>ML778349.1:231614-282787 GCA_009831015.1 Picea engelmannii
GTGAATCAGTTGTAATTGAGCTTAAACAATTTTAAGTCTATTAAAACATTATTAATCCTTCTTCAAGTGATCATCAACAATATACAACATATGGACAGTAAAAGTAAAGAACATCAGTCACACATAAGGTATACACAGAGACAGATTTTCTTGAGGAAACCCATAAAGGGAGAAAACCTCTTCTTCTTTGAAATGATAGGCAACCTTTTTAGTTCTGTACATCATCTATAATTGAGCACCAACTCAATGTGAGGCTGCTACCTCTGTTTTACAAGATGCAACTTGTTTGAGAGCACCAACTCTCTGGTTTCTCTAGCACCCACTAGAAGGAAGCACCAACTCCCTGGTTTCTCTAGCACCCACTAGAAGGAAGCACCAACTCCCTATATGTTCCAGCACCAACTGGATGGAAGCACCAATTTCCAGTTACACAGGCTCCAACCTGTATAACAGAGAACACTTGTTCTCCCTTGCACAACCCTGCCACCCTAGTTTCTCTGGCTGCAACCAGATGGAAGCTACAACTTTCTGTTTTCAAGCTGCCACTTGAATCTCTGAGGACAACAGTCCTCCCGAGCACCTCCCAACCTCCCTAGTATATGAAAGAATAAATACATAGAAAACTACATAGATAAATCAATTCTTACCATTCTTTCTTTGTTTTGTAAGTCTGGTCTTCTACTAACTGTTTTGCAATTCTTCTCTTCCTCTGTCTGTTCAACAGGTCTTCTCTGCATATTTTGTTCTGTCATTCTACTCTACGTCAACTTGTTCTGTCATTCTGCTCTGCTTCAACTTGTTCTGTTATTCTGCTCTGCATTTCATCTCACACTGCACATATGCTCAATCTCATACTGCGCATCCTCTCTTTTTCCCTTTCTTACAGTTTCATTCATTTTCATCCAAAACAACCAACCCTCCACAGTCTGTCTCATTTTCTTTTATACACGTATCCATGACGGTTGCACTTCGCATTCCTTCAGCAAAAGAAAGACAACTGTCCGAGCAACTGAAACGCCAACTGATTCGTAATAATGAGTCCGTTTCGCTAACAGATTCGTAACTGAGGAGTTAACTGCGAGAGAGAACAATAACCCTCCGTTCTTTGTTCAAATTCACTTGCACCGTTTGATTGGCTTCATGAGATCTTGCATTCATTTCCTTTAAATCGGGTTTTGGCATTTCGACAATCCTGTGCTGAGTGTCTCGACACTTCATTTCATGATCTCCGAAGTTCCAATACATAACTTTTCTTCACTAGCTCCTTCCCCAATATGACTATGGTCATAACCAAGCGCCTATGCAAAAAGCGCTTTCGCGATTTCTCATTTCGTGAATTTCAACACTATGCTCCGTTGACCCCAAGTCATCGAAATTTCAATCACTTTCCACATGTCCTATGATTCCATGTTCCAGATCTGATCTTGATTCAATGACTGTGATTGAATCACGATTTTGGCATTCTTGTTGCATTGTTTCTTTGCCTCTCCATGTCGCGATTCGCGAAACTCCGATATGGAGTTAGATCAATGGTTCAGATCTGATCTTGAAGTGATGGCTCAGATTACATCGTGATTTCTCATATCTTGATATCAGGATTCCTGATGTTAATAATCTTTGACATGTCCAACTCTCGATCCCCGAAACTCTGACATGGACTGGAATCGGTGGTCCAGATTTGATCTTGATTCAATGACTGCGATTTAATCATGATTTCTCATATCGCGATTTCGACATTCTTGTTGCATTGTTTCTTTGACACCTCCAACACACAATCCTCGAAACTCCGACATGGACTGGAATCAACGGTCTAGATTCAACCTTGATCTAACGGCTCAGATTAAGTTGTGATTTTTCCCGCTTCTCCTTGTACCTTAAAGGACGTGTGGGTTCTTCTTGATCCAACTATGGTCAGATCCTGCGCTTGGATCTAACACCTGAGATCTATCCTCCTCTTCAACAATCTCTTCTTGTCTACGTTCAGATCTGACGACCCTCGTTCTTTCGGGAATTTTGAATGGATCCAACGATAAAAAATGCTTCTCAAGATTTACGGGCCTTCGATCGATAATAAATGATTTTCAAGCTTTATGGGCCTTCGATCATTCGATCAACCGGAACTTATCTTCTGTTTTCCTGGTTGTGTTGCCTTCGATCATTCGATCAATCTGAACTTATCTTCTGTTTGCCTAGTTGCGTTGCCTTCGATCATTTGATCTTCCTGAACTTATCTTCTGTTTGCCTGTCTATTACAAACTTCCTGTACTCATGCCATCTTCATTGTTGTACTTTCCATCAATGACAAGCATTCACTGTCTGTTAAATATTTGCCAACAGGGAAATATAATTAATGTACAAGATCATTTAACGTTTATAAAATAAACGTACATTTCTAATGTTGATTGTGTGACAATATTTCACAAAATTAATATAAGGCACTTGCTGGTCAATCACCTCAATATTGTTGAGAAACATGCGTTTGACATGCCAAACTTTGATTTCATGTTGTAAAGTAACATTTTTGTCCCAAGCTGAGTAGACTTTGACTGTGCACTAGGTCCAAAGAGAGGGGTGGTGGAAGTAGATTTTAGGATTTAGAAAATGGTATCATTGATATGAGCATCATCCCCTGGCTCATCGTTACAGAATACATCTTGCAACATTGTCTCCATGGAAGTCATATCCCATAAGTAGTCATCCATACCAACCTCTTTTTGATTATCTCCATTGCCAACTTTTGAAGAACTACTATTGTTGTAGTCATTCCTAATTGGTGAATCTAGCCATAGTGGGAATTGAATAGGTGACTGATTCAACCATTCTTGGTACGCTTCCTCTTTGAGTTGTGCTCTCATTTCAACCTTCTCTCGGGTTGAAATTTTTGTGGGGTGCAACGAAAGATGGTAGGTAGGCCGCTCATCATCAGAAGAATCCTAATTTCAAAAATATTGAACATTAGTACATCAATGATATTAGTAAGCACAATGCAATACTTTGTTTGTTCAAATTATATTATACCAAACAATTATTATCATCACCGACCAAGGATTGCGGTTGGAAGATGGAATGTCACAATTGGCATGGTAAAGAGATTGTCCATTTTCATCTACCAACTACTTGTAGTATGTTGCTCTTGATAAGACCTTCCAACATTTTGAACCGGTATTAGAATATTTTCTGCATCTAAATTCAATTTTGAATCAGGATCCTACAAATTTTGATACATTTTTATTCAGATTGATATGGATAAAAAAAAATTCAATCAGATAATCAAAACATAAATAAAATAAGTTAAACTTACCGGAGAAGGAAAGAGAGAACTCTGTGATGGATTTTGAACAGTATGGAATGGGATGGAATTTGAAGAATTGACAATTTGATCATATAATAAGATTTTCTCCCTTCATTTCAACAAAATTAGCAATAAATTATTTTCCTGTACATATCTAAAATAAATTTCGAGGACCATACCACAATCTGAGTTTGAATATATTTTTTAACCCATTTTTTAAGAATAAGGTGACATAAAATGTAAAATGTATATTGAAGTATTGCAAGTCATGTGAATTCATCCTAAAAGATAATTTGATATGAATATACTATTTTATGTTAAAATAAAGTTCAAATAACTTTAAAAGCATCCTGGTGCGCTTATAAACCACAAACACATTGGTGCGCATATTAACAATAAGCACCGATGCATTGAAAAATCAACCACACTGTGTTTCTAGATTTTGTTAATAAAAAACAATTATATGTCACTGGTGTGCCAAATAATATGGACGCACCGGTGCATAATGTAATATGGTCACACCGATGCATCTTACATAAATGCACCGTTGTGTCGAAAAAAGTAAAAAAAAAGATGCTATTTGTTTTAAACAATTAAAAAAAGAGTGGGAATCAAATTTCATAAAGTCATTTAAATACTAAAAAGATATTCACTATTTCATTATTTTGCAAAATTTTATAGTGGAGAGACTTGCAAGAGAGACATATGAAGGAACACTATGGAGGAGCATAATACTTTGGAACCACAATATTATTCAGAATATGAGAATTTGAAGGGTATGATGATTCACTCTAAACCCTTTTCATAATTTTTTTTTAATATTAAGAAGATATTCAATATTTTCATTACTTTTCCAAAATTTACAGGAGACAGATTTGGAAGAGAGACATACAGGGGAGCACTGTGGAGTAGAAGAATACTTTGGAACAACAAAAATATTAATAAAATCAGGATTTAAAGGGTATAATGATTCACTCAAAACCCTACATTCAGAAACAAATAAAATAAAAAAATTCATACTTACCTTAAACCCTTGTTCTTTTTTGCTTATGTGAATGCAAAATTTCACCCTAGGGTTTAGCTCCCTCTATCACTTTAGAATTAGGGATTTTAGTTTTAGGTATTTTAGATCTAATGGGTTTGTTTTTCTATATATAAGTGTTTGGAATGTGATGCAAAGGGACCACTTATTGCATCAGATCCCAAACGCAGTCAACCCTCCGCCTTTTTAATTTTTTTTTTTAAACAGTTTCTGATTTGATGTTTTTTTAAAAAACATTTTCTAATTTTATGGTGCGCCATTTTGACAGAAACACACTGATGTGTTTGTGTATAAGGAAAGCACTAATAAAGCATTTTTTTTTTTTTTAAATTTAAAAAATATGGTGCAATTTTTTTTTTCGATGTTCTCATCTAAACAACACAAAAAAAAATTCACAGAATTTAAAATTTTTTTCTTCTCATTAGTGTGTAATTTTTCAATTGTTTTTTTTTAAAATGTTTAATTTTTTTTCTATGTTTTTGTTTTCTACTGTAGTCATTGTGATGTCTTCTATATATATTGCACTGTTGTAATTCACAATATTAAAAAAAATAAATTAAACTATTCAGTGCGTGTTTTTGTATGGAAAGCCCCAGTGCATTTTATGTGATAAATGCACTGGTGCTTTGTATATAACAAGCTCATCAATTACAATGATTTTTTTTTGCTGAAAATTATGTGATTTGTTTATAAAATATGTTTAATAATTTCTATATTGAATGGTACAGGTTGTATACTGATAAAAATATGAGTGAGAAGAGTTCAAATAAGAAAAGTTTTGGTCGACACAATGATGACACATCCGAAAAAACAAAAAAGGTAGGTTCTCTATAAATTCTATACAAAATTAATATGGTTGAACTATATGTAAGTTTAACTAATATGTATTGGTTAGTGTGTGTTGAATGCAAGGCCACAAAATGAGGAAGCTTGATAAGATTATTTCTGATCTAAGTGCAGCCGAGCATAAAATCTTGATGGAAAAATTGCAGAGGGATGAATTAGTTGAATGAAAAAATACTATTCAACATGATTTTTTTCTTATGAATTTTCATTAATAATATACTTAGGAATATTATATCACATGTTTCAAGCAATCTATTAATTCACATATGTTTAATGTTCTATAGGCACCAACAACGAGGGAACAAAATGTCATCATAACACATTTTTTTAATTAATATAGAAGACGTAAATGATGATGAATTGGTCCTTAGTTCATGTGGAGTGGTGTTGGAGACTAATCAAAGGGGGATTTTTTTTTACAAAACGATGAGGGATATAGTGGAACGAACATATAGACATACTTTCCACATACAATATAGAAATAAATCCAATGATTCCAAGAACTAGGTTATATTTAAACTACAAGAAGCATTTCCAGAGCAATGGTCAATGAGACCTGTCAGACTTGCAATAGAAAAAACACACAACAACACAAAATAATCATTCAAAAAGTAATATTCCTAAAAACACTTTTTAGACTATATTTTCAAAGAATTGGACATAATTGCATCATAGGAGGAGCTATATCAACAACAACGTGCTTCAAATGTATGTAATCATTGAAATTTTCTATTAGGTACATATAATTAATTATACATTAAGTATTAATTTTCAAATATTCTCTTACATAAACCAAAATTTGTGAGTAATTTTTATTTCCTTATAACAACTTAAGTTTTTTTTTTGGTATATTTTAAGTTGTTTTACAACAACCATCATTGAATGTATTCAAACAAGTGATAACATACAAAGAAGAGCCATCATAAAAATTGATTGACATTGGGTGAAGAATGATGACCAATATATTTGGATATCAATGCAAACTGCAATTGTATTTTTTTGAAATATTTGTCTGTGAAAACCACACATTTTTGTTTAATGTAATGGAAATTGTGTCCCAGTTGAAAGACAAGGGATTACTGTTAAGTGTCCCATTTTGTATGACAAAGACCCTCTTATTCATATAATAAGACATGTTTTAAATTATTGTATTGCGTTGTCCAATTTCGTTGTGAAATGTTACATCGATGATTAAATATATGGATGACTAATTATTATAATGAAGATATGCAAAATTTCATGATATAACAAATTATTCCAAACATCATATCCAAATTCACTAATCAAAATATAAGATATATGTAATTTTTTTGATAAATAATGAAATTAAAAAATAACAATAATTGCACTATCACAGGTCGATATTTCTCCATGTATTTTAATTATTAATCTCATCGATGCATTTAATATTAAAACTCATCGATGCATTGCATATGAAATTCACACCGATGCTTTCATGTAATAAATTAGCACTAGTTTCAATATTAATTTAATACCACAAAATTATATTACAAATTTGGCCATCAGTGCATTAATCTTATATGAAGCACCGATGCGTATGTGTTATTGATATGCACAAACACTATTGTGTTATTGATAAGCACCGATGCTTGTTTGTTATTGCAAAGCACCGATACTTTCGATTTTTAATGCACCGAGGCGTTTTTCCCTATAACGCACCGGTGCATATTATTTTATACAACATCAGTGCCTTGTTATTAATAATGCACCTATGCATTATATGCAGAAATCCCTGGTGCTTAATTATTTTTAACCCTCCTGGTGCATTTTGATGTTAAAACCTCGATGCTTAAATATTTTAATACCTTAATGCTTTTATATTTTATTGCCCTGGTGCTTGACGTTACGTGTACAACACCAGTGTTGTAGGTGTATGTACACACCGATGCTTGTGCCTTATATAAACACACCGATTTGTAAATATCCACTAACACCTTCGACCACCCAATTTTTTTTAGTTATAATCAACTTCCATTATAGTATCCGCAAAAACATCCTCTATCGATAACATATGTTGTGAGGCCGATTAACCATTGAGTGGATATTAGATCTGAGAGGTTCCTAACCATTAGATTGGGGGATTCAACAATTGTTGGATCTGTTGGAAAACTCCAGTTCAGAAGGAAATTTTTGGAGAAACCACAAGGTCATGGAGAGTGGTATATCTTGATAGCGAGAGCTCGAGTAAATGAGGGTTGTTGATATGATAAGGAGTCACCCGATAATATCTCAGCCATAGATCTTTTGGTGGAATCTACCTATTAAGCGAGTGGAGGACTTAGGTGAGAATCAGGACCATCATTTCCCTTCATTCTCGTCTGTTGGATCTATCTAGAGTAAGGCTACCAGAGAGAACCTTTCAGGAGAAAGGGTTGGAATTACATTACTTACATTCCTGATGAGGGAGATTCTGATTTACCACTAATTGTTGATTAAACCCAAGCCAAGTGAGACATAATCATATATCTAGAAGAGTTCATTCCCTATTCATGTAGAATATTTCTTCCAAATTATTGTTATTGGAGTGTGACGTTCCAAGGACATTTCATAGTCATGCTAGCAAACACACCAATCTATTTGTCGGTGCAGATGACATGGAGGATTACACATAGGATAGAATATGTGATCAAGGGTAAAGCTCAAATATCTTGGAGGCCATTCCAATTAGCTTGGAACCCATTTCTAACTATGAAATTATTAGGTGGAACACTCCATGTGAGAATATTTCTATCCCTAGAGTTGATACTTGAGATGATAATCATAGTGGGAAGATAAAGTTTGAAATCCCACTAGCCTAAGGAGATTTTAGGGGTGTAATGTCCCACCTTATTGCTACAATAAATACACACTTATTGTTTTTATATTTAGATGATTATTTGGGTCATGAATTCTAGAAAAAGATTGGCCAACAACCTCAAAATCCACTGAATAACTCTCTTTTTCACTGTTGCTAGTTATTGGATGATTTTCTGGTTAATACTTTTGACAAAAACTTAGTTATCATGCACACGAACCCACTCTAACTAACCTTGCTACTGTTGTTGTACTTCTTTATGGACAATTTATGCATATATGTGACTACTGGTAGCTTGTTGAGTGTTTCATAGGTTAGATATTCCATCAACCAATTTGTAGATGATGTGTTTTCATGGGTTTGCTGGATTATAAATTATGTCAAACGGTTTATTACAATTCCTTGTAATAATTACACACCAAAACCATCATAGTTTGACACTCCATAAATTCTTTATTGTATTTAATATCAAAACACAACAATACATTTGATGTGAGTGATATCCTCACACTTAACTGAAATAACACAAATTAAAGGCAACAAATACCTCTGATTTACTTGGAATTTCTGATCTGTAACAATCAGGATATGACCAACATGAATTGTAATAAGACAAACACCCCTTTATAATGGTTCCACCATCTCTAAGAACCCACAATATTCATATAAAAAGAGTTAGATATAGTGTGAATAATAGAGGAGAGGATCAACCATTCGATCTATTCTGGATCAACTTCTTTTTGACGCCCATAGATTAAATTAACTACTAAAACTATGGCATACTTCTATGAGAAACAAATAATGACACTATTCCTTTCTTAACATCTTCACAATTGTAATAGATCTGCAACAAAAGCTGTGTCTCCTCCTTAGCCCCCCCACAACTATGGATAACTAGATCATACTTCATTAGGTGCTTACCCACGAGTTGATATGCTAACTCTACCTCCTAACAAGCTTCCCACAAACTGATGTAAGGGTTTGTCTTCCCCTTTTGAAGCTGCCATGAATTGAAGTTAATGGAACAACCTCCTTGAAGGTACTCTACTCTCAACAAAAAGAGTTAGGTCTCTTAAAACCCCCCATGAGTTGAAGGAAATGATCACATCCTCCTCTCTTATGCTCCCACAATTGATATAAAAGAGTACGATATTCTTCTAGCTTCCACAAATTGTTGGTAATGATATTATAGTAATATTGTCTCCTCTAAGAAAAATGAATGAGAATGATGCAACTTGACTTTCTCAAATCAACCTCCACAATGCTTCCACAAACCATTGAAAATGCCCACACTTGGAAAAACAATAGATCTTCCTTCTGCAATGAAAACCAAGTGGAAGATCTGAGTGATCTTCCCCACTAAATGGCTAGGGTGGATCTCTCACCATCGAAACCAAGCTTGATTAACTAGGGTGGAATCTTGTTGAGGTTTTATGTAATTTGAGAAGTTATTCCTAAGTGTAATTGTACTGGTCATAACCTAGAGAAGGTTGAATTGATAAGCCATTGTGAAAGTTTTTATTAATAAGTCATTGCGAAAGGGTTTATTGATAATTCATTGTGAAGGGGTGATTGATAAGTCGTGTCTTTTAGAGTATAAATAGAGGTTATATCAATTCATATTGAGATCATTCATTGAACATAAGTACCAGAGAGCAGTGTACATTTATATAGGAGGATATTCTTGGTTTGTGTCTAGGTCTCTTTGGTCTTGATTTCATGAAAGAGCATTGTATGACATTGTACATGTTGGAGGAATCTATATCAAGGAAAGTTTGCAGGGTTTTCTCCCCCTTGAGGGTTTCCCTAAGGATATATCTTATTGTATGTGGATATCTATCTTTCAGTTGTGATCCTTTTGTATATTAAATAATAATATAATACTTTAACTATTGGAAAAACATAAAAAATCAACATTGTATTAGAGCAGGCCTGAAAAAGAAAAATTTCCGCAGATTTTTGGAAGTGTTTTGGAAAACTAACTTCACTTTCCCATGCAGGATGACTACCGACACCAAAATTGACGAGAAGCTGGAAGGAGCATAGAACTTCAGAGCATGGAAGTGCAGAGTAGGCATCCTTTTGGAAGAACACGATTTGGAAAGATTTGTTGAGGAGGAAGTTCCAGAACCAGAGGAAGATGAGGCCAAGGAAAAGAATAAAAAGAACCAGGCTATGGTTAAGAGGATTATTGCATATTCATTCAAGGAATATGCTCAAAGAGGAAGGTAATAAAGTTTAAAAGATTATGGGAATATTGCACTCAAGAGGAAGAAAGGCTGGTAGGAAGAGAAGATAAATTGAGGGATGCTGATCAAGCTTTAGCTTCTCATACAAGGAAAGGAAAGAGTAAGAAGGAACCCTCATCCCCAAAGAAACCTCAAAATTCGAAGAAGAATTGAAGAGACTATTCAAATGTGATGTGTTTCTGTTGCAAAAAGTTGGGACACGTTTCCAAATTTTGTCACCTTATTATTAAACCAAAAGAAAAGGAAAATGGAAAGAGGCATCATGCTCATGCCACTGAAGATGATGAACCACTAAAGAAAATTGCAAGAGAAGATGATTCAAGTGATGATGACTACATCCTAATATCATCTCTCACAAGAATAGTCACCCCTAGAAATGATACTTGGTTGGTGGATAGCGGTGCTTCTAAGCACATGACAAGGTATAAAGGCTCTTTGTCAAACTTAATTCATAAAGAATCACCTCATTATATGAAGCTAGGTGATGATTATTGGTATCTGATCAAAGGCTCAACTCATTATATGAATCCGGGTGATGATTTCTAGAGCAATGTGTTGATTAATTGGGTTGGTTTTCATTGATGTCAACCCTTGAAGAAACTCCAGTAGCGAATTCTGGTAGCACAAAGGTTTGGGTAAAGGACCTAAGTTTGTTTAATGGATAATGGTATGAGTTTTGATATATTTACAGGTAAGACTATTCTAGATGGATAGTACATGTCATTCGATTTCCAATGGTATGTGGAACGTCTAACTCATGGTTAGAGAGTTATGGTGATGTGAAGTTGGAGAACCCTCATGAGTCATCTAGAAGCCCCAAAAGGTCAAAGTAGTCAAAGTGTTTGCAAAAGAAATTATTTAAATAATAAAGTTAATGGAGGACTCCCTAAAATAAGGAAAGTGGGATGCTACATGAAAGTATAAATATGAGGCAAGGCTCTCTAATTTAATCACACTTGAACCTATTGAATATATATTTTGTGAAAGGTTATTTGGGAAGGTATTATTTATAGAGAAAAGTGTAGCAGGAAAAGTGTGATAGAAAAAGTGCAGCAGGAAAACTGCGACAGAAAAATTGCAGTATAAAAAGTGCGGCAGAAAAAGTGCGATAGAAAAATCACGACAGAAAAAGTGTGACAGAAAAATCATGGCACAAAAAATGCGGCAGAAAAAGTTCCGCAAAAAAATCACGACAAAAAAGTGCGGCAGAAAAGTGTGGCAGAAAAATCACGGTAGAAAAAGTGTGGCAGAAAAATCACGACAGCAACATGGTTGGGGTCTATTTATGAGAGATATGGCACATCTTGTTTGAGGTATGCTTTGTGAGATAGAGTTTAGCTCTTGAGATGGTATTGGATGTTCAGTATTGTTGCATATATCAGATTTGTTGAGGGATACAGTTGGTATTTTGTTGTTGGTATTTGGCATATGGGTATTGGTATTTTGGTTGTGATGTGTTGCTGAAATTGTTGGTTTAACTTGAGGTTACATAACAGTGAGGTTGTGGCACATGGTTTGATGTAAGGGTTTATGGTATTTGGTTTATGGATGGAGTGATGAATTGTTAGATAAATTTTGATGGTTATATTGGTGCATGTCTTTGGTATATGGTTGAGGTACATGTTGGGTACATGGTTGAGACAAGTAGTTGATGAGTTGGCACATACATGAGGTGTATATTTGATGAATTGACACATACATGAGGTGTATAGTTGATGATGTTGGTACATCTTGATGAGTCAAGATTGATGCATGGTACATGTTGATTCAGGTTATTGGTACAAGTTGTTTGGTGTAGGTTGATTGGTACAGGTTGTTACAGGTTATTGGTACAGGTTGACAGTGACAGGTTGACAATGGCAGTGGTTGATTTAGTGACAATGACCCGATGCTTATAATACAAACGCCGCGGTGCTTAAATATTTTACTACCCTGATGATTTCATATTTTACTACCCCGATGCTTGATGTTACGTGTACAACACCGATGCTGTAGATGTATGTACGCACTGGTGCTTGTGCCTTATACAAACACACCAATTTGTAAATATCCACTAACACCTTTGGCTGCCCATATTTTTTTAGTTATAATCAACTTCCATTATAGTATCCACAAAAACATCCTCTATCGATAACATATGTTGTAGCATAGGTTTTCTTGACAATTTTTGCCAATTTTTTAACACTAGAAACCTTTGCTAAAATGTATTTTCCTTGTCGTGTATGTTGTTGCCAGTGAAGTGAAGGAGAGTAACCTTCTTGACCAATTCCTTAACCTAAAATCCAAATTGTGAGAGTCCATTGGTAGTATCATGTCCTGGCACAGGGGTGGCTTGTTGTAGAAAGCAAAAGTGCAACAAAGCCTACGATTGGGTGAAAAGGCATTCACCCTCAGTCAATTGACAAGTTAAATATTGACCTGAAACATATAAGTGTCTCTTAATGTAACTAGAAAATGATTTTTGATGAATATGAATATTTGTATTTTTTTAATATGTTGAATGAATGATAAATTTTGAGTTTTGGGTGTATAATGGGGTTCTTTCTAAGACCGATTGATTATCTGTGGTAACTATGTATAATATGTGGACCAATGGAGGCTTGCGTTCCTGTGGTTTCCCCAAGCCATCGAATGAAAAGTTTATAGGATGAGAAATATTCATTCAGGATCGGTTGGAGGTGTCACCGATGTACTAAATAATGGAGGACACATGCCTAAGGAGTTAGGGTTAAAAATCTGTAAGAAATGCCAAGAAGGTCATGAGTCTATTTTCCTTAAAATTCCCTTTAACCCTATTCAAATCCTTGTTTAAACTTCAAGAGGACCTCAATAATTGATTCAATGTGGAGAGTTGATCCCAACCATTCATCAGAGATCTAGGCTTCGATGTAAGCCTTTTGAAAGGAGAACCTTTTGGAAAAACCCTGGAGCGATGCCAAGGTGAACTTCCCAACATGAATGTTTTAAACTGACGAGAGTTGTTGATTTACTAAAAGGTCAAACTGATGAGATATGGACTATGGATTCCATTGTGAGCCATTTCACTAAAATCGTCGGAATGTAGTGTTTAGAAGAAACATGGTGATTGCATGAGGGAGATTTCCGATGAAGAAATACCGAAGGTGAAATATTGAAAAAACTAGAGCCATTGATATTATCAGAGGCCCGACCAATATGATATGAGCTATTGATCTTGTTATGGGTCTAGTTGATGGAGAAACCTGTTGGAGTTGTGAGGGTGATTAACCATTGAGTGGATCTTAGATCTGACAGGTTCTTGACCATTAGATTAGGGGATTCAACAATCGTTGGATATGTTGGAAAACTCCAATTCAAAAGGAAATTTTTGGAGAAACCACAACGTCATGGAGAGTGGTATATATTGATAGCGAAAGCCCGAGTAAATGAGGGTTGTTGATTTGCTAAGGAGTCACCTGATAATATCTCAACCATAGATATTGCAGTGGACTCTGGCTATTGAGCGAGTGGAGGACTTATGTGATATAGCTAGCCATCATGTGTATTAGGGGTTTCGAGTGAATAGAGACCATCATTTCCCTTCATTCTTGTCTGTTGGATCTGTCAGGAGTAAGCCTATCAGAGAGAAACTTTCAAGAGAAAGGGTTGGAATTGCATTACCTACATTCCTGATGAGGGATATTTTGATTTACCACCAATTGTTGATTAAACCCAAGCCGACTGAGACATAATTTTCAATCCATAAGAGTTCATTCCCTGTTCTTGTAGAAGCTTTCTTCCAAAGGATTGTTATGGGAGTGTGACGTGTCCAATGACATGTCATTATAACTCTAGCACACACACCAATATATTTGTTGGTGCAGATGATATGGAGGATTCCACATGGCTGCCACGTAGGATAGAAGATGTGATCAAGGGTAAAGCTCAAATACCTTGGAAGCCCATTCCGATTGGCCTTGAACCCATTTCTAACTATGACATTAGTCGGTGGAACACTCCATGTGAGGATATTTCTATCCATGGAGTTAATACTTGAGATGAGAATCATAGTGGGAAGATAAAGTTTGAAATCCCACCAGCCTAAGGAGAGTTTAGGGGTGTAATGTCCCACCTTATTGCTACTATAAATTCACACTTATTGTTTTTATATTTATATTATTATTTGGTTCATGACTTCTAGCAAATGGTTGGCCAACAACCTCAAAACCCACTGAATAACTCTCTTTTTCATTGTTGTTAGTTATTGGATGATTTTCTGGTTAAGACTTTTGACAAACACTTAGTTAGCATGCATAATAACCCACTCTAACTAACCTTGCTACTGTTGTTGTACTTTTTTATGGACAATCGATGCATATATGTGACTGCTGTTAGCTTGTTGTGTGTTTCATAGGTTAGATATTCCATCAACCAGTTTGTAGATGATGTGTTTTCATGGGTTTGTTGGCTTATAAATTATGCCAAACATTTTATAACAATTCCTTGTAACAATTACACAACAAAACCATCATAGTTTGACGCTCCATAAATGCTCTATTGTATTTAATATCAAAACACAATTGTACATTTGATGTGAGTGATATCCTCACACTTAACTGAAATAACATAAATTAAAGGCAAAAAATACCTCTGATTTACTTGGAATTTCTGATCTGTAACAACCAGGATATGACCAACATGAATTGTAATAAGATAGACTCCCCTTTATAATGGTTCCACCATCTCTAAGCACCAACAATATGCATATAACAAGGATTAGATCTAGTGTGAATAATAGAAGAGAGGATCAACCATTTGATCTGTTCTAGATCAACTTTTTTTTTTTGACGCCCACATATTAAAATAACTACTAAAACTATGGCATACTTATACGAGCAACAAATAAGGACAAAATTACTTTTCTTAACATCTTCACAATTGTAATAGATCTACAACAAAAAGTGTGTCTCCTCCTTAGGATCCCCAGAACCTTGGATAACTAGCTCATACTTCCTTAGGTTCTTACCCATGAGATGATATGCTAACTCGACCTCCTAACAAGCTTCCCATAAACCGATGTAAGGTTTTGGCTTCCCCTTTTGAAGCTGCTATGAATTGAAGTTAATGGAACAACCTCCTTGAAGGTACTCTATGCTCAACAAAAAGAGTTAGGTCTATTAAAAACACCTATGAGTTGAAGGAAATAATCACATCCTCCTCTCTTATGCTCCCACAATTGATAGAAAATAGTACAATATTCTTCTAGCTGCCACAAATTGTTGGTAATGATATTATAGTAATAATGTACCCTCTAATAAAAATGAATGAGAATGATGCGGCTTGACTTTCTCAAATCAACCTCCACAATGCTTCCACAAAGCACTAAAAATGCCCACACTTAACAAAACAATAGATCTTCCTTGTGCAATGAAAACCAGGTGGAATATCTGAGTGATCTTCCCCACCAAATGGATAGGGTGGATCTCTCACCACCAAAACAAAGCTTGATCAACTAGGGTGGAATCTTGCTGAGATTTTATATAATTTGAGAAGTTATTCCTAAATGTAATTGTACTGGTCATAACCTCAATAAGGTTGACTTGATAAGCCATTATGAAAGGGTTTATTTATAAGTCATTGTGAAAGGGATTATTGATAAGTCACTGTGAAGGGTTTATTGATAGCTCGTGTCTTTTAAAGTCTAAATAGAGGTTATATCGAGTCATATTAAGATCATTCATTGAACATAAGTACAAGAGAGTATTGTACATTTATCTGGGAGGATATTCTTGGTTCGTGTCTAGGTCTCTTTGGTCTTGATTTCATGAAAGAGAATTGTATGGCATTGTACATGTTGGATGAATCTATACTGAGGAAAGTTTGCAGGGTTTTCTCCCCCTTGAGGGTTTCCCTGAGGATATATCTTATTGTTTTGTGGATATCTATCTTTCAGTTGTGATCCTTTTGCATATTAAATAATAATATAATAATATAATACTTTAACTATTGGAAAACATAAAAAATAAACATGGTATTAGAGTAGGCCTGGAAAAGAATTTTTTTTGTAGATTTTTGGAAGTGTTTTGGAAAAATAACTTCATCTTCCTATGCAGGATGACTATCAACACAAAAATTGATGAGAAGCTGGAAGGAGCATAGAACTTCAGAGCATGGAAGTACAGAGTATGCCTACTTATGGAAGAACATGATTTAGAAAAAAATGTTGAGGAGGAAGTTCCAGAACCAGAGGAAGATGAGGCCAAGGAAAAGCATAAAAAGAACCAAGCCATGGATAAGAGGATTATTGTAGATTCATTCAAGGAATATGCTCAAGGAGGAAGGTAATCAAGTTTAAAAGATTATGGGAAGATTGCACTCAAGAGGAAGTAAGGCTGGTAGGAAGAGAAGAGAAATTGAGGGATGATGATCAAGATTTAGCTGCTCATACAAGGAAAGGAAAGAGTAAGAAAGAACCCTCATCCCCAAAGAAACCTCAAAAGTCAAAGAAGAACTGAAGACACTATTCAAATGTGATGTGTTTCTATTGCAAAAAGCTGGGACACATTGCCAAATTTCGTCCCCTTATTCTTAAACTAAAAGAAAAGGAAAAGGGAAAAAAGCATCATGCTCATGCCACTGAAGATGATGAACCACCGAAGAAAATTGCAAGAGAAGATGATTCAAGTGATGATGAATACATCCTAGTATCATCTCTCACATGAATAGTCACCCCTGGAAATGATACTTGGTTGGTGGATAGCGATGCTTCTAAGCACATGACAGGGTATAAATGTTCTTTGTCAAACTTAATTCATAAAGACTCACCTCATTATATGAAGCTGGGTGGTGATTATTAGTATCCGATAAAAAGAGTTGGAGAGGCCTCCTACAAACTAGATTATGGGAAGATAATGAGGATGAAGGACGTGCTTTATGTACCAGGTTTGAAGAAGAACCTTCTCTTGATTTCAACTTTGGATGAGAAGGGTTTCAGGGTTACATTTGTAGATGGAAAATTTCTCATGTGTCCAAAAGGAAAGATGTTTGATGATGCAGTTGTTATAGATGTCCAATAAGGAGGAATGTTTAAATTAAAGGGACATTCAGATTCAACATTGATTCACGACACTATGAATTCAAGTGAGCTATGGCATAGGAGATTTTCCCAGTTACACTATAGAGCTTTACCAATCGTGAGAAAGATGGTAACATGACTAATAGAGATTTAGGTGAATCCATATGGTGTTTGAAATGGTTGTGTAGAAGGAAAGAATGTGAAGAACCCATTTCCAAGTAGTGATACCAGAACCAAAGGAGTCTTGGATATTTTACACTCAGATGTATGCGGAACCATGTTAGCACCATCTCTCAACCGATACATATATTATGTATCTTTTATTGATGATTACTCATGAAAAACTTAGATTTACTTCTTGAAGTCAAAAGGTGAAGTATTTGGTAATTTCAAGGAATTCAAGACACTAGTATAAAACCTAAAAGAAAGGAATATAAATACGTTGGGATCATACAATGGAGGAGAATTCACCTTAGATGAATTCTCAAATTTCTGCAAAGAAGTTGGGATTAAGAGGGAGCTCTCTACACCCTATAATTTGCAACAACATGGAGTGGTAGAGAGTGTGACATACCCAAACCTCCAGGATGTGTACACACCACCTAAAAACTTACTTCTCTAATCCTATGATACCAAATTGTAACATCCCGCGACCACCCTTACTGGGGAAACGCCACTACTTCAAAACCAAAAATGCTCTTAAACTAGATTTTAACATACCTAGCCACCCAGGCCGGGTTATGCCACTTGAAAATATCATGCTCTGATACACACACACACAAACACAGACACATATCTAATGCAATTTTAAATAGAGATAAACATTCTTCTCATACACATACTCATGTGGAAGCGACAATAAACACATACATGCAATATATACAGACAATTCTGATAACATTATAACACATGTACAACATACACAACATACAATTAACACAAAATTGGTACTTATCTTTTTATGAGAAGACCACCGACTACGTGTAGACCTTCCACGAACCTCCCAACCTTAGACCACACTGCTCATCACTCTCAATAGTGTCTCACCCCCGATTTGGGACTAAACTCCACCCAAGGTAAAGGAAATCCTAGGCTAGGCCGAGACTTCAGAAAACTGCACAATGCAACAGAAAGGATTCCCTCCAAGGATCCTACTTACACCCACCACTCACAGATTCTCATTCCCCACATGCTTGTCCCACCCCAGGAATATACACTTTGTTTGTTGCATAGTCCATCAATTACTCCACTTCCCTTCCAGGGCTTCAACAACATGCAATATCAACAATTCTTAGATCTTTGTAGCTTCCGTTGAAATTTGTCCATGAGAAATCACTTCCCCAACAAACTCTCTCACTTGGAGAGAGTTTCTCATAGGCTTTAAAACCTGCTTCTTCAACCCATGGGCATGACAACCTGCCTCTTCAAACCACAATCCTAGCAACCTACTTCTTCTTTCGAGCTCTTAAATCGACCAGGTAACCACAGTCGAAAAAATAGGTAAGGCAAAGGACGACTCAACAAATTACATAGGTTCACAATGGAAGAGGGTTCAACAATGGCAGAATTGGATGACTACGTCTTTCTTAGTGCGTGAGTGAATGTGTGTGAAGGATGGAAAGAATGGTCCAAATGGTGAGGGTGAACTTGTGAGGAAAGATGGAAAGAATTTCTACAAACCCCCACAATGATGGAAATTCCCACATAAATTTGCATGCATCCTAGATGACACTTGGCTCTCCAGGAGCTCGTTCCTCTCCACTTGGAGTTTGTTCCTCTCCCCAGAAGGAACTTAGGATAACATGGTTTATTTCCCAAACTTTAGTAATTTAGGAAATATATTATAATATTCCCTTGGTTTAAGCCCCTAAGATTAGCCCCAACTTCCTAGTGTCACAAACCCCCTACCTTTTCCCTTCCTAGTGGAGCTTATTCCCCCATAACTCTTTCTTCGTGGTCAATCTACACACAATGATGTATTTTTTTTATTAATGATCTGCATAATTACATATACAAAATTAGGCTCAATGGCCTTAGTATCTAGGCTCTTCAGCCTAATAAACACATAATCCTTCCAACTTATAAACATTTGGATCACCAGCCTATAAACATCATTAAACATCATTACAATTCAATAGGGGCTCAGCCTTGGGGTATTACAATCCCCTCTCCTTATTTTTGCACCATCCTCAATGCAACTTATTTACATAACATCAACAATATTTCCAGAATATTAAAAACGATGTGGGTACTCTACCTGCATAACATCTTCATGCTCCCAAGTTGCGTCCTCAAGATCATACTAGGTCCATTGGACCTTTACAAGCCCTATGGATCAATTCCGGAGCTATTTTATTTTCTGGTCTAGAATGCATACTAGATGCACTTGAAAAGTGCTTTCTTGCTCCACCTAAATCACATTCCAATCAATAACATGATTAGAATTAGGTATATATTTCTTAAGCAATGATACATGGAATACATTATGTATAGACATAGATGCAAGCAATGCAATTATATAAGCTACTGGACCAATCCTCTCTAGGATTTCAAATGACCCATAATATCTGGCTACCAACTTGGAATAGTTTCCCAACTTCAAAGAACTTTTTTTGGCCTTCACCTTCAAGAAACCATTATCACCGACTTTAAATTCCCTGTGAGTTCTGTTCTTGTCAGCATATCTTTTCTTCCTGTCTTGGGCATAATTTAAATTCTGTTTAATCTTCAACATTTGCACTTCCATTTCTCTAAGCAACTTTGGCCCAATCACTTCTCTGTCAGCTGGGTTTTCCCAACTTACTGGTGTGTTGCACTTTTTTCCATAAAGTGCCTCAAATGGGCTCATCTTAAATGATGCCTGATACCCATTGTTGTAGGAAAATTCTACCAAGTGTAGATAATCTTCCCATTTATATGGTATGTCCATCACATACATCCTTAGCATATCCTCTATCACTTGGTTCACCCTTTCTGTTTTCCCATCAGACTCAGGATGATAGGCTGTGCTAAAGTTCAGATTTGTTCTGAACCCTTTGAATAACCCCTTCCAGAACTTTGAGGTAAAATTTGGGTATCTGTTAGACACAATTGTCTTGGGTATGCCATGCAAGCATGCTACTTCCCTCATATAGATATCAACAACATTGGTTCCCTTGTGAGTAACCTTCATAGGAATGACATGGGCAACTTTAGTAAAATTTTCCACCACCACCATGATGGCATCATGCTACTTGCTTGTTCTGGGCAATTGGGTGATGGAATCCATTGTCACCACTTCCCACTTCCACTCAGGAATGGGAAATGGATGCAACAACCCAACTGGGTGTATATTCTCAATCTTGACCCTCTGATAATCCAAGCATTTAACAATGTACTCAACAATATCCTTTTTCATTCATGGCCAATAATATTAGCTCTTGAGTGCTAAAACTATTTTCTGATATCCTGGGTGTCCAACATAAGGTAAATTATGCATCTATTTTAAAATTGTACTCCTCAATTAAGGAGAGTTGGGTACATAAATTTTGTTCCTGTATAAGAGAATTCCATCAATTTCCAACTCATAATCTTCAACTTTCTGCTGCATTTTTCCTTGTTGCAATTTTGTTACCAATTCCATGTACTGCAAACCATCTTTTGCAGCCTCAAAAATTCTACCTATAATTTCATTCTGGTACATGCTAATGGTCGTAGCATGCAATTCATGCAGTCTCATGTTGAGTGCATTGGCCACATTTTTCTCCTTTCCTTTTATGTGCTTAATATGAACATCATACTCACAGAGGAATTCCAACCATCTACTCTGCCTAACATTCAAAGTGGCTAATCAAACAAGTATTTCAGACCATTATGATCTGTCCTCAGTTCAAACCTCTTTCCCATGAGGTAGTGCTTCCACTTCTTCAATGTCTTCACTATGGTTGCCAACTCCAAATCATGAGTGGAATAGAGCCTTTCATGCTCTTTCAATTTTTTGGACTCGAAACATATCATGAATCTGTTCTGACTAAGGAATCCACCAAGTCCTTATTTGCATGCATCTGTGCAAACCATGAAATCTTCATTCAGATAAAAAGTTCTCAGAATTGGAGCACTGTTTAACAACTTCTTCAATTGATGGAATCTCTCGTCACATTCTATTGTCCATTGAAAATTCACCCCCTTCCTTTGCAAGAAAGTGATTGGGTGAGAAATTCTCAAAAACCCTATAATGAATCTTCGGTAGTATCCAACTAGACCCATGAAGGATCTAACTTCTATCACATTCTTAGGTGCTTCCCACCCTTTAATGGCCTCAATATTTTCAAGGTCCACTGCTATCCCTTCTTCATATATGATATGCCCCAAATAGTGAATTCTGTTCTGATAAAATGAGCACTTGCTCAATTTGGCATACAACTAGTGCTCTCTTAGCATTTGTAACACCATCCTCAAATGATGCTCATGATCTTCCTTTGACTTGGAATACACAAGGATTTCATGCAAAAATACAATGAAAAACTTGTCTAAGTATTCCCGAAAAACACCATTCATCAAGTACATAAAAATAACTGGTGCATTTGATAACCCAAATGGAACCACTGTGAATTCGTAATGGCCATACCTTACCCTGAAGGAGGTCTTACTGATGTCTTCATATCTGATTCTTACTTGATGATATCCTGACTTGAGATCAATATTTGAGAATATATTTTCATCCTTTAATTGATCAAAGAGATCATCGATCCTTGGCAAAGGATACTTGTTCTTTATAGTCACTTTGTTCAATTGTCTGAAATCGATGCACAATCTCAATGTCCCATCTTTCTTCTTCAAAAATAAGATTGGGGCATGCCAAGGTGACACACTTGGGTGTATATACCCCTTCTTCAATAGTTCTTCACACTGCATCTGCAACTCCTTCAACTCTGGTGTACTCATTCTGTAGGGATTCTTTGATACTGGAGCTACTCTAGGCATCAAATTTATAGAGCAATCAATATCTCTCTTTGGGGGTAGTCCTGGTATCTCCTTGAACACATCCTAAAAATCTTTCAGGACTACATGATCCTCCATATTTTTCACCTTATCCTTAGGTGATTCTTCCATATGAGCTACAAATAATTGGCAACCCTTCTTGTAACTCTTCTTCAGCTGCATTGGTGATATCTCTCAGACAATAAATTCCATAGGGATTCCTTGGACTGCTCTTGGGTTCCCTTCCTTATCCAAGAAAGTAAATGCCTTGTTATGATAGTCTAAGACAACATGGTGTTGGTCCAACCAATCCATACCAATTATACAGTCATAAGAACCCAATGGAAGGATGTTCAAATATGCCTTGGTACTTAGCCCATTCACGTCGATTGGACATGATTTAACCAACTCAACAACTTTTCTCTTGGTTCCTATATCCAACTGTACCAACCAATATTTCTCATGCTTGCTTCTTGGAAAGAGAAATATTTCCACAAATTTAGGAGCTATGTAACTATGACTAGCTCCTGAATCTATCAAAGTAGTAAAGGCATGGCTATTGATCATACCTTCAACTTCAATCATGTTTGATTGAAACTCAACTTGCTTGTTGTCCAAGGCTACATAGATCCTAGGTATACTTATAACCACGTCCTCTACTTTTTTTGCTTGCTGTACATTGTGGACAACTCTCAATTTGTCACCTTTGTGAGGACAATATCGATACTCGTGGTCTCCTTTACAACCCCAACAATGAATGGGTGTCTGCATTGGCCTTTTCCCATCTACCTCATCCATTATGTGATCTCTAAAATATGGTTGTCCTTGAGGAATGTTTCTGAAAAATGGAGGCATGTTCCCCTTCTGCCTTTGTTCCTTCTTAAAATTATTCTTGTCCTCCCAAGCCTTATGGATAGTAGTCTTTCCCTTTTGCTGAACATATAAGAATTTTTCTCTCCTTATGGTTTCCTATAAGGTCTTGGGATCATCATATTGGATCTTGTCACCGATGAAAGGTGGAAGCCCACTTAGGTACCTCTGAATCTTCACTGTCTCATCCTTGATGAAGGATACATACTTAAGAAACTCTAGAAATATCCTTTCATATTCATCAATAGTCATGCTTCCCAATTTGAGTTCAAAGAACTATTTCATCTTTTTGTCATAATACCTCTTGGTTAGGTATTTCTTCTCAAACTGCCTCTTGAATTCCTTCCAAGTCACATTTTTCTCTCAGAGGTGCTGCACTTGCACCAGTTGATCCCACCACATGGATTATTTTCCTTTCAGTTGGTAGATAACAATTCTTCCCTTTACATGAGAAGAATAGTTATGCAATTGGAAATACTTCCTCATGCCTAGCAACCATTTCTCATCATCTTCATCCTTCTTTTGCTCTCCATCAAAAGTAGGAGGCTTGATCTTATTCATTTATCCTTTCAGCTCATCCACCCCAAACCTCCTATGCTTCCTGAAAGGGGATGGACTTGAGATACTATGTGATCTTCTATGGGAATGATTTTGGGAGTGGTGGTGATGTCTGCTACCACTCCTTGATCTTCCTTTCTGCTCAGGGGTCCCATGGCTTCCTGATTTGCTGGAGCCACTCTCCTTATCCAGATTATTTTCAATTCTATCTAGGATTTTCATTAACTTCATGTTGAAGTCTTCCTACCGTTCCTTAGTTTTCATAAGACTCTCATTATCATCCTTGTGGCTCTGGACATCAGTCTGAAATTTTATGTTGGTCTCAGCCATAATTATGTCTTTCTCCTTTCCTCCTCCATATCCATTGGAGTTGGTTCCTTCCAAACCCAACTGGACATTAAACCCTATGATTTCATCTTCTTGGATGTATTCTACATGTGTGTCATCCATCACTTCTGCACTCTGTGTTGACTCTGATATGATAGCTTTTAATTCTGCAAAAATGTGCATTCAATAGAACTTTGTCAGGCTAACTGTTCATAATAATTTCATGAAAACATAAACCATTCTGATTCATTAATATATATCATACTTATTTTCTACTGATTTCATGAGAAATTTATTATTCATATCAATTTCTCAATGAACAATTATCTTCTACTGTTCAATACCTTTCCAATGCCTGCTTCCATGCTCAATTCTGAGTTTTGAGTAGGAAGTTATGGATAATTGAACAATTTTCTTTTCAGTGATGCAATCCTGTACATGGATTCTTCTCGCTCAGAGTCGAATTGGCTCTTGTATCTGTGCTAGATCCCTTCTTCTGGTTACAAGCCTTGGTTACTTCTTAAGGTGTAGTTATGTACAATTAAAATCCCACAGGCTCTTTTCTAAGCCCTTTTCCTATTCTTTAATTTTTTTTTCGGGCGCTAGCCCCTTTTCCTCGGCCCCCAAATTCATGTGACCATGGGTTGTGACCCAGTGATAGTTGTTAGGATCTTATTCGGAGCCTTGGGACTTCATGTCTCTAGAACTTTGAAGGTTTTCCTTTCTACACATCACCAACATCCGAGACTGCCGAACTCGCGAAGGACGGTGGATCTACGGTCCACATTGATTCTTAGATATATGGTGGATAGGAGCTCCAAGAATCTAGGCTTCGACGGTTTCCAATGCACATCACAACAAATATCCTGGAGTGCCGAACTACTAGATTTCCCCTCTCTTGCCTCAACATGTCATATCCTGATCAATGGTCGAGATTAACTCTAGCCTCTGGGAGTTCTCGACTCACAACATTCTATAACTCAAATCCTCCATAGTGCTTATTCTCCGGGACTTGGGATCTGGTGCCACGCATCCTTTGTGATCAATGATTGAGATGGAGTCTGACGTTCGAGCCTCAAAAAGTCCTCGACCTCAACTACTTATGCCTTGAATCCTCCGGGCCACAGGATCTACTGCCGAGTGTCCCCTCCCAATGAATGGTGAGGATTTACTCTGCTCTTCAGAGCTTTGGGGGTTTCTCCTTCCTCTCACTTCATTTATTCCAAATTTTGAAGTGGCGAACCACTGGGGTCCACTTAGTACTGCACACCCGGTTGCTATGTGGCAGATTCCAAGAAGTGAAGATGTGGCCCAATCTGAGGGGTGACATGTGTCAAGTTGTAACTGCACAATAGACCTTTCAAAATCTCAAAACACACTAACACATGGCATGTATATTGTGTGTCCACGTCACCCCAGGTGATGTCACCAAGCCACGTCACTTTGGAACTTCAAGACTCTAGGACTTCGAAGGTCCGAAAGTTCTTCAACTGTTTTCTCCCGAATTTTGAACCGCCAAAATTCTTAACCTCTCAAGGCCAACGTACATCTGTCACCCATCAAAGTGGTGACACGTGGCCCCCACCATCGAGTGACATGTTTCAGGTCCCAATCAGTACTAAGGGCCTATCAAAAGTAAAAAAATGAGTGACACGTGTCATACCTAGGTAGGTCCACGTCACACTAGGTGATGTCATCATGCCACATCATACCCGACGTTTCGGGACTTTAGGGATTTCCTATCTTCGACACTTTATCAAAACTGTCGAACTACTGAATGGGTCCTACGTCACCTGGTGACATCATCATGTCACATCACTTCGACAACCCGAGACTTGAACTATTATTGTTTTCTCATTGACACTTTCAAAAAACTTTCGAACTACTGAATTGCCAAATTGTCGAACACTTCCACGTCACCCTTAGTGACGTTATCATGTCCCATGACTTCTGCAAACTGAGACTTCGATGATTTTTTTCTTATTGATACTTTTTGAAAAACTATCGAACAGCCGATTTCTGAATAGGTCCACGTCATTCTTGGCGTTTCGGGAATTTGACATTTCGGTAGATCTCTTCTCATCTGTTCACTTACAAAAATCCCAAATTGTCGACTACCGATGACTGCTTCACGTAGCTTCGAGACTTCGACTTTTTTTCACATCTACACATTGTCAAAACTCCAATGGATATCCTCGAATGCCGAACTACCAAAACACTCAGGAAAATTAAATGACTCTCCTCCTCCCAAATGGTATATGACTGAGAATCACTTCGGGACTTCGAAGGATTTTCGTGCTGAAACACCTCACAACCCCCAGACTACTGAAACTTTGGATCTGATGGTTGTGAGGGATCTGTCTCCTTCCAAACAGATCCAACGACCCAAATTTACACTTTGTGGCCCAATACCATTGTTGTAGTGGTTTATCAAACTGCTATACCTCTTGATCTTTCTAAAACAATCGAAGGTGTTCCCCCAACGCCCTCCTATCACTATGTACATCAATTTTCTTGTGGAATTTAACCCCAAAATCCATATTTGTGGCCCATCTAGGTTCAATGTTGAAACCATGGGCTCTGATACCAATTTGTGACATACCCAACCCTCCAGGCCAGGTACACACCACCTAAAAACTTACTTCTCTAATGCTTTGATACCAAATTATAATGCCCCCCGACTACCCTTGTCGGGGACACACCACTACTTCAAAATCAAAACTGCTTTGAAACCAGATTGTAACATACCCAACCACCCAGGCCGGGTCATGCCACTTGAAACTATCATGCTCTGATATACATACATACATACATACATACATACATACATACATATATATATATATATATATATATAATGCAATTTTAAACATAGATAACCATTCTTCTCATACACATACTCATGCAAAAGAGACAATAAACACATACATGCAATATATACAGGCAATTCTGATAACATTATAACACATGTACAATATACACAACATACAATTAACACTGAATTGGTATTTATCTTTTTATGAGAATACCACCGACTGCGTGCAAACCTTTTACGAACCTCCCATCCTTATACCACGCTTCTCATCACTCTCAGCAGTGGGTCACCCCCGAGTTGGGACTAAACTCCACCCAGGGTAAAGGAAATCCTAGGCTAGGTTAAGACTATGAAAAGATGTACAAAAAACGTGAAGGATTCCCTCCAAGGAGCCTACTTACGCCCACCTTTCACAGACTCTCATTCCCCACATGCCTATCCCACCCTGGGAATATACACCTTCACTGTTCCACAGTCCATCGACTGCTCCACTTCCCTTCTAGGGCTTTAGCAAAAGGCCATATCATGAATTCTCAGAGCTCTGTAGCTACTACTGGACTACCTCTAGGATAAATCACTTCCCCAACAACCTCTCTCACCTGTAGAGACTTTCTCATAGGCCTGAAAACCTACTTCTTCAACTCATGGGAATGGAACTATCTCTTCAAACCACAAACCTGACAACCTACTTCTTCTGCCCATCTCTTAAATCGACCAGGTAACCATAGTAGCAAAAATGGGTAAGGAAAAGGGTGGCTCAACAAATTACATAGGTTCACAATGAAAGAGGGTTCAACAATGACAGAATTGGAAGAATGTGTCTTGCTCAGTGCATGAGTGAATAGGTGTGAAGGATGGCACGGATGTCCGAATGGTGAGGGAGGAATTATGAGGAAAGATGGAAAGAATTTCTGCGGACCCCCACAACAATGGAAATTCCCACATAAATCTGCATGAATCCTAGATGACACTTGGCTCTCCAGAAGCTCGTTCCTCTCCACTTAGAGTTTGTTCCTCTCCCTCAAAGGAACTTAGGATAACAAGGTTTATTTCCCAAAATTTAGTAATTTAGAAAATATATTATAATATTCCCTTGGGTTAAGCCCCCAAGATTAGCCCCAACTTCCTAGTATCACAACCCCCCTTCCTTTTCCCTTCCTAATGGAGCTTAGTCCCCCATAACTCTTTCTTCGTGGTCAATCTACACGAAACAATGCATTTTTTTTTATTAATTATCTTTATAATTACATATACAAAAACAGGCTCACTGGCCTTAGCATCTAGGCTCTCCGACTTAATAAACACACAAGCCTTCCAACTTATAAACATTTGGCTCACCAGCCTACAAACATCATTAAACATAATTACAATTCAACAGGGGCTCAGCCTTGGGGTATTACAGAGAGAAAGAATCAGACGATTATGGAAGCAGTGAAGGCCATGATCCATGATTAAGATTTAGCTATGTATCTATGGGTAGAAGCTTCGATGAAAACTGTGTATGTGTAGAACAAAAGTCCCCATCGAGTTCTTTAAAACAAGACACCAGAGGAAATGTT
Source organism: Picea engelmannii (assembly GCA_009831015.1). Taxonomy (NCBI): domain Eukaryota; kingdom Viridiplantae; phylum Streptophyta; class Pinopsida; order Pinales; family Pinaceae; genus Picea; species Picea engelmannii. The sequence goes on from ML778349.1 coordinate 259,980, forward strand.
TTTAGGAGATAATCGAGAGGTCATCCTCCTGAGGATATTTGGACGTCCTGTATATGTGCATGTCCCAAAGGACAAGAGAACAAAGTTGGACCCATCTGGAAAGAAAGGTACAATTTTTGGGTACATTGACAGATCGAAGACCTACATAGTATACATTCATGGTCACTAAAATATTGATATTATCAAGGATGTCACCTTCGATGAGGATCTAGATTTTCACAGGTCAAAGTAGGGTCATGCAAATGAATATCATGACAAAGAGAATGGAGTTCCTAAAGCCACAGAGACAAGAGAAGTGGAAGCAAAGGAATCCATTCATGAGGATCATGATATGGCCAAACCACAAAGGCCTGTGGAGAAGCATACACAAAAGAGAAAACCAACTTGGGAACAAGAGGCCATCAGAGATGCAAAGAGATATGGTGCCCATGATGTATCATCTAGGAAAGTCAAGAAACCAAAACCATATCCCGACTATGTGGCATTATTGTGTGAAATCATCGAAGCAGAGCCTATCAGCTATGAAGAAGTTGTAGGAAAGAAAGAATGGAACGATGCCATGGTCGAGGAATACCAGTCAATAGCGAAGAATGAATTTTGGGACGTGGTTCCCAAACCTAAGGAAAAATCAGTTGTGAGCTCCAAGTAGATATTCAATACAAAGCATTCTGTAGATGGAAGCATTGAGAAATACAAGGCTAGATTTGTAGCATGAGGTTTTTCTGAGAAGGAAGAATTGTCTATGAGGATAATTTTTCTCATATTACAAGATATACTTCAATAAGGGATATTCTTTCAATAACTACTATGATTAAATGGAAGGTTAATCACATGGACGTGAAGATGACATTTTTGAATGGGGTAATAGATGAAGAGGTTTACATGGAACAACCACAAGGATTTGAGACACATGACAGGGAGACACATGTGTGCAAGTTAAAGAAGGTATTATATGGATTGAAGCATGCACCAAGATCATGGTATGGTTGGATTGATGGTTTTCTGATGAGCTTGGGATTTACTAAGAGAAGTGAAGATTCTAACCTTTACTTCAAGGTTGAGGATGATGGACCAATGATATTACTACTATATGTGGATGAACTTTTCTTGATAGGAGTGGAGAAGCTCATCACTAAGTGTAAGATAAAACTCGTTGTAGAGTTCGAAATGAAAGATCTAGGTTTGATGCACTACTTTTTGGATCTAGAGATATGGAAGAGGAAGAATGAGATCTTCCTAAATCAGGGAAAATATGTTGTGGAGATCCTGAAGAGGTTCGAGATGTTAGACTGTAAAATTATGGCTACACTAATGGAATCAAATATGAATTTGTTGGATGATACGACTTCATAGGTTGTGGATACTACATTATAAATGAAGATGATTGGATCATTGATGTATTTGATGAATACATGACTGAATATATGTTTTTCTATGAACACCCTGAGTCAGTACATGGTTGACCCCAGACATGTTCACCTAATTGTAGTAAAACATGTGATGAGGTACCTTAAAGGTGAAGTGAATTATGGGCTCAAGTATTTTGCAGACAATGATATCAGTCTACTTGGATATTCAGATTCAAATTGGGCCAGTAGTGTTGCAAGCCAGAAAAAGTACATTTGGATGTTGCTTCACTTTGGGATCCGGTATGATTTCATGGATCAGTAAGAAGAAGTCACGTGTAGCACTCAGTACGACTGAGGAAAAGTATGTGGAAGCATGTGCAACAAGTCGTGAAGCAGTGTGGCTTCAAAAATTGCTAAATGGATTATTCGATACTGCGATGGAGGTGACTTGTATCTTGTGTGACAACCACAGTTGTATAAAGTTGTCAGAGAACCCAGTGTTTCATGATAGGTTCAGGCATATCGAAATCATGTATCACTATATCAGGGATATGGTGCAGAAAGGAGCAACGAGGCTCCAATATGTGGCTACCGATGAGCAGGTTGTGGATGTGTTGATGAATTCATTATCAAGGATGAAGTTCGAGTACTTCAGGGACAATCTCGACCTAGTCACTCTTCAGAGGGAGTGATGGATTCATATTTTATCGCAGGGTAGTGGATTCCATGATGACATGTTGTAGCTATTGGAAAGATACCCACCAGCTAGAGATGCTTTTAAGGATGGAAATTTATTTTAAAATGTAGAAACCTTGGTGAATGTTTCTAATCCTTCATTTTCCAACTATAAATGATTGGCCATATTTTTGTAAAAATATTCAAATTTCTAAGGATTATATATAGTTTTTATAAAATTTTGGTGATTTTTAAGGTAAAATAATTTTATCCTATAGAATTTGGGCGAATCATTTTTAAAATAGCGAATCTTGTTTTTGGAAAAAACCATGGAAAATTAGCCCATGAGCGAAATTTAGCCCCTAAAATCATCCATGCCACCAGCCCTGGATGCATGTTGAAGAGACGAGGTACACATGTTATCCCAGGGTACTGGATCTCATGCATAAGATATCCGAGTTTTCTGTGGGAAACTAGATAGTCTCATGATGACATGTTGTAACTATTGGAGAGCTACCCACCAACCCTGGATGGATGCTGTGAAGTCACTATGGATTTCCTGTGATGTATAGATTTGTGTGCCCGAAAATCAATGGTCATGAGCTCATGTGGATGGTGAAAGTGTTAGAGTCCATGCAAGATAGAATACCTTTCTCATTAAGAGGGAGTGTTGATATTTTATGTAATTTCAGAAGTTATTCCTAAGTCTAATTGTACTGGTCATAACCTCGAGAAGGTTGACTTGATAAGTCATTGTGAAAGGGTTTATTAATAAGTCATTGTGAAAGGGTTTATTGATAATTCATTGTGAAAGGGTTTATTGATAAGTTGTGTCTTTTAGAGTATAAATAGAGGTTATATCGAGTCATAGTGAGATCATTCATTGAACATAAGTACAAGAGAGTAGTGTGCATTTATCTAGGAGGCTATTCTTGGTTCATGTCTGGGTATATTTGGTCTTGATTTCATAAAAGAACATTGTATGACATTGTACATGTTGGAGGAATCTATATTGAGGAAAGTTTGTAGGGTTTTCTCCCCCTTGAGGGTTTCCCTGCAGATATATCTTATTGTTCTATGGATATCTATCTTTCAATTTTTATCCTTTTACATATTAAATAACAATAAAAGAATATAAAACTTTAACTGTTGGAAAAACATAAAAAAATCAACAAATCTTTCACCACTGAAACCAATCCAAATAAGGGTTTACTCCAAACTCCCAAAGGCTCCAAGAGGTCTCCAAGTTAGATAAAAATAATCATCAACATAATGGGAGAATATGATCCTTTATATCTCTTTTATATCCACCTTCACCTTCCCCCCCTCAAGTGACTTTTAATTCATCTTTAATATTTTCTGATAAAATCACTTTATTAATTTAAATAACCTTTTTACTCCAAAAAGTGATTAATTCACCTTTATGATTTCTTCAGCCACTGAAAGTCACTTTTCATCATCCCATCCTATAGATATTTTTTCCTTAGTTCCAACAAGTTATTACACTAAGATATTTCTCCCAGAAAAAAGATCCAAATAACACCTTTAGTGTAATTAATTAAAAATGCCCATTATTAAACCCGTTTTATGGAAATCGTCAGAATGCAATGGAACCAAGAACAAGTTGTGAGGAAATGATCATGATGATGAATAATGGTAAATAAACTAAGCTTCCCCCCCATAAAACTTCTCCAAACCTCCCGGGCTCACTGATGACCTAGTCTCACCCCTCTGACCTAGCTGCCTCAACCTCTTGAAGTAAATCTAACCACATAATAAGGGAATCCAAAGATGGGGACATTACAATCCTCCCTTCCCAAAGATTGCTTGTCCTCAAGAAATTCCACCTCAACCATACAATCAACAAGTTGCACCAAAATGAAACTGAGACTGATTCCTGGGTCCCAAACCAATCTGGAAGAAGTGAAGCACCCTCTGCTCAAAGTGTTGTCCTGCAAGGTACTAACACACGCGACTTCCTGAATATTATCAATAAGTAGAGCAATCAGATACTGGAAAAAATAAGTAGACTCAAAGAATTTCTCCTCTAGAAAACCAATCCCATGAACTCTAGTAGTAAAATCCTAAAAGAAGAACATGCTCTCCTTTGTATTAGTTGTTAAATTTCTAAGCAATGTAATCCTAGGGTGCCAAGATAATATAAAAAAAGACTCACCATGATGACGTTGCACCACTATGATCATAATGGCTTGAACACCATGCTCATACTGCACTCTACTCTCCTGGACCCCCAATATGAAATCCATAAAGATACTAAAATCACTATCTTGGATCATGGCTCGCCAAGGCATCTTAGTGAAATCAAAACTTGTCAATCCACGAATATCCTCGATCCTAGGTATCATGAGGGGAAAACAAAACTCCATATTGCATCTCACAACATTCCCTTAATGACATAAACCAATTACTTCCTCAACTTTGTCAGTCATCAACCTCTTCTAAAACAATCCATCACTCAGATGAATGCCAGGATCCCACCTCCACATTTGAATTCCACCACTCCCTTTGCCTACAGACTGCTTTTGTGCCCCACCAATAACCATCAGAGTCCAAATGAGCAAAATCCACGATGAACAATCTCTATGCCAGATAATTCCACCCACTACTTTGCTAGTTGCAATCTCTGTGAACCGATCCAAATAAGTATGTATCTCATCCCATGCACTCAATGCACTAATCATAGAGTCCATATGGATGAACTTTGTCACTGATATAATGCCCCCAATCTCATCCCACTTGCTCTAGTAATACTCTCCTGTCCTGCTGTATACAATGAGGGCATGAAATAACAATAACATGTGCTTCCTTGACTGCATGAAGGATTGGAAAGTGACTAGTGTGTTGGTAAACCCCAAGGGCATGACTAATAACTCATGATGATACTTGGGAACATACTTGTGAGTAGCTTGATCCCTGTCCCAAGATTTATGATATCCTAGATGAAAATCAATCATATAGGGGTACACTACTTGCTGAGGCTCACCTATGAATGTTTGGTTTTTATATTCTTTGTAGTCAAAGTCAAGTTGAGGTAGATCGACCGACAGTTGAAGGTCGAGGTGGATTGAAAAAAAGTCAAAGGTCGAGGAAGTTGATCGGGAAAATTTGAAGTCAAAGATATTGACAACAAGTTGATCAATAAGAGGTCAGAGTGTGGGCGTGAGATGAACGACTAGAGACTGAATGAAGGACCTACTCGTAGTTGACTGGTAACCTGACTGTAACATAATCCCGATATTTTTCAGGATTTGTAGCCAATGATATGCATGGATTTGTAACCATTTTTTGGGTGCCAATATTTAGGATTTTTCCTGTTGTAAATCCTATAAAGAGGCATCTTGTAATACTGTAAAGGGTAATCATAGATTGCACTTATCCAGGTTAATGCATGTGTAAATTAAAGGTTGTTGGTCATGCATATGTAAGCCAAATTGGCTACTGGGTTGTTCTTGCATAGACAAGAAGGTATGATGCTGATTGTGTCTTAGGTTTGGACCAAGGTTAGAAATATAACCTTTTATTCAGATTGAATAAGACAAAAAGAGAGCAAAACACTCAAAGGAATGATGGTTTCTCCCGGTTAAGGGTTCCAGGGTAAAATCTTAGTTTACTGTGTGATATCTTGTTTAATTTACGTTCTTGATTAAATTCTTCTTCTCTTTTGTTAGGATTAGTGTGGAAGTGCCCTGCATTACATGACATGTGGTATCATATATTAGGTTTTCCCTGAAAAGTGCATCTTTAGAGCGGTTGTATGCTTTGGTGATTATATCAGATATTGATTTTCCAATCTTGAATATGAGAACTAAACCCTAGGTATAGTAAGAGTCATAGGTCATAAATTGTGTTAAATATCATGGTAAAGAATGGCAAGTAGTTCCATAATAGAGATAGAAAAATTCAATGGAAATAATTTTGAGCTTTGGAATCTTAAAATGGAAGATCTTCTTGTGTATCGAGAACAATGGACAATAGTCTATCCAGGTACCTATACAAAAGGCATGTCGACAAAAGAATGGGAGAAACTCGAAAGAAGAGAAAGAAGTATGATTCAACTTTGTCTTACAGATTCGGTGCTTCTGAATGTCTTGGGTGAAGATTCAACCAAGAAACTGTGGTACAAGTTGGGAAGCTTATAACAATCAAAATATTTGGTAAATAAGCAGTTTCTTAGAAATAAACTATATCTTTTGAGGATGAGTGATGGTAGTTCGATGGATGAGAATTTAAATGCATTTAATACCATGTTAAGATGATTATCATCTGTGGATATTAAGATCACTGATGAGGATAAGTGTATCAACCTATTGTGTTATTTTACAGACTCCTGGGATAACTTAGTTGTGGCTATTGAGAGTAATACAAATAGACTAGCACTAGAGGACATGGTTGCATCTTTTTTGTCAGAAGAAATAAGGAAGAACATGGAAGGATCGACCAAAGATTCTCTAGTAGTGAGAGGTTGACCAGTAGACAAAGATAAAGGAAGATTCTCTGGTAGAAATTTAAAGTCAAAGGGTAGATCTAAATCCTCAGTTTAGCTGACGCGAAGATGCTGAAAATGCAATAAAGCTAGGAATTATAAAAATGGATGTAAGTTGAAGGAAACAAAAGCTAGTGATGGATATGAAGAGAAGTAGTCAAATGAGAGAAATATGACCTCATAAAAATGAGGCGATGTGTACCTGGTGTCGACCAATACACATTGAGATCAAGATGTTTGGTTGATCAACTCAGGAGAATCCTATAATATGACAACACATAAATAATGGTTATGTGAATATGAACAATATGATGGGGGTGATGTTTTATTGGGGGACGAATCGACAACCATAATTTTTGGATGGGGAAGAGTTTGAATGACACTGCAAGATGGGAGGAAAATAACCCTTCCAAGTGTGCTATGCATTCCAGGTTTGGAAAGAAACCTGGTATCTGTCAGCAATATGAGTGATGCAGGTGAGCATAATCTGTTTCAAAAGGATTCATACAATATGGTTAGAGGTGCGATGGTATTAATTAAAGGAGTTTGGATAGGTACCCTATACAAGATGTTAGGGAATGTTGACTTGACTCGATGCAACGGAATTTTTTGTCCTAAAATAGACTCGACTACGACTCGAATAAACTCGACGTCGACACAACTTGAATTGACTCGAGCCAAGTAAGTTCAAACGGAATTGACAAGACATGATGAGATCGACACAACCAAGTTATGGCATGAGATGATGGGACACATTGTAGAAAAAGGACTTCGAGATATGCAAAAAAAAGGTATGGTCAAAGGTTTTCTTGAATGTAGTTTATAAGTCGACATTTGAGAACATTGAATATATGGAAAACAAAGTTGGGTGAGGTTCCCATTTGGATCGACAAGGGAAAATGTGATTCTAAAACTAGTGCATAGTGATGTGTTTGGCCTAGTTACAGTGCCTTCACTTGGTGGATCCCTGTATTATGTCTCCTTCATAGATGATTTTCCCAGGAAGACATGGATATATTTCTTGAGGAATAAATCATAGGTTTTAGAGAGATTTAAGGAGTTTAAATCTCTTGTGTAAAACCAAAATAAAAAGAGGATTAAAGTGATAAGGACTGAGAATGGTGGTGAATTCTGTGGAAAATAATTTGATCAGTTCTGTAAGTAATGTGGCATAGTTTGCCAAAATACCACACCATATACCCCACAACAAAATGGAGTTTCCGAGAAAATGAATAGAACGTTGATGGATAAGTCAAGGACCATGCTCAATGGTGTTGGGATTGCACAATAATTCTGGGTGGTGGTAGTTGAGACTGCAAGATATATGGTAAATATGTCTCCTTCATCGGTGCTAGTCGACTTGAATCTAAATTAGGTATGGTTTGGTAATATCCTTTGGTGGCACATCTCAAATTATTTGGCTGTGATGCATTTGTGCACGTTCCTAAGGAAAAGAGGAGCAAGCTAGACAAGAAGGTAGTCAAATGTATTTTCATCAGATATAAAGAAGGGATGAAAGGATATAAGCTCTGGGATCCTACATCAAGGAGAATAATGTATAGTCAATATGTGGTATTCAAATAATCCAGAGGTAAGTCTGAGCCTGTGGAGGTTGTTCAAACCGAGAATAATCTTGATACAATGCAATTTGAACTAAGGAACGAAGAAGATGATTCAAATGATTTGACTGAATATGAAGAAGAGGTGGAACAACTGAATCTAGTGGTAAGGAGGTCATAAAGAATAAGAAAACTAGTTGAGAAGTATAGTCCACCCAAATTCTGTTCCACATTTGTGATAACTTCCATTGATGATGAGCCCAAGTCGGTTGATGAGGTAGTCGACTTGGTAGAGGATAAACTTTGGAAGGACACCATGGTAGAAGAGATGGAATCCTTGTACAATAATGAGACATGGGACTTAGTCAAATTACCTAGTGGAAGGAAGCCTGTTGGTAGCAAGTGGGTGTTCAATAAGAATATGAATGCCGCAGGACAAGTTGAGAAGTTCAAAGCTCGACTGGTAGAGAAAGGTTATTCCCAAGTCGAGGGAGTCGACTTCGGTGATATTTTTTCCCCTATTGCAAAACTAAATTCCATTATAGTATTAATGTCTCTAGCTACAACATTCAATTTGGATATAGAACAGATGGATGCGAAGACAACATTCCTACATGGGGACTTGGAAGAAGAAATCTACATGAAACAACATGACAAATTTGTAGTAAAGGGAAAGTAAGAGTTGGTGTGAAAAATCAAATATCCCTTTATGGTCTAAAGAAATCGCCAAGGATGTGGTACCATAAGTTTGACACATACATCCTTAGTTTGATATTTGTGAGAATAAAAGTTGATCACTCCATATATTCCAAGGAAGAAGGTGGGTGTTTCATATATGTATCTTTGTATGTTGATGACATGTTGTTGATTGTAAACAAGATGGACACAATAAAGGAGGTGAAGAAGTATCTATCCTTCAAGTTTGACATGAAGGATGTCAATGTTGCTAATTTCATTATGGGAATTTAGATTAAGAGAGATCGAGCCACTAGAAAGCTCTAGTTGAATTAGATGAAGTATATTGAGATAGTTATGAAATGATTCAACATGCAGAATTGTAAACCGGTGAAGGTGCCAATTCCAGTGGGAGAAAGGATTACTGTTGAATAGTTTCCAAAGACACAAGAAGAAATAGAGGTCATGGCACATGTTCCCTATGCAAGTGTTGTTGGTATTCTAATTTATGCGATGTTCTGCACTCAACCAAACATTTCCCATGCAGTGGGAGTGTTGAGAAGGTACACGTCGACACCTGGAAAAGAGCACTAGACAACTGACAAGACAATATTCAAGTATTTGTGTGTCATGAAGGACTATGCTATATTCTACCAAGGAACACCTGGAGGTGACAGTGGTAAATTAGATGTACATGGATTTTTCAACGATGACTAGGATGGAGATATGGATCAATGAAGGTCGACCAATGAATATGTCTTCAAGATGTTTGGTGGAGAAATAATATGGATGAGTAAGTGACATGAAGTCATATCCTTGTCAACAACAAAATATGAATACATGGTGACCACTCATGGAAGAAAGGAAGCAGTATGGATTCAAAGGTTGTGTTCATGGATTGGCTTTGAGTAGCGAGCTATGAAGGTGAGTTGCGACAATCAAAGTGCAATATTTTTGGTAGAGAACCTTGCTTATCATTCAAAGACTAAGAACATTGATGTACAATACCATTTCGTAAGAGATATGGTGGAAAGTAACAAGGCTCTACTTGAGAAAGTAGACATGTTGAAAAACATAGCAGACTTGTTGACCAAGTTTGTAAGTGTTGTGAAGTTATCTTGGTGCAGAGAGGAAATGGGCATTGCTTTCGTGGGTCTATCAACTAAAGTTCATGAATATGATATTTTAGAAAATAAGACAACAAGTGGGATAATGTTGGGTTGTTATATTATTTGCAGTGAAAGTCGATTCGAGGTATATCGACTAATGGTCGAAGGTCAAGGTGGATTGACAGCAAGTCAAAGGTAGAGGAAGTTGACTGGGAAAATTTGAAGTCAAAGATATCGACGACAAGTCAACCTACAAGAGCTTGAAGTGAGGGTGTGAGATGACCGACTAGAGACCGAATGAAGGACCAACTGGTAACCTGACTTGGAGTCGACTGTAACAAAATCCCAAGATTTGCGGGTTTTGTAGCCAATGATATGCATGGACCTATAACCATTTTTTGGGAACCAATATTTAGGGTTTTTCCTATTGTAAATCCTATAAAGAGGCATGTTGTAATCCTGTGAAGGGTAATCATAGATTTCAATTATGTAGGTTAATGCATGTGTAAATTAAATGTTGTTGGTCATGCATATGTAAGCCGAATTGGCTATAGGGTTGTTCGTTCACAGAAAAGAATGTATGATGTCGATTGTGTCTTAGGTGTGGACCAAGGTTAGACATGTAACCTTTTATTCAAATTGAATAAGACAAAAAGAGAGAATAATTCTCAAAGGAATGCTGGTTTCTCCAGGTTAAGGGTTCTAGGGTAAAATCTCAGTGTATTGTGTGATTGCTTGTTTCATTGACATTATTTATTAAATTCTTCTTCTCTTCTGCTAGGATTAGTGTGTGAGTGACTTGCATTTCTTGAAAATTCACTCACCGATACAGGGTAACCTCAACCCAATGGTATACTCAATGAATCTGTCAGAATGTCTCCCTAGAGGAAATTGCCCAAAACTTTGTTGTACACCACCATGTGCCAATGTATAATTCCATATACTATGACATACTCCTGTGTCCTCCTGTACTGTTCAATGCCCTCTATGTGCTACTGAATCCAACACTCTATTAATGATAACTAAACATGTACCCTAGAGTGTGTCAATGTCCATCATGTACCTGTCTACCCAATCCATGGATGCATTTTCTTCCTTGTGAGTTGGTTCAGAAGAAAGGTACTCAACCATCTCCTTCTTAGCTAAACTCTAACCCTCTAGTGAGCTCTCCAAAAGAAAGGGCTCTGAGCCCCCACAATGCCAAATAAAATTGTAATCCAAACTCTCCTTGAGTACCTACAACTCAGAATGCTCCTTGTCTGAACTCATTATGAGAGGATTCTCCCTCTCATCATGTGTGACACTCATGCCCTCCTTTGTCATGACTTCCAAAGATGCTGGATTCCCTACTATAAGTGGTGAATATCATGCCACACTCAGTTGATAATGTAGCTCCTTAACCTCTCTTTCCTTGTCCTCAACAAACCTGAGAGAAAGGTCCATGTCCATAAACAACTACAAGTAGTCTGAACTCAACTGCTATAGTTAGTCCTTGATGATGCGTAACTATGCACTACTGAATCCACTTGCTGCTCAACTGTGCCTCTCCTCCATCTGAGCTCTCCATATAAGGTCTTCAATGAATCTATGAGATCCATCAGTACTGGTCAACACCCATGTAATATGATCCTCGATCACTAACAAGAGATCCTCCAAAACACACAGTGTTAAAGGGTTATATCTAACTGAAATCAAATGGCACGGGCTGTCATATGTAAGTTTTCTCCCCTCATCAACATCACCTGATGCACTAGGCGATATCATGCTATGATGGGACTCATGTGAGCTACCCTACACACATGTATCATGTGAAGAATGATCCATGTCCCATGGAAATATCTCAAACAACCATCCTTCATCATATGTGGGTAGCATCATGCCCTCCTCATCATAGGAATCATAAACATGAAATAGTGATGCCTCCTCATCATATGTAGGTGCTAGCACACCTACATCCTCATAGTCATCATAAGTGGGAAAAGTTGTTATCTCATCATGGGTACTAGTGTCATAATTCTCCAACATTTTAGCGTCAACTGGCTCTTCACAAATCACCACTTGGTCTTCCTCTATGCACACCTCCTCATCATGGCTAGTTGCATGCTCCTTCACATGGATATGCTCTTATGCCTCCAACAAGTGCACCCATTCATCCTACTCATCTATCATCCATTTCTTCCATGTGCTTTTCAATGAATCCTCGTCCAAATCCATGGGCCAACTTCTGTACTTGAGGGTGTAATAGCTTTGAAAGGAAAAAGATGCACATATCTCTTCACCCAATGCTAGATACTCTCGATAATAAGGCATGTATGATAGTGTTTCTAGTTGTATTATGTGTTTCATATTTTCCCCCAACTTCTTAAGCCATTGCATTGTTTCTAACTTAACATAAACAATATGAAAATTCCTTGTATATACACAATATGAAATAACTCCTTACTCATTTCCTCCTCAGGCTAGCAGGAAAACCAACTTTGATACAACTGTAATGTCCCTCCTTATTGCTGCTATAAGTTTGTACTCATTTTTGCTATATTTAGATGATAATTTGGGTCAGGACTTCTGTCAAACGGTTGGCCAAAAATAGCAAAACCCACTGAATAAATCTCTTTTTCACTATTGATAGTTATTGAATGATTTTTTGGTTAAGACATTTGACAAACACTTAGTTATCATGCACAAGAAACCACTCTAAGTAAACTTACTATTTCTATTGTACTTCCTTATGGATGGTTGATGCATATATGTGACTGTTGGTAGCTTATTGTGTGTTTCATAGGTTAGATCTTCCATCAACCTGTTTGTAGATAATGTGTTTTCATGGATTTGATGGCTTATAAATTATGCCAAACAATTTATAACCATTCCTTAGAACAATTACACAACATAACCATCATAGATTGACAATCCAAAAATTATTTATTGTATTTAATATCAAAATAAAATAGTACATTTGATGTGAGTGACATCCTCACATTTAACTGAAATACCAAAAATTAAAGGAAACAAATACCTCTAATTTACTTTGCATTTCTCATATGTAACAATCAGGATATGGCCAACATGAATGGTACTAAGAAAAACTCCCATTTATAATGGTTTTTTCCTCTCTAAGTACCCACAATATGCATATAACAAGGATTATTTCTATTCTGAAGAATAGGGGAGAGGATCAACCACTCGATCTGTTATTGATCAACTTCTTTTCGACCCCCACAGATTACAATAACTACTAAAACTCTACCAAACTTCTACGAGCAATAGATAAGGACACGATTCCTTTATTAACACCTTCAAAAATGTAACACATATGCAAAAAAAATGTGTGTATCCTCCTTAGGACCCCCACAAATGTGGATAACTAGATCAAACTTCCTTATCTTCTTACCCGTGAGCTGATATGCTAACTTAGCCTCCTAACAATCTTTCCACGAATCGATGTAAGGGTTTAGATTCCCCTTTTGAAGATACTATGAATTGAAGTTAATGGAATGACATCCTTGAAGTTACTTTATTCTCAACAACAAGAGTTATGGTCTCTTAAAACCCCCTACGAGATGAAGGAAATGACCACAACCTCCTCTCTTATGCTCCCACAGTTGAAAGAAAAGGGTAGGATATTATTATAGCTACCAAAAATTGTTGGTAATGATACAATAGTAATAAGGTCCCCTCTAAGAAGAATAAATGATAATGATGCAGCTTGACCTACTCAAATTAACCTCCACAATGCTTACAGAAACCACTAAAAATGCTCACACTCAGCAAAACAATAGATCTTCCTTCTGCAATGAAAACCAAGTCGAATATCTGAGTGATCTTCCCCACCAAATGGATAGGGTTGATATCTCACCACCAAAAACAAGCTTGATCATCTAGGGTGGAATCTTTCACTACCGAAAAAATTCCAAATTAGGGTTTACTCCAAATCCCCATAGGCTCCAAGAGCTCTCCAAGTTAGATCAAAATAATTATCAACATAATGGGAGAATATAAGCTTCTATCTCTCTTTTATAACCCCTTTACCTTTTCACATCAAGTGAATTTTAATTCATCTTTAATATTTTCTCATAAAATCACTTTATTAATTTAATAATCCTTTTTACTCCAAAAAGTGATTAATTTACCTTTACAATTTCTTCGACCACTTAAATTTACTTTTCATCATCCCATCCTGTATATATTTTCACCTCAATTCTAATGAGTTATTACACTAAGGTATTTCTCCAAGAAAAATATCTCCAAATAATACCATTAGTGTCATTAATTAAAATATGCCCATTAATAAACCTTTTTGACGGAAATCATTGGAATGCAACGAAACCAAGAACAATTTGTGTGGAAATGATCCTAATGATGAATAATGGTAAATCAACTAAGTTGGCCCCCATAAAAATACTCCAAACCTCTTAGGCTCACTGATGACCTAGTCTCACCCTTATGACCTGGATGACTCAAAACCTGAAGTTACTCTAAGCACATAATAAGGGAATTTGAAAATGGGGACATCACATTCCTCCAAAAAGATTTCTTATTCTCAAGCAATGCCACCTCAATCATGCGATAAAAAACCTGCACCAAAATGAAACTGAGAGTGATCCCCGGGTCCCAAACCAATTTGGAAGAATTGAAGCACCCTCTGCTCAAAGCACTATCCTGTAAGGTACTAGCACAAGAAACCTCCCAAATACTATCGGTAAGTAGAGAAATCAGATACTAAAAAAACTTAGTACACTCCTCAAAGAATTTCTCCTCCATAAAAACAATCCCATGCACTCCAGTAGTAAACTCCTGAAAGTAGAACCTGCTCTCCTCTATATCAGTCATTGAAATGCTAAAACATGTAATCATAGGGTCCCAATATAAACTCAAAAAAGACCCACCATGCTGGAGTTGCGCCACTCTAATCATAATGACTTGAGCACCATGCTCAGACTACGCTCTCCTCTCCTATACCCCCAAGATGAAATCCCTGAGAGGAATGAACTCACTATCTTGGATCATGGCTCGCCAAGGAATATCAGTGAAATCAAATCCTTTCAATCCACAACTATCCTCAATCCTGGGTATCATGAGGGAAAAAAAAAACTCCACATAGCCTCTCACAACATTCCCTTAATGATGCAAACCAATTACTACCTCAACTTTGTCGGTAATAAACATCATCTGAAACAATCCATACTTTAGATGAATGCCATGATCCCACCTCCACATCAGAATTACACCACTCCCTATGCCCGCAAACTGCTATTGTGCCCCACCAATAACCATTAGAGTCCAAATGAGCCAAATCCCCGATGAACAATATCTGTGGTAGATAATTCCATCCACTACTTCACCAACTGCAATATCTGTGAACTGATCCAAATAATTTTGGATCTCATCTTGTGCACTCAACACACTAATCACAAATCTCAGATTGATGAACACTGTCATAGATACAATTCCCCCAATCTCATCCCACTGGCTCTAGTAATCCTCTCTTATCATGTTCTATATAATGAGGGTATCAAATAACAACAACAGGTGCCTCTTCCACCGCATGAAGGACTGAAAGGTGTCTGGTACATTGGTCAACCCCAAGGGCATGACGAATAACTCATGATGATACCCAGGAATAGACTTGTGAATACCTTGCTCCCTGGTCCAAGCCTGATGATATCCTAGATGAAAATCAATCATCGAGGGGTACACTTCTCATTGAGGCTCACCTATCCACTCACCAATATAGGGTAACCTCAACCTAATGGTATACTCAATGACTGTGTCAGGAGGTCTTCTTGGAGGAAACACTCCAAAACTCTGTTGTGCACCACCATGTGCCAATGTATAATCCTAGATACTGTGACATACTCTTGTGTCCTCTTGTATCATTTGATGTCCTATATGTGATACTGAATCCAACACTCTACTGATGATGACTAAACCTATACCCCATAGTGTGTCCATGCCCATCATGTACCTGTCTACCCAATCCATGGATGCATATGCTTCCTCGCAAGATAGTCCACATGGAAGGTTCTCAACCATATCCTTTGTATCTAAAATCTAACCCTCTAATGAGCTATCCAAAAGAAAGGGATCTTAGCCCTCGCAATGCCAAATTAGAGTGCAATCCAAACTCTCCTCGAGTACCTACAACTCATAATGCTCCTCATCTAGACTCATCATGAGAGGATCCTCCCTCTCATCATGCATGGAACTCACGCCCTCCTATGTAATGACTACTAAATATGATGGAGTCCCTGTTGTAAGTGGTGAATAAAATGACACACTGAACTGATAATGTAGCTCCTCAACCTCTCTTTCCTTGTCCTCAACAAACCTGGGAGAAAGGTCCCAATCCATAAACAACTGTAAGTAGTCTGACTTCAGTTGCTGTAGTGATTTATTGATGATGTGTAACTGTGTACTAGTGACTCCACTTTCCACTGTAAGTGTGTTGAATCTGCACTTAATATATCTAGCTAGAAAATAACACACACATTTGGAGAGTTAAATTGAGAAAGAATAATCAAGAGAGAAAGAATCGAAGAATTATAATTAACCAAATGAATACTAAATAATTTACACATGATATACTTTGTATAATTAAACCAATATGCACTAGAAGAGAAGCCAATGGACCATAGTGGTGGTTTAGAGTGATATGGACACACACCATCAGTTACGGGAGTAAACTGCCACCTAGTCTAGTCTCTCGGGAATTTGTGGGAGTGAACTACCACCGAGCTGAGTTAAATAGTCTATCAGTCTTCAGTTAACTGACTGAAACATAGTGAAGTGAGGAGGAGATCAAGGAATCATGGGTAATGCACTATTTTGTTGATTATACCAAGGACAATGCACATTAGCCGGTGATGATGCCAATACTGGATGGTGATAATCCAGATGTAGCATCTAGACTCCACTCAACTGATCAAACTAAAGTGAAAATTGAAGAAAATATTCTCCTTAGAGGAATATTCTTCCTGAAATATAGGAGACTAAATAATGACTAATAAAAAAGGAATAACCTTAGGAAAAAGAAATCCTAGGTGTGTGTGAAGTAACTCCAACACCCCCCCCCTAACATCACTATGGTGAAAATTAAGAATGGTCCCGGTAACATGAACATGTTAGGTACCCAAATACAAAAGATACACCAAAATAAAGTGAGGAAAGAGAGAAAACCTCATGGGAAAACCCACCCCTCAAGGTACAATGTATGTAAAAGGAATAACTAACAGTTGCTAGGAAACTGTTACCTTCACTCTAAGATGAATTCACAGAGAATGGAACTTGTACTCAGTGAAGGTCTTGGTGAAGATGTCTGCAGTCTGTTCTGTTGAAGGACATAAATGTAGGTCGATGATCCCCTCGTGCATGTGGATCTCGATGTGCTTCATCCACCGCCTCTGAAATGGATCTCTACAGAACTCTAGAGTGCTCTGGTTGTCACACTAGATGACGATCGACCGATGAAACTGAATGTCCAACTCAGCGAGAAAATTTTGTAGGAACATAACCTTAATGGTTATGTTAACTACCCCTCTATAATCTGCCTCAACTTAAGATAGAGAAATAACATCCTACTTCTTACTCGACCAACAGATAGGTATGGAACTAAGACTGAGTGAGTAATCAAATGTGGACTTGCGATCAATGCTATCGCCAACCGGATTAGAATTAGTGAACCCAATGCGATCCAATGTAGAGTCTGCTGCATAATGAATCCCAAAGGTGATGGTGCCCTGTACGTATTGAAGGATACACTTTGAAACCTTCCAATGTAGCTCATGCGGCTTCTGCATGAGGCTAGAAACTGTGCCAACTGCACAGGAGAGGTCTGGTATGGAGTGTGTGAGATATAACAAGTTCCCCACTAAATGTATTTACAATGTGCCGTCAACAAGTGGAGTGTTCCCTCCATCCTCAAGTTTGAATCCTAATAGGAAATGAGTCGGATCAGACTTGCAGTGTGTCATGTGAAATCTCTCATGGAGATCTCATGCATACTTGGCCTGAGACAATTTGATTCTTGATACATCCTGATTGATCTCGAGTCCAAGGAAGAAGTGTAGCGGACCCATGTCTATCATTAAGAACCTATCATGTAGAATCCTCTTGACTGTAACAATCGTTGAAGTCAAGCAACCGATTATCAACACATCATCAACATACAAAAATAAGAGTAGAAGTGAATCAACTGTCCTGAGCATGTAAAAATTCAAGTCTGATTTACAATGTACAAAGTTCTTTGACATCAGGTAGGAGTCCATCTTGGCATACCATGCCCTCGGAGCCTTCTTGAGGCCATAAAGAGATTAAAGATATTTCTTCATTTGACATAACAAAGATGACTCCTGCATAAATCCCTAGGGCTACTCCATATAGATCTCCACAAAGAGATCACCGTGAAGAAATGCATTCTTCACATCCATATGATGGAATTCCCATCCCTCAGTTGCAACAATGGAAAGTGCCAAACATATGGAATCCATCTTCACTACTGGAGCAAAGGTATCATCATAGTCAATGCCATGCACCTATTGAAAGCCTTTGGAAACTAGCCTGGCTTTGTATCTACTAATCTGTCCATCCACTGTGCTCTTGGTCCTGTAGACCCATCTGCACCTGACAAGTTTCCTTCAAGAAGGAAGGGGAACTGGATCCCAAGTCTGGTTCTCGAGGAGAGAGTTGTACTCATCCTGCATGACGGATTCTGAAAAGGGATTTCCAATAGCCTCTCCATAAGACTGTGGATATGAATACTGAACCAAGAAAAGATGCCTGGGTGGCAATGGTTCAGTGGAAGTAAATGCAAGAGGAGGCTCCTTGAAATTAGATCGAGTCCTCCTAGTATCAACTAGATCCCCAAAAATATCCACTACATCCTGAAGGGTATTCTAAGCCCACTTGGGCCTCGACTCTATCTCTACATATGCATCTGTATGCAATGAATCTACATCTGAATATACTTACTCTGTATCTAGATCATATGAATCCTATGAATCAGAACTCTCATCTGAAGAAGAGTCAACATCTGCATGCTCATCATCTTCGATAGGTGGAAGAACAAAGGTGTCTGCATGCAACTGTTGAGGTACCTGAAAGACACTTTCCTCGAATTGGACACTTCTCTCAATGATGAGATGGTCTGAGGAAAGATCAATAAGTTTGTATCCCTTCACACCATCTAGGTAACCAAAAAATATACACTCCATGCTCTGTGGATCAATTGCCTTCCTCTGTTCAGAGGGAATTCGGGCCCATGCACGTGAACCAAAAGTATGAAAGTGGGTCACTTTCGGTTTGAGGATGCTCCAAGCCTTGTAGGGGGTCTTATCATTGACAAGTATATGGAGAGATATTTTTTGGATGTAGGTTGAAAAATTAAGTGCTTCGGCCCATAATCTCTATGGAAGTGACTTTGCATGTAACATGAAAGATGCCATCTCTTTTAGATATCATTTTTTCCGCTCAACAACTTTGTTTTTCTACAGAGTATAGCGAACTATGTGTTGCAACTGAATCCTTGCCTCATGAAAAATATTCTGGATCTCGAGGTTGAAATAATCTCCCCCATTATCAGTTCAGAGGATTTTGATTTTCTTTCATGACTATGTCTCAACCAAGGACTTGAAATCTTTGAGGTGTTGGAGGACCTCTGATTTTTGTCTGAGAAAGAAAATCCATGTGAAACGTGAGAAAACATCAACAAAAATGAGCACATACCTTGCTTTTCGGATTTATGGATGTGGAAAAGGGCCCATGAGGTCACTATGGATCAGATCTAAAGGAGAGGAATCCCTCCGTGTATTCCCTTTGTCAAATTTCTCTTGAGGGTATTTTCCAAGAACACATCCCTCAACGATTCATTTGGAGAAATGAATGTATGGTAGACAATCAACTAATCCTTTCTTAATAAGCTGTTGCATATATATGAAATTCAAATTCCCGAACCTTCCATTCCATATCCTATTGCTTTCATCAGCATGGGTAAGCATTAAAGCAAAATCTAGTTCAATAAATTCATAAAATGTATACAATCTAGATCGATGATTTACCTCACCGGTAGAAACCTTGGAATTGGTTTGCATGTCATAGATGTCCACTGCATCAGGTGTGAAAATGAATTTCTTTCTGGCATTCGAATTTTTCATTTGATACACAAAGAGAAGATTGACGAAAATTTTGGGAACATGCAACACATTCTCGAAGCTTTTGTTGGTGAGTTCAATCCTTCCTTTGCCAATGACCTTGACTGGAGAGTTGTCCCCCATCAGAATAGGAGGACCATTGCATGCATCCAATGAATTATAGACTACTTTTGTTGAATCTATGTGATGTGATTCTCTTGAATCCATGATCCAAGCATCAGGAGAGGAGTTGATGGCAATCGATGCATGGCTAGAATTTCCTTTCTTGGAATTTTGATCTTCTGGCTTCTTCTTCTTCGCACCCTCAAGGATGCGATCTCCAAGGTTATTTTTTTTAATTATTTGAGTCATTAGATCTATTTTTTTCTGCATGCATGCATATTCTGGATGGAATCCTTTATGGAAGTATGTGCATTTCTCCCCTTTTTTCCCCTTTTCACCTTTGGATCTAGAGGCATTGGTGAAGGGTTTTGAGTACCCTTCATTCTTCGGATTTGCATGTGCTTTAATTTTATCTTTATCTAGTTTTATGATATTTATGACTGCATCCATCTTTCACAGTAAGTGCATGTGCCTTTGTGCCTTTGATTTTTCCCATGTTGATGAGCATGGTTTGCTCTTGTGTCAGAGATTCAATAAATTCCTCAAGAGAAGGCATCTTCTAGGTGGCTCTAGAGGCAAATATAATTGAATGGAATGGAGATACGAACACTGAGAATTCAGGACCAAGTTTGGAGATAATGGTGAGAACCATTTGTTTCTCCTTCTTAGATTTATCAACTCCGCAAGCCTTGAGTTGCGACAATAAATCCTTAAATTTTGTAAGGAAATCTTGGATATTGTCGAAGATTTTTAGATAATGTGAGATGTTCCACCTCGATCATGTGTCCCCTCATCTCATCCTATTTTCCAAAGAACCCTTCCATGGTGGTCCAACCTTCATTGGGGGTTTTACAAGAAGATATGTGAAAAAGGAGATCAGGAGAAATGAGACTGCAAATTGTTCTGAATGCTTCATCCATTCGATTTAGATACTTGGATTTTTATATGGTTGATGTTGGTTCTGTTTCTATTTTCATGGTTAACTTGTACAATCCTCTGCTTCGAAGATGCATGATTATCCTCTCCTTCCATGCAAAGTAATTGTAAGGTGTAAAAATGTATTCTTTTGGGAATTCCATTTTTTCCACTGTCTTCAATCTTTGTTACATGCAAAAATAATTCAGTGCGTCTTTTACTTAGAAATACGTCAGATATGATACCATGTAAATTTGCTAAACCTTCACAAAATATATCTAGCTAGAAAATAGCACACACATTTGGAGAGAGAAATTGAGAAAGAAGAAGAAAGAGAGAAAGAATGGAAGAATTCTCCTTAACCAAATGAATAATGAATAATTTACACATGATATACTCTATATAACTCAACCAATGCACACTGGAAGAGAAGCCAATGTGCCATAGTGGTGGTCTAGAGTGATCTTGACACACACCAATATTTACGAGAGTAAAATGCCACCTAGTCTAGTCTCTCGGGTAGTTGCGGGAGTGAATTGCCACCTAGTTGAGTTAACTATTCTATCAGTATTCAGTTAACTGACTGAAACAAAGTGAAGTGAGGAGGAGAGCAGGGAATCATGGGTAGTGCACTAGTATAGTGATGATACCAAGGAAAATTCACATTAGTTGGTGATGATCCTAATCTTGCATGGTGATAATCCCAATGTAGCATCTAGACTCCACTCAACTGATCAAACTGAAGTGAAAACTAAAGAGAATATTCTCCTTAGAGGAATATTCTTCCTAAAATATAGGAGACTGAATAATGACTAAAAAACAAGGAAAAACCTTAGGAAAAATAAATCCTAGGTGTGTGTGAAGTAACTCCAACGACTTCTCCACTATGTCTCTCCTCCATCTGAGCTCTCCATATAAGGTCCTCAATGAATCTATGAGGTCCATCGATCCTGGTCAACACCTATGTAATATGATCCTCGGTCACTAATAAGCGATCCTCCAAAAAATGCAGTGTTAAAGGCCTCTATCCAACCAAATCCAAATGGAATGGGATTTCATATGTAAGAATTCTCCCCTCATCAACATCACTCGATGCACTAGTTGATATCATGCTATGATGAGAATCATGTGAGATACCCTCCACACATTACTCCTAAGAATAATGATCCATATCCCATATAAATCTCTTAAACACCCATCCTCCATCATATGTGGGTAGCATCATTCCCTCCTCATCATAGGAATCATAAACAAGAAATGGTGATGCCTCCTCATCATATGTAGGTGATAACACACCCACATCCTCATAGTTATTATAAGTAGGACAATATGTTATCTGATCATGGGTACTAGTGTCATAATTCTCTAACATTTTAGTGTCAACTGGCTCTTCACAAATCATGTTGGAAGATTGGTTGTTGTCATTGATGTCAACCCTAGTCATGGGTTTTGGACCGCAAGATTGATAAAGGTATTTGGACATGAAAGAAAATGCACATGCATATACAACACCCATGAATGGATAGTATACATCATGTTGTTTCCGGTGGTATGTGGCATGTCACGTGGATCCTCATGGTTGAGGAGAAATGGATTTTTGAAGATGACAAAGTGAATTGAAGAAGGAAGTATATGTAGGCCCTGAAGATAATTAAAGAAAAGAATTACAAAATAAGAAAGTGTCAGGTCGTCCCTAATGTTAAAAGGAAGTGACATAAATGGTATAAATAAACATCATTATAAATTCATTTGATACAAGTCGAATTTCAAAGGAA
>ML778349.1:289256-307846 GCA_009831015.1 Picea engelmannii
AAAAAAAAAAAAAAAAGGGTCTGGAAAAATTTTCACCATTATTTGAGACCTATTCCATTGGATTCATCTCTTCAACCTTATCACATTCATCCATATCATTTTTCAAATTTTTTTTTGACCCTGTCCGCTCCTTTTCAGTTCCCCCATCCTCATGGCCCATACCCATAGCCAAGACTTGGAAGCTCGCTTCAACACCTTGCAATCTGGTCTCATTGAAACCCAACAAGAAGTGAAACAACTCAGTGCCAATGTTGCAGCCATCAATACCACCATGCATTCCTCAATGGAGGAAATCAAACAAGACCTCACCACCCAGCTTGAATTAGTCTTTTCGACACTCCACCAAAATGCATATCCTTACAGATAACCCTTTTCCTTCCTCACCTTCACATCCTAAAGGTGACCATTCCTCTCATTCCAATAACTCTCAGAACCATCACTTTCAACGTGACCTATGCCTGACGTGGGTAGATGTGACCAAATTTGATGGCTCGGACCCCACTAGTTGGGTAACCCAAATGGAACATTATTTCTCTTTATACAGAATTACAGATGACTTGGCCAAACTCCGGTATGGTGTTCTCCATCTAGATCAAGAATGGTGGCAATGGTGGGAATGGAGAAAAACTTTTTGTCAAGGGTATATTTCTTGGACACACTTTGTGGTAGAGATTTATGAATGCTTTGACACTGACACCAACCATTTGGACTGTTTGACAAAGTTGAAACAATTAGGAACAGTGGAAGACTTTATAGCTACATTTGAGCGCTTGGCTTTTAGAACAGAGGGCATATCTGATGCCTTTTTCCGAGAGTGTTTTATCATCGGCCTTAAGGATGAGATTCGGGCCCATGTCCTCATGGGTCGGCCTCAGAGTTGGGTGGAGGCTACTAAAAGAGATAAAGAAGCACAAGAGGTTGTATCTTCTCAAAACTGAAAACCCTCCTTTATCCCTCGCCCTAAACCAGTAAATCCCACTACTCCTTCTGCTCCACTAAAGATCCAAAAATTGACCAGGGCTGAAATGGATGAATGCCAACTCAAAGGCCTTTATTATAACTGTGATGAAAAATATTTCCTGGGCCACAAGTGTAAAGAACAAAATATTTTTATGGCCATCTCTGAGGATATTTCGGAAGAGGATGTAGAAACTCCCCTTGTGTCCGAGTCACCTGAATCCAATGACATAACCCCTCCCTCAGACCCTCCCGAAGTAGAACCGGTCATTTCCCTCAATGCTCTCGTTGGCTTCTCCGCTCCCCAAACCCTCAAGCTAATTGGTTACATCAAGCATCAGAAGGACATTATTATGGTTGATAGTGGCAACACCCATAATTTTATTCATCGCCACATTGCCCAAGAAACTCATTGCTACATCCATTTTGTCAATAATTTCCAAATCATGATTGCCAATGGTGGTTCCATGAAATGTGGAGGGCGTTGTGAAAATGTGCATCTCCAAATTGGTGACTACCACCTGAAATCCCATATGTTTGCTATCGACATGGGATGTTGTGACATTGTGTTGGGTGCAGACTGGCTAAGGACTTTGGGTCCCATTCTCATGGATTTTAAAGACTTAACCATGCAATTTGACCAGGAGGGACACCGATATAAGTTCCAAGGCATTACCGTCGGTTCACCTGAGATCATTAGTTCCCATCGCATGGAAAATCTACTAAAAAAAGGTCATTCTGGTGTTATCACCCAACTCCATGCCATACAAGAAACATAGACACCCTCGGTCCCACAAGAGCTCCAAGCCATCATTTATAAACATCAATTGGTCTTTTCCACTCCCCAAGGACTCCCTCCTTCCCATGGTGTTCATGATCATTCCATTCCCCTTGTACTCGGAAGCCTTCCTCCCAATATCCGTCTGTATCATCACCCCTTTTCCTAAAAAAATGAAATTGAGAAAATGGTCCAGGAACTCCTTAATGCATGTGTTATCCTCCCTAGTATGAGCCCCTACTCTTCTCCTGTGGTCATGGTCCTAAAGAAAGAAGGTTCTTGGCGAATGTGTCCTAACTTTTGTGGCCTCAACAAACTTACCATCAAAGACAAATTCCCCATTCCTGTCATTGATGACCTCCTGGATGAATTGAGTGGCACCCAATTCTTCACTAAACTGGATCTTCATTCAGGCTACCACTAGATACGTATGAAAGAGGCATACATTCCCAAGACTGCCTTTAGAACTCATGAGGGCCACTATGAGTTTTTGGTCATGCCCTTTGGCTTGTGTAATTCCCCCTTCACCTTCCAAAGCCTCATGAATCATGTCTTCCATCCTTTTCTCCTCCATTTTGTCTTAGTTTTCTTTGATGATATCCTCATCTATAAAAAAACCTAGACATACCATCTTTCTCTTGTGGATCGAGTTCTCCATCTACTCTCTCAGCACCAACTTTTCCTGAAACAGTCTAAATGTGCTTTTTGCACCTCATAAGTAGAATACTTGGGTCATCTGGTTGGCAAGGATGGAGTCAAGGTGGATCTTAAAAAGATTGAAGCTATGCAAGACTGGCCTCACCCAAAGAATCTTAAGAGCTTGTGTGGATTTCTGGGCTTAACAGGGTATTATCACAAGTTTGTTAAGAATTATGGGAAGATTGCAACACCTCTCACTACTCTCCTAAAAAGGAACTCTTTCACTTGGACTCTAGCCGCTGCCCAAGATTTTCAAACCTTGAAGATGGCCATGTGCACCACTCTAGTCCTCACCCTTTCTGATTTCATAAAGACCTTTGTGTTGGAATGTGATGCCTCAGGGAAAGGAATTGGTGTTGTCCTTATGCAAGAGGGTCGACCTTTGGCCTTTACCAACAAGCAACTATCTGAAAGAAATCTAGGCAAATCCATCTATGAAAAGGAAATGTTGGCTATTCTGCATGCAGTTGATCTGTGGCACCCTTATCTATTGGGGACACATTTCCAAATTAAGACAGACCATCAAAGCCTCAAGTATTTTCTAGAACAATGCATTTCCTCCCCAGAAAAACAAAAATGGGTGACTAAGCTCTTTGGATATGATTATGAGATCATTTACAAGAAAGGCAAAGAAAATGTGGTTGCAGATGCACTTTCCCGCAAATATGAAGATGAAGGATCCCTTTTTTCTCTTTCATTCATTGTCCCAGATTGGCTCCAAGCCATTCGCTAGGAATGGCTACAAGATCCCAAAAGTTCGCAGCTGATCCAACAATTGCAGTCCAATGCTCCATCTTCCCCAGGGTACTCTTGGCTCCATGATGAACTTTGATACAAATCCCATTTTTATTTAAGTAAACAATCAAAGCTTAAATCCACAGTACTTTCTGAGCTTCATGCTACACCCACCACAGGGCACTCCGAGTTCACCAAAACCTATGACAGGGTCAAACGTTCATTTCTGGGATGGTATGAAACATGAAATTTGTAATTTTGTCACTGAATGTGATGTGTGTCAACGCAACAAGTGAGAAACAGTCAAATCTCTGGGCACACTACAACCACTCCCGATTCCACTTGCTATTTGGAAGGTTATCTCTATGGATTTTATTACCGGCTTACCCAAATCGGGAAATAAATCAGTCATCATGGTGGTTTTTGATCACCTCTCCAAGTATGATCATTTATGTGCCCTTCAACACTCATTTATAGCATCCATGGTGGCTCAAATTTTCATGGATTAGGTCTTCAAGCTTCATGGCATGCCACACTCTATTGTTTGTGATCACGACCCAACTTTCACAAACAAATTTTGGCAAGAACTGTTCAAGATACAAGGCATCGAATTGCATCTCAGCACATCTTATCATCCCCAGACTGATGGCCAAACGGAAGTGGTCAACAAGTGTTTGGAAACATATTTGAGGTGTTTTTCCTCAGAAAAGAAAAATCAATGGGCTCAATGGTTACCCTTAGTTGAATGGTGGTACAACACTTCATACCATACAGCTACACACATGACTCCTTTTGAAGAAGTATATGGACAGAATCCACCTTCAGTTCTCTCATACTTACTAGGTGCCTCGAAGGTCCAAGTGGTTGACCTAACACTTACAATTCAAGAGGCTATTCTCTGTACACTCAAAGAGAATTTGGTCATGGCACATAATCACTTGAAGCAACAAGCAGATCAAGGTCACTCTGAACGTCAATTGGCAGAAGGGGATCATGTGTTTCTTCGACTGCAACCTTACAAGAAAACTTGCCTCAAAGCCGAGCATTGTCAGAAGCTAGTGCCCAAAATTTATGGTCCTTATACTGTTCTCAAGCATGTGGGACAGGTATCCTATCAGTTAGCTTTTCCCAACCATTCAAAGATACATCATATTTTTCATGTTTCTTACTTAAAGAAGGTGATTGGAGCTAAGTGCCAAATTCAAACCAACCTTCTAGAATTAGCTGAAGAAGGATCCATTTGGCTACAACTAGAGGCATTTTTGGACCAACGTGAGCATTTCCTACATCAGAGAACCATCAAGGAAGTGCTAGTCTAGTGGAAAGATACAACTCTAGCAGATGCCACTTGGGAACCAACTACCATTCTGCAACAATTTCCTCATATCAAGCCTTGAGGACAAGGCTGTTTTTAAGGGGGAGGACATGTTAGGGTCCTAACCCGCACATAGGTAGAACAATATATTTGGATGTAATAAAGGTCAATATTAATAATGCCTTTCAATAAAATAGAATAAGGCAGATGTAAGAAGACCTAATAGAAGCTTCCGCTTCTAGAAGGATCTTCCTCTAGATGATTCTTTTTAGTATAAATAGGAGTCGAGGGTATGAGAACCCTAACTTGGATATTATTGTAATAGAGCTCTACTCAACTGGAGGTTGCCCCCTCAAAGAGGCCCGTGAACATTTCTTTCAGATTCAAAGTGCTATTTCTGTTATTATTCTCTTATCATTTCAGTGCTATTGTGGTGAATGTTCTGGTTATATTGTTGTTATTCTTCCATTCTAGCATTTTATTTTTGTTCTGCATACATTTTATATCTGGTATATTACATTTTATGTGAGTGATATCCTCACACTTAACTGAAATAACATAAATTAAAGGCAAAGAATACCTCTGATTTACATGGCATTTCTAATTTGTAACAATCAAAATATGGACAACATGAATGGTACTAATACATAATACCCTTTATAATGGTTCCAACCTCTCTAAGCACCCACAATATACATATAACAAGGATTATATCTAGTGTGAAGAATAGAGGAGAGGATAAACCATTCGATCTCTTCTGGATCAACTTCTTTTTGACCCCAACAGATTACAATAACTACTAAAACTATGCCAAAATTTTATGAGCAGCGGATAAGGACACAATTCCTTTATTAACACCTTCACAACTGTAATAGATATGTAACAGAAGGTGTGTCTCCTTCTTAGGACCCCCACAACTATGGATAACTATCTCAAACTTCCTTAGGTGCTTACCCATGAGATGATATGATAACTCGACCTCCTAACAAGCTTCCCATGAATTGATGTAAGGGTTTGGCTTCCCCTTTTGAAGCTTCTACAAATTGAAGTTAATGGAACGACCTCCTTGAAGGTACTCTACACTCAACATCAAGAGTTATGGTCTCTTAAAACCCCCCACGAGCTAAATGAAATGACCACTTCCTCCTCTCTTATGCTCCCAAAGATGATAGAAAAGGGTACAATATTCTTCTAGCTGCCACAAATTGTTGGTAATGATATGATAGTAATAAGTTCCCCTCTAAGAAGAATGAATGAGAATGATGCAGCTTGACCTGCTAAAATCAACCTCCACAATACTTCCAAAAACCACTGAAAATGCCCACACTTAGCAAAACAATAGATCTTCCTCCTGCAATGAAAACCAAGTGGAAGATCTGAGTGATCTTTCCCACCAAATGGATAGGGTGGATATCTCACCACCGAAACCAAGCTTGATCAACTAGGGTGGACTCTTTCACCATCGAAACCAATCCAAATCAGGGTTTACTCCAAACCCACAAAGGCTCCAAGAGATCTCGAAGTTAGATCAAAATAATCATCAACATAATGGGAGAATATGAGCCCCTATCTCTGTTTTATACCTCCCTTCACCTTTTCCCCCTCGAGTGACTTTTAATTCATCTTTAATATTTTCTCAGAAAACCACTTTATTAATTTAATGAACCTTTTTACTCCAAAAAGTGATTAATTTTCCTTTATGATTTCTTCGACCATTAAAAGTTACTTTTTGTCATCCCATCACGTAGATAATTTCTCCCCAGTTCCAACGATCTATTACACTAAGGTATTTCTCCAAGAAACAAGCTCCAAATAGTACCTTTAGTGCAATTAATTAAAATATGCCAATTAAAAACCTCATTTTACGAAAATCATCGGAATGCAACGGAACCAAGAACAAGTTGTGAGGAAATGATCCTGATGATGAATAACGGTAAATAAAATAATCTAGGCCCCATAAAACTCATCCAAACCTCCTGGGTTCATTGATGACCTAGTCTCACCCCTTTGACGTGGCTGACTCCACCTCCTGAAGTAACTCTAACCACATAATAAGGGAATCCTAAAATGGGGACATTACAAGGGGGATCATGTGTGTTACATAAATATTCAAACAATTCTCTTTGGAAGGTCATGTGGTAGGTTACACCTGTGTCAATTATCCATGCATATCTCTAAGAAGCAAATGAAGTGTTAATCAAATCTTTGGTTACTCCTATATTGCAATGGGAAACAACATAATGAAAAGATTTAGGTGCTTTACCTTTTGTCGGATATAATGTTTTACCTTCATCTACTTTCTAATTCTATATGCATTTTATCTTCTCCCATGGAACTTTGTAGTCATTCTCTTCATGTGACCCACTCCTTCCAAAACAACTAAAGTGAATATTAGATCTCTTGCCTTAGTTGTGTCTACCCCCTCTGCCTCTGAAATTATTTCTTCCATGCCCTCCTTTTATATCTTCTCCTCTATAAGAATCATGTGGTTGACTCTTCCCTTTATGATTAAGGCACACAATCTCACCAATGGAATAAGATGACTTTATTCCGAAGGAATTCTCACGCTTTGCAACTTTCCCCACCAAAGTGTCAAATGTCATGGATTTCATTTGACCATTAGCTTGAAAAGATTCAAGGTAGTTAGAATATGTAGGGTAGAGGGCCTTAATGAAGGTTGTGAGTGGGTGGTCTATATTCACTCTAGTGGCTTCCATGTCATGAATTATGGATTTTATTTCATAATGTAAAGCCATAGGGTGATCATTATTCAAATCTAGGTTGAAGAGCTTCACCAACAATTGTATGAGTTCTAGTTCTGAGTGAGTGTCATACAAATCCTTCAATTATTCAAAGAACCAAAAGAGTCATTAATGGAAACAATATGGTGGCTCACCTCTTCACTTATTGTCACAACAATCACAACATATGCTTTATTTTATTTGTCCTTCCTTATGGAACACTCCTTGTATGATGTAGGAATGATCAATCTTCTACTGTTTCGTCGTGCTCCTCTAGCATATGGTTTTCCTTCTTCTTCACTCACAACTACTTCTTTGCAAATTATATACCACAAGTCGTTGAAGCTCAGAGTCTGTCTGATATTTCTGTACCAGTCTTGGTAATTTTATTAATGTTTAGCACCATTCCAACAATAGATATGCAAGACTTCATTTTCATAAAAAAAATGACAATCTATACAATAACAATGTCAAAACTCTGATAAGGACTCTTGTGTGCATAGGAGGAAGGTTGTCTAATTGAGCATCACTGAGATGGGCATTGATGATATTATGAATATGGAAGAAAATCAAATAATCTCAAATGAGTCTCGAAGCTCATCATTGATCTATTAAATTAAAGAAGGCATAGACAAGTATTTGAAAATATGGTTTACCCATAAATTGTTTCAACACATTTGTCAAAATGTCGACCTTATTGCAAACCAGACCATCATAACTAGAGGAGTGAGTCTCGTGGATTTAGGAAAAAAATGAATATAGGAAATGGAATATTGAGGAAAATCGAGAAAGGCATGGATCCATGTTAAGAACACCCTATCATTGTTTCTAGTCCTTTATATCGAATTATATATTGATATATATCCTTTCTTTGGAAGGAAAATAATGACAAGAAAGCTATGGGAGCAGTCTATGGGAGAGAGAAGTTTGGTTTGGTTGTATCCAAAATTTTTGATCAAAAAATATGAAGGATGGATTGCTTCTCGAAGCAATAGAAATGGAAGATAATGGGTGGTCGAAGAATCAAGGGTTAAGTCTGCTATGCAGCACAAAGTGATCTCTTGGATTCATTTTGCTCGAATTCAAGCCATTCGAACCCTTCAATCATCCAGGTCCAACGATTATGAAAACCCCAACTTAAAAAACAAAGGATAATAGCTATGGAAGTGAAACTCCAACAATCCTTATCTGAGTGCTCATACATATCTGTCTACCCATGTAGAAAATGATGAGTGCCAAAATTTGAAACCCTAAAACTTCTTGGTGATTGTAGCAATGCAAGAGATGAACAAGACAATAGAATGAGGGCACATTTAGAGACAAGTTGGGCATATTAAGATATGAGGAAAACAGTGGAATATTGATAGGCACAAAGAATATTCTAGAGGGAAAGTCAACAGAGGGATATACAATAGAAACAACATAGGCACATTTTATGCACGTGAGGTGAGAGAAAATGCCAAGAGAAGCGAATCATGGAGTTAAAATACTCTGGCTCTAATACCACTGACATGCCAGGTATAGGAAGAATTTGTAACTCCACACTTGATGATTTGCATTATCATGAGAGGTTCATAAATACAATATATATTGATTGTTGGTCTTCCCCTTCCATGTGATTCTTCCTATCACCTAAGAGTCTTCATATTTCTCCTAAGTGATATTTACATAAGTAACAGAATCACAAAGATTACTTATCCAACACTTTCACATCACTCAACTCATTGAACTTAGAAATTATTAGAAGTTTTCATCCAAATATAGGATGAATCTAGACCATTGATCTCAAGATCAATGTGATCTCAGCTACCAATTTCACTAAGCTTTATGAATTCCATAAAAAAATGAAATTCAATCTCAAAGGCCAATTTTTTAGCTATGAAACTTGCAAAGTGATGTAATTAATCATATATTTCATGATTCTAAGGGAAATTCAACCTGAATTTGTAGAGAAATTTGGGGATTTCACTATGATTTTACCATTGTCCCCAAATTTAATGCAGAATAAAAAAATACGCAACCAGAAATTTATCAAATTCGTGTTGATATTTTTCTCATATGGGTTTGACGTTGAACAAAAAGATCCGATACCAATTTGTAACGTACCCAAAAACCTTTCTGGGCCACATTACTATAGAAATGATTGAGCATAACTTTGATACCATTTTAAAATATGCATGCATGCAGGATTCCAAACAACTCAAGTAACTAATGACAAACTTTAAATTTGTGAACAAAACTACTTAAGAAAACATGACATTTACATAAAACATTTACACAATGGAATTAAACATAAGAGATATAACATAACACTTATCTCTCAATTAATCACCAACTAGCTATGTATGAAGGACATTCCTCCCAACCGTAGGCTTTTTCATTCCATTTCTCTCAACAATAGGCCACCCTCGTGATGGGGATATGAATCCACAAGGAGGTCTGGCTCTCATGGCTCACCACTATCCTTACACAAACCAATACCCAAATCTATAATTCCAACAACAATTCCAATCCACCAGATCTCTTTCCCCTCAACCTACACAACCTATTGTGATCCAGGTGGATCTCAGCGATCATCCACCTTTTTCGTTGAATAAAATTTTTCGAGCCTGTGGTTTTGATAAACCATGATATTCACCCTTTTGATGGGGAATGTAATGTAATTCCATATCCATTTTTTAATTACAACCATCATATGTACATGCCTACAACGTTAATGCACATAATCCCATTAGTACTCTACAGTTAAGTGTGCTTAGGCTTGAGTAGTACTGGGATGGGTGACCTATTTGCAAGTCCTAGTGTTTTACATGCCTATAGAATTATGTAAAATTAGATCAATTTATCCCACATGCATTATGGGAATTATTCTCCTCTCACTCTCTCATATATAATAGCCTATGACATTTTGTGAACTTAGATCAATTTATCCTACAAGCATCATGGGAATTATTCTCTTCTCACTCTCTCATATATAATAGAGGTGAAGGATGTCCTTTGAGTATGAAATTGAGTCTTATGTAATGCTTATTTGAAAATGAGTGTATCCAACATCTATTTATCTTCAAAGATAAGATACCACCATTCTAGCCAGTTTGTTTTCTACATCTCTTTCTCTTTAGAAATAAGATACCAACATTCTAGCTAGTTTTTTTTCTACAATGTTTTTCTATTTTATTCATTAATAGAAGTTTGGTATCACCATATTTATGAGTTATCTGATATAGTTTTGTTTGTATCTCATTTCGTTCTCAACATAATATGGATCAGTGGTATTAGAGCAATCCGCTCCATGTTATTTCTCGAGGCATGTCCTCGATGAGGTCAAGGTATAAAGAGTTGGGTCTCGATCTAGTTTCTCTAGAGGAAAAACACTCTCACCAACCCAAGCGATCTCCCATGGGGGACGGAAAGAGAGATGAAAAATAAAGATATACTTTCAATAAATTTCTTTAGGAATCCCTTGTGCAACAAATGAAAGAGATGATGACCAATTTTACTTATATCCTGCAACGACTATTGATGGAAATTGAGGCATCCTCAACAAGGAGCCATTTCAGAGGTATGATTCCCTTGAATGTGCAAGTCAATTTTGATATCCCATTATTTGAAGGCTAGATAGATGCATATACTCTAGAAAAATGGTTGAATCTACTAGAATGTTATTACTCTATCCAAATTTGTTTTGATGGTGAAAAGATCACCTTCACACTCCTTAAATCCCTTCCCCATGTTAGATCTTGGTGTGAAGGTTACTTGGATAAGTACACCGTGGATACATATATTCCATTAGGGAGAGAACCCACCTGGGTATCCTTTGTGGATTCTCTCAAAGAGGTGTTCTACCATATTGGAAGCTACAATGACTAGTATATGAGATAGATGACTCTACATCAAGAAAGAGACTACCCAGTGCCAAAGTACACTAACATATTGTATACCTTACGCGTAAAGTTGGGTATTAGAAACTCCAAAAAAACTTGGTTCTAAAGTACCGTAATGGACTACATAGGTACATCCAAATAGAGATGGATTTCTTGGATATCTCCTCATTGAGAGTTGCTTATTGATACACAGTCAAAATCGAGTAGAAATTCAAGCAGTAGAGTAAGCAGGAGTTCAGGTTTGAAAATATGCCACAACAGAAGCGTGGCAAAGGAAACCCTAACGAAGGACAAATCAAAGAGAATCAATATAAAGAAAAACAATCCAATTTGTTGGCTAAGAAGGGTGATGGGAAGTCAAAGAAGTACATTGGAAGGCAGTGTGAGGTCCAAAAACTACCCTCACACAACACCGACGAATGTCACTTGAAACAATCACTGGTGGTTGAGGTCAAATAAAAAGAATCGAAACCTAAATTGAACTATGATTCAAAGAACAATAAAGGGAAAAAAATAATCATTTTAGAGCCCACTATTACCATTGCAACCACAAAATACAACCAGAAAAAATAGATGATCTTGAGGAGGGGAGCACCTCTTCCACTCATAGATGTCAGTAAAGGGGACCCCAATTCATTTCATTGTTGACATTGGGAGTCAAAAGAACCTGATCTCAACCAAGGTTGTCAGGATATTGAAGTTTCCAATGATGCCACACCCCCAACCATACACCATCATATGGTTGAGCCAGGGATGAGACATCCATGCCAGTCAACAATGTTGCATGTCCTACAACATCAATCAATTCAAGGATGAGCTACTGTGTGATGTTTCCCCACTTGAAGTCTGTGATGATATTTTAGGACAACCATATATATGGAAAAATCATGCTATCTATGAGTCTATACCCTGCACTTTCATTGTTTCTCTGGGAGTTCATCTCTATAGGATACCAAAGGTAGTTATGACTACTACCATTTCATTGATCTCAACAAAATAGTGCCACAAATTAATCTCTTATACCACAAAGTTTTCCCTCTTCACAATCTGGTCATAAGGTGAATAGAAGGTCACTACGACCACCATTGATCCAAAAATCCTTAAATACCAATTATAGTCTTGAAAAACCCATTTTAGCATCTAACTTGATTCAGAATAATTCTTGATCATATTGAGGTGATTTGCAGAAAAATGATGATGTACTTATTATCCTAAATCTCATAAACTGAAGATTAATTTGAAGAATTATGAGATAACACAACAAAAAATAAAATAACTCAAATTAAACAATATCAATGACATAGTTTACTTCATCTTCAAGTTCCCTTCAAACAATGAGACTACTCTTCATCATCTCACAATGTCAAATTACAGTACAAAATGGACTTACAAAGACAAATTTGAAGTCACTCTTCAAGTCCACTAAAACTAAAAAAATAGAGTTTACCATTGAGTTCCTTACGAAAATTTGAGAAAAATGAGTATAAATTTGACCATATTCCGAATTGGCTCAATTTTTCCTTCTTTACATGCCAAATGATGCACTATGGCACTCATTAATGAAAATCTATACTAAGACTTCCAAAGACAACATCTTATCAGAAAAATAACATCACCATTGAACTCCTCTATAGAAAATGAGAAAAATGAGTATAAACATGCCTATATGTGGTCAAAATACCTCATGGCACACAAAAAGAGATACTACCAAGATTGGTTCCTCTTTCTACACACAAAACAATGCATCCGTACACCCTTGATATTCATGCCAACATTGGGATTTGTGTCCACCTTGGATTGTGTTTCTACATTGGGATGTGTTTCGACCTCGATCCACGTGCCCATAAATAGGCTACAGGTCCAACCAAGGTCTGAACTTTGAGTTAATCATGGCATCAATCCAAAACCCATTCCTGCGAAATTTTCATTAAGTATGGAGTGCATGGCGCATTGGTTAAGTTTTTTGCACACCTGGGAGGAGGTCATGGGTTCAACCCTATGGACCTCTCTTGAATCGACGTTTTGTTATAACCAAAGTTTATATGTGGTATGGTTGTTTGTATATCTGTTGACATATATCATTAGCCCCTCTGTGAAATTTGTTCACGGTCACATTGGATCTATAAATACCAAGGGTCGAGGGCTTAACCCTCGACCCTTTTTCCGGTCGATAAAACATTTCAACAACTTCAAATAATTATGGTGCCACATATGGTTAAGTCCTAACCATGTGGTGAAATGGTAAATTATTGTCGTAGCTTGTATGATGGTTGGGGTTCGATCCTCGTTGATTCCACTATAATTTTAATAAACCAAAACCATAAGGGACCAATGGGAGGTTGTGACGTGGAAGCCTCTCATTGGCCTAACTTCGACATGTGTCAATACACAATTGGTCAACTTAATCTATATGATTGCCACATCACCTTGCCAACTTGACATGCCACATAACCTACTTCCTGCCACATGTCACCATGTGAGGTCACCACATAAACAATGTATGGCATGTACGGTCATACCACGTGTCACCCTTACATTGGTGACACATGTCACCTTTGATCCTTTGACTTTTTCCTTTTTGCCTTAGTTTGACCTGAATTTTGATTGACTATAAATGTTTCATACGAACTCCGTTTGAGGTGATTTTTATGCCATTGGAAACCTATCTCCGATATATACACAATGATGTAGTATTAGAGAGAATTTGAGATGTTAAAATTTTGATCTTTTTTGGATCCTCCTGGACCCCTATGAGCATTCTAGATCCTCCTAGGCCTTTGTGAGCATTCTGGATCCTCCTAGATCTCTGTGAGAATTCCTAGATCCTCCTGGATCACACATGCCCACTGAATAACTTTTGGTCCTCCATAAGTATGAGTATTTCAACAACTTAGCGATAATAACTCTTACTCTTACTCACTCTTCCATCTTACTATAATGCTCTTATCCAGTAACTTAGTGATGATGAATCTTATTCACTCTTCCACCTTGTTGAATATTATAGGACTAATTTTTCATATTGGATCTTGGATCTTAGATCTTATATTAATGTTATTATGTCTGCTTCTGAAATATGTCTCTGACTCTTTTCTTTGGCATTGATGCTAATATAGAACATAGCTCTGGTTCTGGCTCATAGATTCCTTCACAAAAAGTATGCTCACTATATCGCTACAATATCTGAATCAGAATCCTGTACTGAAAATCCACTCCCATCCCCTTTTCTGTTGAATATAGTCTATCTCGACCAATATGAAACCAATTCAAATGATGATCTATGCCTTGCTCATTTGGACTCACTGTTCCTATACTTCTGATGTATCTATAGGAGTATCTCAATGAATTCCCTGTCCATTACCTCTCTCCTACCTTGAAGATAAATCTTAACATATTCTTTGTACCGTCTGAATTGCTTTTACTCAAGGTATACATGTACATGAACATGACATAATATCTTTGAAGATGTCATAACATACATCGCTATAAGTATACACCTCTTATATTTTTACAAAGAAGATTATTTCTTCTTTACCAACTCTAGAAAGATTTACATTCTTCAATTCCCTTCCCACTTTCAATATACATGCTCCAAATTCCTGCATCCTTTTGTTTCTTCACCTTCGATTCTTCATAATAAGAATTTTAAATTAGAAAATTTGATCCATGTATAGTCCTTAGCTGATAACAAGACAATACAATTGTCTACATTGTTGTCGAAAGGCTTAGAAATATTTATAAGATCCCTCTCACTCTTATAACAAAGTGACTATATAGAAACCCTTTACAATATTCCTATCACTTCAAACAATATATAAGGTGGCTATATATAAACCCTTTTCAAAATTCTTCTCACTCTTAACAACATATAAGGTGGCTATATAGAAATTTTACAGAA
Organism: Picea engelmannii; assembly: GCA_009831015.1. Taxonomy (NCBI): domain Eukaryota; kingdom Viridiplantae; phylum Streptophyta; class Pinopsida; order Pinales; family Pinaceae; genus Picea; species Picea engelmannii. The sequence goes on from ML778349.1 coordinate 304,261, forward strand.
TTCTTCTCACTCTTAACATCTACAATGAGTGGCTTACAAGCCTTCTAATAAAACAATGGAAATGGACTTAGAAGGTATATACATATGCATATTATCTTGCAATTTACAAATATACATATTTACAATGAAATCTTTTCTGATGGATGGCTTATTCATGGACTCATCCTCCCCTTAGTACTAGAAGGAATCACACAAATTCCTATCTTTGACAATGCCTCTAACATTGATGTTGAATCTGACATTGAATCTGATGCAAAATCTGATGCTCAATCCAAGAAACCATTAGAAAAAATTACAGGTCTTCCCAGTAACCTATATAACCTCTCTTTGTGAACCCCAAGAACTATTGTCGTGTCTTGAGTAGTTTCCTTTAAATACACAAGTACTTGGCCATTTTGTAATGTGACTGCATATCCTTCATCCTAAAAAGCCACAACTAAGAGTAGGTTCACTTTGAAATATGGAACATATAACATATGCTCTATTCCTAGAAATCCTCCCAACTTGAGATGGAATCTTACATATCTAGATCCTTTTATTTCTTATCTGGTGTTAGTTCTATATCCTACATACAAAACCATGTCGATCTATGATAAATTCATGAATATTGATCTCATCCCAGTCATGTGGCAAGATGAGCCATTGTCCATGAACCATTCCTCTATGTCTTCATATGTCACTTTGTTAATACCATCCATCAAGAAGTATTATTTCTCAAATATTTTGGCAAGACTATTAACTTCATCTGGGGATGCTTCTTGTGTTCTTGCAAGTGCCTTTACATCTCTCCAATTCTGCTTGGGAAATAAGTGTGGATAGAGTGTCCAACACTTCTCGATTTGATTTCCACTCTTACCACAATAAGAGTAGAGTGTCTCGTTCCCATATTGGAACCATGATACCTTCTTGTCATTCCCCATTTCCCTTTGTTTTGAGAAATGACCTTTACCTTTTGCCTTCTTCTTGGATGGATTTTCTTGCATAGACTATATTCTTTGACATTTATCCATATCATGATTACTAGTTCCATGGGAATCACATGGATACATAGACCATTTTCTAGTGGGAAAAGTCTTAATTCCCTCTTTAGAATGCACATATTTTTTCTGAGGATGTCTTACATATGTTGCATTTCCATGAGATGGAAGGTAAGACTAACTATTTGTGAAGGACCAATTCATCTGAATTTCTCCTTACTTCATCCATCCTTGAGAATTCTCCATCTTTACGGTAAAAATAATAATACAAAGAAACATCTCAATCATTCCTTTTGTAAGAGACAATTTCTCTTGCATCAAAGACTTTACATTCTCTACTTGCCAATATTTATGGATTGATGCCAATGATTCCAATACATGATCCTTGGTTTGCAACTTCCTTTCCAACTCATCAAAAATACCTCTATGGAATTCCTCATGACATATCAGTGGATCTTGTAGCTGCTACTTCTCTTCCTTGAGAGTTTGTAGTTGCATCCTTAATTCAAAATTCTCCTTTTAAATCTGTCGGTTAATTTCCTTTAGTATCCTCAACTTCATGAGAGCTTTACTCATTTTTTCCTACCAACAAGAGTCTTCAAAACCTTCACTAACTTAAGTCTTGGACTTTATCACATCAACATCATGCAAATATATGTCAAAACTAGCTCTGATACCAATTGATCCAAAAATCCTTAGAGACCAATTATATTCTTGAAAAACCCATTTTAGCATCTAACTTGATTCAGAATAATTCTTGATCATAGTGAGGTGATTTTCATAAAAACAATGATGTGCTTATTATCCAAAATCTCATAAACTGATGATTGATTTAAAGAATTATGATATAACACAACAAAAAATAAAAGAACTCAAGCTATACAATATTAATGACATAGTTTACTTCATCTTCAAGTTCCCTTCAAAGAGTGAGACGTCTCTTCATCATCTCACAATGTCAGATTACAATACAAAATGGACTTACAAAGAAAAATTTGAAGTCATTCTTCAATTTCGCTGCTCAAACTAAAAAAATAGAGTTTACCATTGACTTGTGAAAATATGAGAAAAATTAGTATAAAGTCGACCATATTCGGAACTGGCTCAGTTTTACCCTCTTTACACACCAAACAATGCACTATGGCTCTCATTAATGTAAATATGGACTAAGACTTCTAAAGAAAACATATTAGCACAAAAATAACATCACCATTGAACTCCTCTTGAGAAAACAAGAAAAATGAGTATAATCATGCCTATATGTGATCAAAATACCTCATGGCACACAAATTGAAATAATACCAAACTTGGCTGCTCTTTCTGCAGAAAAAATGATGCATCCGTACACCCTCTATATTCATGCCAACATTGGTCTTTGTCTGTCTCAGACTGTGTGTTCACATTGGGATGTGTGTTGGCCTTGGACTGCACACCCATAAATAGGTTACAGGTTCGACCAAGGTCCGAACTTTGAGTTAACCGTGGAATCAATCCAAAACCCATTCCCATGGAATATACATTAAGTATAGAGTGCATGGCACATTGGTTAAGTTTTTTGCACTCCTGGCAGGAGGTCACGGGTTCAACCCCGCAAAATTCTCTCCAACCGACATTTTTTTATAAGCAAAGTTTAGATGTGGTATGGTTGTTTGTATATCTATTGGCATATATCATTAGACCCTCTGTGAACTTTGTTCATGGTTACATTGGATCTTTAAATACCAATGGTCGAGGGCTTATCCCTCAACCCTTTTTCTAACTGATTAAACATTACAACAATTTAAAATAATTATGGTGCTACATACTGTTAAGTCCTAACCGTGTGGTGAAATGGTAAATCATTTCCATAGCTTGTATGAGGTTTGGGGTTCGATCCTCGTTAATTCCACTATATTTTTGATAAACCAGAACCATAATAGACCAATGGGAGGTTGCGACATGGAAGCCTCTCATTGGCTTAACTTCACCACATGTCAATACACAATTGGTCCACTTAATCTATATGATTGCCACATCACCTTGACAACTTGACATTCCACGTCACCTACTTCCTGCCACATGTCACCATGTGAGGTCACCATGTCAGAAATGTATGACCTAAATGGTCATTCCACATGTCACCCTTGTAGTGGTGACACGTTTCACCTTTGACCCTTTGAATTTTGCCTTTTTTTTAATAGTTTGACCTAAACTTTGTTCGACAACACAGGTATTCCAACAGAGGACGAACACCTTCAGTAACCACTCACATAACCAAATCAAAGATCAACACACCGATGTTTTCACGTGGTAAAACCCCTACGGGGAAACATCCACGGCCCCAACCAACACGGCCACTTGGAGCAGTTTATTAATGCAAAGAAAAAGATTACAGAGAGATTTTACAAGAGAGTTTCTCACAATCGATCATCGACAAATGACCCTCCATGCTCTTTAAATAGAGATCATGGACCAATCGGGTGTTAATCCACGGATCAATGGTCATTAAGATCGAGGAGAGTATGAACCGTCAGATCACTCTATGTCGGGAACATATCGTGACCGTCGGATTGCCTAACTACAAATGCATACTAATGCATACTAAAGAAACACACTTTTACCTAACGACA
>ML778349.1:312051-323260 GCA_009831015.1 Picea engelmannii
GAACCGTCGGATCACTCTATGTCGGGAACATATCGTGACCGTCGGATTGCCTAACTACAAATGCATACTAATGCATACTAAAGAAACAAACTTTTACCTAACGACATATTAGACCAAGTAGATCTTAACTAACTCCTAAGTGTTTAAATATCCTAACAAACTTTGTCCGACTATAACTTTTTCATACGAACTCCATTTGAGGTGATTTTTACGCCATTGGAAATCTATTTCCGATCTCTATGCAATGATGCAGTTTCAGAGAGAATTCAATATGGTCAAATTTTGAGCCTTTCTAGATCCTCCTGGACCCCTGTGAGTGTTCTAGATTCTCCTAGACCTCTATGAGTGTTTCAGATCCTCCTAGATCTCCGTGAGCGTTCCTGGATCCTCTTGGATCACACCTTCCCATGGAAGAATGTTTGGTCCTCCAAACGTATGAATATTTCAACAAATTATTGATGATAACTCTTACTCACTCTTCCATCTTATTGTAATTCTCTTATCCAATAACTTAGTGATGATGAAGCTTATTCACTCTTCCACTTTGTTGAATATTATGGGACTAATTTTTCATCTTGGATATTGGATCTTAGATATTACATTAGTGTTATAACAAAGTAGCTATATAAAAACCCTTTACAAGATTCATTTCATTTCAAACAATATGTAAGGTGGCTATATAGAAACCCTTTACAAAATTCCTCTTACTCTTAACAACATATAAGGTGGCTATATATAAATTTTATAGAATTCCCCCCACTCTTAAAATATACAATGAGTGGCTTACAAGACTTCTAATACAACAATAGAAATAGACTTAGAAGGTATCTACATATGCGTATTAGCTTTGAATTTACAAACATACATATTTACAATGAAATATTTTATGATGGATGGTTTATTCATGGACTCATCCTCCCCTTAGTACTGGAAGGAGTCTCACAAATTCCTATCTCTAAAAATGCCTCTAATGTTGATGTTGAATATGAATTTGAATCTAATGTAGAATTGGATGTTGAATCCAAGAAACCATTATAAAAAACTATAGGTCTTCCAAGTAACCTATATAACCTCTCCTTGCAAACACCAAGCATTATTGTTGTGTCTTGAGTAGCTTCCTTTGAATACACAAGTACCTAGCCATTTTGGAATGCGACTACATATCCTTCATATTCAAAAGCTGCAACTGAGAGTAGGTTTACTTTCAAATATGGAACACATAATATATTCTCTATTCCCAAGAATCATCCCGAATTGAGATGGAATCTTACATATCCAGATCCTTTTATTGCTTGTCCGGTGTTAGTTCCAGATCCTACATAGAAATATGTGTCATTCTTTGAGAAATTCAAGAATACTGATATCATCCTGGTCATGTGGTGAGATGAGCCATTTTCCACAAACCATTCCTCAATGTCTTCATATGTCACTCTATTAATACCAACCATTAAGAAGCACTCTTTCTCAAATATTTCAACAAGACTATTAACTTCATCTAGGGATGCTTCTTGTCTTATTGCAAGTGCCTTTACATCTCTCCAGTTCTTCTTTGGACATATGTGTGGATAAAGTGTCCAACACTTGTCGATATGATGTCCACTATTACCATAATAAGAGAAGAGTGTCTTGTTTCCATATTGGAACCACGATCCATTCTTGTCATTCCCCCGTTTCCTTTGTTTTGACAAATTACCTTTACCTTTGGAATTATTCTTGGATGGATTTTATTGCATAGAATGTCTTCTTTCACATTTATCCATATCATGGTTACTAGTTCCACATGAAGCACATGAATACATAGACCATTTACTAGTGGGAAAAGTCTTCATTCCCTCTATAGGATGCACATCTTTTTCTTAGGATGTCTTACATATGTTCCCTTTCCCTGGGATGGAAGGTAAGAATAACTACTTATGAAGGACCTATTCATCTAAATTTCTCCTTACTTAAGCTGTCCTTGAGAATTCTCCCTCTTGACAGGAAAAATAATAATACGAAGAATCATCCTTCTCAATCATGCCTTTTGAAAGAGATAGTTTCTCTTGCATTGGATACTTTACATTCTCTACTTGCCAATATTCATGGATTGATCCCAATTGTACCAAAACCCGAACCTTGGTCCACAACTTTCTTTACAAATCATGAAAAATACCTCTATGGAATTCCTCATGACATATCAATCGATCTTTCAATTGCTTCTTTCGTTCCTCGAGAGTTTGCAGTTGCATGCTTAATTCATAATTCTCCTTTTGAATCTGTCGGTTAATGTTCTTCTGTAGCCTTAACTTCATGAGAGATTTAATCATTTTTTCCTACCAACAAGAGTCTTCAAAACCTTCACCAACTTAAGTCTTGGACCTTGTCACATCAATGACTTGCAAATACATGTCAAAACTAGCTATGATACCACTTGATCCAAAAATCCTTAGATACTAATTATAATATTGAAAAACCAATTTTAGCATCTAAATTGATTCAAAATAATTCTTGATCGTATTGAGGTGATTTGCAGAAAAATAATGATGTGATTATTATCCAAAATCTCATAAAATGATGATTAATTTGAAGAATTATGAGATAACACAACAAAAAATAAAATTACTCAAGTTATACAATATTAATGATATAGTTTACTTGATCGTCAAGTTCCCTTCAAACAATGAGACTGCTCTTCATCATCTCACAATGCCAAATTACAATACAAAATGGACTTACAAAGCCAAATCTGAAGTCACTCTTCAATTCCACTGCTCAAACTCAAAAAATAGAGTTTACCATTGAGTTCCTTGTGAAAATTTAAGAAAAAATAGTATAAAGTTGACTATATTATGAAATGGCTCAATTTTACCCTCTTTACACACCAAACGATGCAATGTGGCACTCATTAATGGAAATTTGGACTAAGACTTAAAAGACAACATCTTAGCACAAACATAACATCACCATTGAACTCCTCTCGAGAAAATGAGAAAAATGAGTATAAACATGCCTATATGTGGTCAAATACCTCGTTGCACACAAATCGAGATACTACCAAACTTGGATTCTCTTTCTGCACAAAAAACAATGCATTCGTACACCCTAGAGATTCATGCCAACATTGGGCTCTATGTCCACCTCATATTGGGTGTCCACATTAGGATATGTGTCGGCCTCGATCCATGCACCCATAAATAAGTTGTAGGTGTAGGTCCAACCAAAGTCTGAACTTTGAGTTAACCATGGCATCAATCCAAAACCCATTCCGACAAAATCTCCATTAAGTATGGAGTGCATGGCGCATTGGTTAAGTTTGTTTCACACCTGGGAGGAGGTCACGGGTTCGACCCCACAGACCTCTCTCCAACTGACGTTTTGTTATAACCAAAGTTTATATGTGGTATGGTTGTTTGTATATCTGTTAGCATATATCATTAGCCCCTCCACGAAATTCAGTCACGGTTACATTGGATCTATAAATACCAAGGGTCGAGGGCTTATCCCTTGGCCCTTTTTTCGGCCAATTAAACATTACAACAACTTCAAATAATTATGGTGCCATATATGGTTAAGTCCTAGCCGTTTGGTGAAATGGTAAATTGTTGTCATAGTTTGTATGAGGTCGAGGGTTCAATCCTCATTGATTTCACTCTAATTTTAATAAACCAAAACCATAAAGGACCAATGGGAGGTTTTCACATGGAAGCCTCTCATTGGCCTAACTTCGCCACGTGTCAATACACAATTGGTCCACTTAATCTATAAAATTGCCACATCACCTTGCCAACTTGACATGCCATGTCACCTATTGCCTACCATGTGTCACCATGTGAGGTTGCCACATCATAAAAGTGTTGGGTTACAAAAAAGGTATAAATATCTCCCTTTTGTTCACAGTTTATGATATCATTCTAATTGACTTTTCAAATAATTAGGGATAAATAGGAAATAACATGATTAATATGTCTCTTAGAATTTTTATTGAAGTTTTATTTAATAGATTCTAAATTATGATTGGAATGGTTTGATTTTGTTGCAGAATTGGATAAAATAGCTGTCAAAGATAACCAACGAGATTTGGGTATGCACGAGCTGCTGGGAGTTGAAGACTTTTTTAGGTGCAAAGCAGTTTTTGAGATAATCAATTCTCTATGATGTAACTTTATAATAGTAAAGAAATCCTGAGGATATTTCGATCCTCAGGATAACTTGATTTACCCAGACTATTGTAATATATAAGAGGGTAATAGGTTCAAAAAGGATAGAGAAAAAACGCATTTAAATATTCAGATTCGGAATTGCTCTGCAAAAACAGTTGTTGTAAATGTTTCAGCAATTATGGAATTAATGAAAGTTTTGAGTGTTTCTATCATCCCTATGTTCTGAGTTTCTCGTAGCAGTACTTCTGAAGACCGAGGGCCCAGTCTGAAGGAGCTACTATCTCGTTATGTAATTGTATCAGTTCAAAGTTTGATTTCTATTTTGTGATTAAGATCTCTTTTACAATAGCCAAAGATAAATGCATAAGTGTGTTAATGATTTTATGATTGTTTGTCAGTTATTAATGATTGCTGTTATGACTTCCATTTCTGAAATTATTGCTTGACAATTCCTCACATTTTCATCTATGTTGTTCTTGTTTCCTTAGATTTACGCTTGTTGTTCCTTTCGGTTAAAGTTACAATAGTTGTTCCTTTTGGTTAAAGTTACAATAGTCGTTCCTTTCAGTAAAAGTTACATTAGCTGTCCCTTTCGATTAGAATATAGTTGTCTTTTCTTTTCATAGATAGAATAATTCACTATTTCTTTTCTAGTAATTAGAATTCATAATTGGTAGATTAATTCTGCAAGTCCTTTCTTAGATTCAATTACTTCTTTATAGTTAAATGATTTCAAATAGATTGATTAGTTCCTTTTCATTTCACAACATTCTAGTAATTTGATTTCAATTTCATTAGATTAATGGGTAGAAACATTGAATCTAATGGGGAAAGGTGACAATTATCAGGAAAATTATGAAGACATTGTTCCATTGTGTATCAGGTGCTCACAAGGAAGTACACGGACCAGATCAGGAATGCAGACATCCCTCACAATAAATAACAATATCTCCAATGGGGGTGTCACGCGCGCTGAAGTCGGTAATCTCCTAGAAAAATTTAAAACAGACATTTTGAGCACTCTGACTACATAATTTGATGTATTGCAGGCCAAACAAAAAAAGGTAGAGGAAGAACAGACCTTGACTATATTTTGCCACAGGTGCAGAAAGAAACACGGTCCAAGAGAATGACCCTTGGATATAGTTAGAGTCTGTGCTATTTGTGCCAAGGATCATGACATAGAAGACTGCCCATCACTCCCTGGATTGAAAGATGTATTCAAAGAGGTAGAAGAAGAAACATAACCATTATATCTGATGGTTCAATGCCGTCAGTGGCAGTCCCGGCCTCAAAATACATTTTAGGACCCTTCCTCTTTCTTTCCTGGACAATACAATCAACAACATAATCCTGGACAGTATAACCAACAATAGAATGTTGGTAGCACATGGTAGGGCCAACCATTTACTAATCAGAACTGGCAGCCCCAACAATACCCACCTGCAATCCCCACTTGGCAAAACTAGCCTACCACAAACCCCAACTGGCAAAATCAACCAACTACAAGTTCCAATTGGCCAAATTCTGAATACCCCACCTCATCCTGGAAAAATTCGAATAATACCTACCCTCCACAATGGCCTAACTCGACTGCTCAAAACCCAAATTGGAACCAAAACTGGCAGCGCCCCATGGGGATGAATAACCAACCTATGGGGATGACCTCTCAAACCCAACCTTCGTTACAAACTCCACTCCCATTGCCCCAATCACAATTGCACCCTCAATTACCTGCCTAACCCCACCCGAATCCCAATAACAAACCAGCTCAGCTTGTCCAGATTATGGAAAGTGGAGAAGGGGAAATCAATCCAGTAGGGTGCAATGAACTTCGATTAAGATCGGGGCACATTATCTCTCCCGAACAAAATGACGTTCCCCAAGAACAGGGGAATGAAAAACAACTAGCAATAACACCCTCGACTATGGTAATAACAGAAGAAATCAGGCAAGGGAGGGACACAATCGAATCACAAGATTATGATAAAGATGAAATTCCCTCCCCTTCGTTCCCCGAAAGACTGATGATAGAAAAACCTGTCGTATACCCTGACTTCGACCTTGTAGGGGAACTCAAGAATTTATACATCAAAATTCCACTGCTGCAAGCCCTGCAAGACATACCAATCTATGCAAAGACAATCAAGGAGCTATGTGGGATGAAGCCCGTCAGAAACATAAAAAATTCATCATCAACAATTCATGTAGTGGGATCCTTATCTGATCTAATTTTGGGTAGAGAAACACCAGTCAAATATGGAGATCCAGGGAACCCCATAGTAACCATGCAGATTCAGGGTTGTTCCTTTCCAAATACCCTAGTTGATTTGGGGGCGACCATCAACATTCTAACTATGGAAACCTGCAATGCCCTAGGATTTCACTCTTTCGACCCAACCCCGATTATGTTGCAATTGGCTGATCGATCAGTGGTCAAAACACTCGACACACTACATGATATAGCCATTTTAGTTGATTCCTAGGAATATCCCGTATATTTTCTCATCATCAACACAAAAAGTGGACTCAAAGGGCATCCACTGATATTGGGCAGACCATGGATCGTGACAGCCGATGCATACATAGGATGCCGATCGGGTACAATGACAATTGTGAGAGGAGGTGTTACAAGGAATCTCATCTTATACCCTCCATCCAAACCCAATCCAATGATCGTATATCCCCAATTGCCACCTCCACGATATCTAGAGAAGGATCTGCGTCCCCCACTCACGATGGAAGAAGCCCTCAAGCTCAAAAACCAGTTAGAGGATGATGTAATCAGTGGTTTTATTAACAACCCGGTCGTCGTAAGTAACCCAACATGCCAAATGCCCCAAGTTGTTCTAGGTTGTGAAGCACAGGGAGACCCCCTGGAAGATTTAATGGAACAACAAATTCCGACTACCGTTTTCCACAACAACAAACCCATCGAGATCACACCAGGGAAGTCTCTAAACATTAATGCCAACCTAGAAGAGCAAAAACAAAAAAATCTAATCCAAACCCTCTCTAAATACCAGCAAGATTTTGCCTGGGAGTACTCTAATATGAAAGGTATTGACCCACAACTCTGCACACACCACATTTATATTGAGAAAGACTCTTGACCTATCCGACAACCGGAAAGAATACTGAACCCCCACCTCAGAGATATTGTTAAAGAAGAGCTACAAAAATTGTTGGACGTAGATTTTATATATCCTATCTCAGATAGTCGATGGGTTTCCCCATTAGTCATCGTCCCAAAGAAAAATGGGAAGTGGTCAATTTGCATTGATTACAGGGAACTAAACAAAGCTACTCAAAAAGATCATTTTCCATTACCTTTCATTGATCAGGTCCTGGATACCTTGGCAGGGAATAAATTCTTCTCTTTCCTAGATGGCTTCAACGGCTACAATCATATTCAGATTACCCCATAAGATTAGGATAAAACGAAATTCACATGTCCTTGGGGTACCTTTGCATACAAAGTATTGCCCTTCGGACTTTGTAATGCTCCAGCTACATTCCAAAGGGCCATTCTGAGCATATTCAGTGACCTGATTAGCGAAGGGATTGAAGTCTACATGGATGATTTTACTTCGTATGGCGATGATTCCAATCAAGCCTTGACTAATCTGGAGAAGGTATTAGAACGATGCATCACTACCAGGTTATTCTTAAGCCACGAAAAATGTCACATGATGATGGTAGAAGGTGTGGTATTAGGGCATTACATTTCTGCAGATGGAATTAGAGTAGATCCAACAAAAATGTTGGGAATGTGTTATATTCTTTGCACGAGTAGTAGTGTCTGAGCGCCTGTGCTGGGCGCGTAGGGGGGTAAGAGGGGGGGTGCAGGGGGGCAGAGCCCCCGAAATTTTTTTTTGGGCCGACATATTTTCGCCGGTTTCGGGCCGACATATTTTCGCCGGGCCGACATATTTCCGGGACGACATATTTCCGGGACCACATGATATTAGGTGGTTTTTCGACACATGGTTTTTGCCGATGGTTTTCTATTTCCGGTTAAGGAAATAGGGTTTTGGACTAATCCAGGTCATTGGGTTAGGGTTTTGGATGCCGCTGGCTCCTATATGTATATTGTATTGTAAACAATGTAAAACAATTGTATGAATATAATATATGCTGGTTTTCCCGGTTTGGGTTTCCAGGTGAAAAATCTCTGTGTAATGTTTGTATTTGCCATTGTATCTTTTCTGTTCTTTTCTGAATATCAGTTTGCAGTAGATATTGTACAAGGTTAGAATTTACAAAAAATTGAGGTAATTCTTAATCTACCTACTCCACACACACAAACTGAGGTACGTAGTTTTCTTGGTTCTTAAGGATATTATCGCATATTTATGCCAAATTTTTCAAAAACTGTTGCGCCTTTACATGCTTTGACAGGAAATGTAGAATTCCAATGGTCTGATAAATGTGATGTGGCTTTTGCAGGACTCAAGAAACTGATCTCAACAATGCCATTGTTGAGAGGACCTAATTGGAAAATACCATTTCAAATCTCCATTGATGCCTCAGACATTGCCATCGACGTTGTTCTAGGGCAGGAAGAAGAAAATAAACCCTACGCCATTTATTTTATTAGCAAGAATCTAACTCCAGCTGAACTTAATTATACAGTAACAGAGAAAGAGTTTTTAGCTGTTATACATGCCATCAATAAATTTCGTCATTATAAAATAGGCTATCCAGTTATTCTCTATATTGATGATTCCACCATTAGATATCTAGCTAATAAACCAATTACTAATGGACGGGTCACTTGATGGTTATTATTATTGCAGGAATTTGATATCACCATCAAGGATCGATCCGGGAGAGAAAATCTTGTTGTAGACTTCCTGTCTCGAATCCCAAAAACAGACGACTCATTAACAACTGAAGATCAATTTCTAGATGAGCATCTGTTTGTTGTCAACACAAAACCACCTTGGTATGCAGATGTAGCAAATTATTTGGCAGCAGGGAGATTACCGACACATTTATCATCAAAGGAAAGAATATTGATCATCTAGTGTAGCACACGATTCACTTGGATCATCAGATATCTTTTCCACATAGGAGATGACCTCCAGATCCGACGATGCGTACGTGAGGATGAATTCTATGACATACTGAAAGAAGGACATGACGAACCCTGTGGGGGGAATTTTGCAGATCGCAGGACTGGACACAAAATCCTACAGATGGGCTATTATTGGCCCTCAATATTTAGAGACACTAAGAAATATGTTCAGACATGTGACAGCTGCCAACGAATGGGGAAACTAGGTCAGGCTGATGAAATTCCCTTGAGAGCACAAGTAGTCGTAGAACCATTTGAAATATGGGCACTAGACTTTTTCTGTCCCTTTAATCCAAAGACAAACCAAAAGGCCTATATTCTCATCGCAATGGACTACATGACCAAATGGGTAGAGGTGGATGATTTACCAAAGGCAACAGAAGAAGTAGTCATCAAATTCCTTTTCAAATTGTTTGTACGGTACAGACTACCCAGAGAAGTAATCACTGATGGAGGGTCACAATTTACAGGCCATAAAATCACCTCCACCCTCTATAACTATCACATTAAACACATAGTTACTTCTCCATACCACCCACAGGTGAATGGGCAAGTAGAAAGCACCAATAAGGTTCTAGAGGCGATCCTGACGAAGATTGTCTCAACAAACTGACAGAATTGGGCTACTGAGCTCCCCAATGCCTTATGGGATTATCATACAACCTAGTGTAACACCACTGGCTACTCTCCTTACCACTTAGTCTATGGTAAAGAACCCATCTTCCCAATTAAATTCGAGATCAAGACCCTAAGGATGGCTTAGGAAATCAGACTAAATCTTACAGAAGCACATAAACTACGCCTTCAACAACTCAACAAACTGGATGAAGCACGTTTGTCTGTTGTGGAGCGTACAACTTTTATTCAACAACAAAGAGAAACCTGGAATGACAAGCATATCAAGAAAAAATCATTCAAGAAAGGCGACTGGGCGCTTCTCTATGATTTCAGATTTCAGGACTTCCTTGGGAAACTACAGACACGATGGCTAGGGCCATATGAAATTAACATAGTCCATGATAATGGCATGGTTACTTTGAGCACCATCGATGGATCTGGATCACCTTTTCTGGTCAATGGACACCTGCTGCCACTTTACCACTAGCCACTTTCAAAAGATTCTTTCTATCAAGAAGTAAGTAAAGACCCTACGGTGCAGATTTTGGCTGGCTGGGAAGGTAACCCAACCACCCCAACTCCATAAATGATGTATTCTATTTATATTGTACATACTATACATAGTTTTCCAATTGAATGGTTAGTTTTTTTCTTTGTTTCATAAAAAGTCATCTAGGAAACAAGAATCAGGACAGATAACTACAATTAGCACCTTCTTCTGTTCCATACTCCTGTTTTGATTTATCACACGGACTCTGTCTTTTCATGTTCACGATGATGCTGTTCCTTTTTGAAACGGAACAACTGATGTTCCCTTTTTGTGCGCCTATTGTTTCCTTTTGAACGGAACAACTACTGTTCCTTTTCGTGCAATTGATGTTCCCTTTTTTGCACACCTGCTGTTCCTTTTTCGTGGGTCTGCTATTCCTTTTGAATGGAACAATCGTTGTTCCTTTTCACACAACTGTTGTTCCTTTCTCGCACGCCTGTTGTTCCTTTTTCATGCGTCTACTGTTCCTTTTGAATGGAACAACTGTTGTTCCTTTCTCACGCGTCTACTGTTCCTTTGTGATCGAAACAACCACCGTTCTTTTTTCACGCGTCTACTGTTCCTTTGTGATCAAAACAATTGATGTTCCTTTTTCACACGCCTGCTATTCCTTTTCGATCGAAACAACTGTTGTTCCTTTTCGCGCTATTGTCATTCCCTTCTTTACTATTCAAATGCTATCCATTCCTGCGTAAGTGCAGCTTTCATCAAATAATTTTCACCAACACTATTTCTAATCATCATTACAACAATCTGTCAGTATTTTGTGGATGATCCCTCACACCTTATAAGTTTTTTTTTTTTTTTAGGACTAATCTCTCC
>ML778349.1:323536-344088 GCA_009831015.1 Picea engelmannii
GGGTCTCATCACGAGCCAACCTACCACGATCATAGGATACTAATGTAAGTGACATTCCCACTATGGATACCACACCAAGGCAATGTCCTTTGGCATTTTCTTTTGTCAAAGGACAAGAGGTCTCATCACGAGCTGGCTTGTTCACTTAAATTATAATCTAGTGAGTGGCATTATCATCATCTGGCCACCAAACCAGGATAATGGTCTTCTTGGGAAAAGACAATTCAAATATTTATTAAAAATAAAATAATACACACACACACACACACAAAAATAAATAAATAAATAAAGATACACAATAAAAACCTTTTTCATAAAGAACCGGGGATCTCATCACGAGCCAACCTACCACGATCATAGGATACTAACGTAAGTGACATTCCCTCTATGGCTACCACACCAAGGCAATGGCCTTTGACATTTTATTTTGTCAAAGGACAAGAGGTCTCATCACGAGCTGGCTTGTTCACTTAAGTTATAATCTAGTGAGTGGCATTATCATCATCTGGCTACCAAAATGGGATAATGGTCTTTTTTGAAAAAGATGATTCGCATGTGTATTAAGGATATAGGCTCATCTAAGGGTTAAAAGGAAACCCTAACAGGGCTATGGACGCCTATGGGCAGCATCGGCTTTGCCTGTGATATGGAAGATTATCTCAAAATACCAAGTTTCTGCGTGTCTCTAGATCTCCTTTACTCAAATAATGAGGATATCATATTAGTTATACTCAATCACCGGGAAAAGTAACAATATTATGTTATGTGGACTATTAAGAAATGAACAGATTTAATTTATTTTTGATTGATTTCTCCATAAATCATTTTTTTTGTACATAGGTGTAATAACTTTACAAATTCCACACATCAAACGACTATCGTTTAAATGATTTTTGGTGGCATGTGTCTTTTTGAAAATTATATATGGTTAGCTCCTATCGGCGGTGGCGACACAATCATTACCTCTCACCCAAAAATACCCGCACTCATTATTTCCGCCTACACTGATGGTCGAGGACGACCTTTACATTAATGAGGGGGATGCTTGGCACACTTCCTGACCAGATGTAATGATTGTAATAAATACAAAACCCACATCTTTATACATTTTCCATCGCTGATATTTTCCATTTCTGGCATATGCTTCTCCAAAGCTGGTCTAACCGAATTCGTAAACAGAAACGATAGTCATTCTTTCTTTCTCACATAAATATGGGTGGAAGAAGTGTGCAGAGAGAGCCAACATTACTTTGGGTTACAAAACATGCAAGAGAAATCCTACATCGCCTATGGTGGACCGAGTACTTCAATCACTTGCAAGGAGATGACACAAATGTCACACTGGAATTCTTTCAAAACCTGCAAGGAGAAATCTCTACGGTGTAGGGTATATGAATACCGGTTACCTCAGAAATCATAGTAGAGGTCACATGCCTCTCTAACATAGGAATTCAATGGACATGGAAATACACGAAGCTGAAGGAAGCTGTGGAATCGTTCACAGAACCTGGGGAGGAATTGGATAAAAAAGGAAAGGGACTTAATCCCAGTACCCTCAGTGAATCATGGAAAGAACTGGCAGGGATAGTTCAACAATATATCACCTGTGATTGGCGATACAATGTAATTCTACCTCACCATCTTAAATTGCTGGCAGCCTTGAAGCAACGGTTGGTACTTAACCTTCCTTTCTTCCTAAATACTGTATTACATGAAGTTGCTTTAAGGACACAAAAGTCCAAAGATCCTGTTACTGTTATTAGCCACCACAAACTAGTTAAATTGATAGTGGATAAAGCACTGAGTCAAACTCACTTGACTTGGGAAACTTTGATTGAGGCCAATAGACCTCCACAACTGGAGAAGGCGACCACCACCCAGAGAGAAATTCCACCACACCAGACTGAAGTTGAAGTAGAACCTGCTCAAATCATTGAGGCCAATAGACCTCCACAACTGGAGCATGTGACCACCACCTAGAGAGAAATTCCACCACCTCAGACTGAAGTTGAAGCAGAACCTGCTCAAATCATTGAGGCAAGTAGACCTCCACAACTGGAGCAGGTGACCACCATCCATAGAGAAAATCCATTTCTCCAAACTGAAGTTGAAGCAGACCCTCCTCAAATTACTGAGGCTCAGACCTCACAGACACAGGCAGTAAAAAAAAGAAAGAAGAGAACAATGGTTGCTCTTGGATCCTCCCCTAGGACAAGGAAGAGAAGCAAACAAATTCAGGAAACAACTAAAGCAGTTCAAGATGCAATAGATCACCTTGAATAACTTTAGAATGTCATGGAACAACCTTTACAGGAAAATGTTCAAGACATTGACCAAGCAGAGCAAACAACACAAAAGGATAATCAGGGAGACACCCAACCTGCATCAAAGTACCTGACAAAACACTTTTTTAAGAGTTATGAGATAGAAATGGCTCATGTTTTGGGGAACTTAGGAATATCAACTGACAGAGGTAAAAATAATCTGGAAAAAGACCTAGAACTAGGCTCCCCTTCAAAACTTATTGAAGACTTTCCTGACACTGAAATGTCCTTTCCAGATGACACAACACAGAAGGAATTTATTTTTGAAGAAAGAAACCCCCTTGAACAGACAGAGAACTTGGAAGGAATAGAGGGACAACCCTCTGTTGGCTGGAATGAAGAAGACCCCGAGGTCCCTCACAAACATAAATCAGTCAAAAGCCAGAAACAAATTAGGAAATTAAAGAAAGAAAATAAATTGCTGAAGAAAAAGGCTAAAAGGGCTGAAGCATTAAAACAGAAGGTGGGAAAACTCAAGGGGATTATCAAAGAATTGAGAAAACAGTTAGAACTAGTAGACAAAACCCATAGAAGAAAGAAAAACAAAAGGGGCAGAGTGCAAGGAAGAAACCCTCTTCTTAAGCAAGGAGTTAGTACAAATTCAGTGGGAATACAGACTGACCCTGAGGAATTAATAGTAGAGGAAGCAACAGCCCAGGATGAAAATGTAATTCCTGTAGAAATACAAGATATGGTTGATGCTGAGATACAGACAGATACTCTGGTTTCAGAGGAAACATCTCAAATCTTTGAGCAAGATTCCATTATTAAGAGACTGGAGGAAGAACTAATACAATCTCAACTAAATCTGATTCAAAATAGAGATGAACTAATGAATATAACAGAGCAGTCCCAGGAACAGAGCACTGTTATGGATAGGCTGAAAGCAGAGCTTGCACAAACCCAACAAGCATTAATGCAATCTAGAGAAGAAATGACTGTACATAAAACATCCCAGTCTCAGGAACAAGATGCCATCATTGATAAGCTAAAAGAAGAATTGGGACAAGCCCAACAAGTATTGTCTCAACGCCAAGATGGGATGGTAACTAGGACTGAATATCAAAGGGTTGTTACATAATTGAAGGACATGAAAACAACAGAGGGAGAGAC
Organism: Picea engelmannii; assembly: GCA_009831015.1. NCBI lineage: Eukaryota > Viridiplantae > Streptophyta > Pinopsida > Pinales > Pinaceae > Picea > Picea engelmannii. The sequence continues at coordinate 326,974 of ML778349.1, forward strand.
CTATGTTGCGCTCACTAGAGCCCAAGAGAAGGTCAAAAAGGTGCAAACCCAATTGGAAAAAGCTTTGGAGCAAATCAAACACATCTATGAAGTATACTCTGATGCCATCAATTGCAGATCCCCTGCCACTAATTATGTTTTATTCTTGTTGGAACGGTATTTATTGTTGAGAGTGAAGGCCATTAGAGCAGGTAAACCCATTTCATTTGCCACTGTTCCAGAGTTTATCATGTTTCAGAGATCAGGAGGAGAAGGTACAATACCTTCTGTGTGAATTATATTTCCATAATCTCATTTTGGAAGAAGTTAGAGGAGATAACCCTGGCCTCTTCATAGGGGATATACAATTCCAGGCATTCTTTTCCTTTACTAGGAACCAGGTCAGGTGGGGTAAGGCTCACAAAATGTTCATGAATAGGGAAACTGGTTTAGATCTTTGGATTTGAGGAGAGCCTCCAAAATCCTTCCTAGCCATCATGCGACACAAGACCCTCATGAAAAGGGCAGGGGTTGTGGAATCATTGGCTCCTATCCATCTACATATTATCCACTCAAGTATTGCATATTTTGGGGAATTCAAGGAAGAAGCTTTGACTGCTTCCAAGCTAAGGTGGGATGCATCCTCTGATGAGGTTAAAAGTAGAGAGCCCTTTGGATATAGAAATTTCTTTGCAGCAACCTTCAGAGTAGAAAGATATGCTAGACTACTCTAGGAGGAAGGACCTGCTTGGATGGGATGCAGGTATAACCCCCCTCTCCTCTGGTTTCCTCCAGAAGTTTACCAGAAAGATTATCAAATTAACAAAAAGAGACAGGACGCTGCTTTTGATGAAATCAAAGTAAGTCATGGTTTCAGGAGACCTGGTGAACCAACTTTTCCTCCCTACAGTATAACTGGTTTACATGAAAGACTCTAGCTTGCAGGAGGACATGCAAGAAGGTAAGTTGGGGGGTATGTTGGGTTACAAAAAAGGTATAAATATCTCCATTTTGTTCACAGTTTATGATATCATTCTAATTGAGTTTTCAAATAATTAGGGATAAATATGAAAGAGCATGATTAATATGTCTCTTAGAATTGTTATTGAAGTTTTATTTAATAGATTCTAAATTACGATTGGAATGGTTTGATTTTGTTGCAGAATTGGATAAAATAGCTGTCAAAGATAACCAATGCGATTTGGGTATGCACGAGCTATTGGGGGTTGAAGACTTTTTTAGGCGCAAAGCAGTTTTTGAGATAATCAATTCTGTATGATGTAACTTTATAATAGTAAAGCAATACTGAGGATCTTTCGATCCTCAGGATAGCTTGATTTACCCAGACTATTGTAATATATAAGAGGGTAATAGGTTCAAAAAGGATAGAGAAAAAACACATTTAAATATTCAGATTCAGAATTGCTCTGCAAAAATAATTGTTGTAAATGTTTCACCAGTTATGGAATCAATGAAATTTTTGAGTGTTTCTATCATCCCTGTGTTCTGAGTTTCTCGTAGCAGTACTTCTGAAGACCGAGGGCCCAGTCTGAAGGAGCTACTGTCTCATTATGTAATTGTATCAGTTCAAAGTTTGATTTCTGTTTTGTGATTCAGATCTCTTTTACAATAGCCAAAGATAAATGCATAAGTGTGTTAATGATTTTATGATTGTTTGTCAGTTATTAATGATTGCTATTATGACTTCCATTTCTGAAATTATTGCTTGATAGTTCCTCACATTTTCATCTGCGCTGTTCCTTTTTCCTTAGATTTATGCTTGCTGTTCCTTTTGGTTAAAGTTGCAATAGTTGTTCCTTTCAGTTAAAGTTACAATAGTCGTTCCTTTTGGTAAAAGTTACATTAGCTGTCCCTTTTGATTAGAATACAATTGTCGCTTCTTTTCACAGATAGAATAATTCGCTATTTCTTTTCCAGTAATTAGAATTCATAATTGGTAGATTAATTCTGCAAGTCCTTTCTTAGATTCAATTACTTCTTTATAGTTAAATGAATTCAAATAGATTAATTAGTTCCTTTTCATTTCACAACATTCTAGTAATTTGATTTCAATTTCATTAGTTTTCAGAATCTTTGGTGAACATTTGAGGAACTTAATTGTTGATAAATTCAGGTTTGGTTTAGCTACACGATTTTAGGCTACCTGCATAAACTTTGCCGATATTCTTGAGATAAAAGACGAATCTCTGGGTTGATAAATTAATGTTAAACTAAGGTTGTTTTTAAAACATATTTAGAGCTCAACACAAAGTACGACCAATACGGTCATTCCATGTGTCACCCTTGTAGTGGTGACACATGTCACCTTTGATCATTTGAATTTTTGCTTTTTTCTTTAGTTTGACCTGAACTTTGACCAACTATAAATTTTGCATATGAATTTCATTTGAGGCGATGTTTATGCCTTTGGAAAAATATCACTGAGCTCTACACAATGATGTAGTTTTCGAGAGAATTTGAGATTGTCAAATTTTGACCTTTTTTGGATCCTCTTGAACCCTTGTGAGAATTTTGGATCCTCTTGGACCTCTGCGAGCATTCTTGGATCCTTCTAGATCAAACATAGCCTTAGCTCAAAACCTTTCTATACAACAGAAGATGGTCGACAAGATTGTAGAGGATCACATAGATATTTTTTCACCTACAGGGGTTCCTCTATAATGCCATGTCAAGAATTCCACTGACTTGGTGCTCAATGCTCCCTTACCCAATGGTATAATCTATAAACATTCCATTCTATAGAATGAGATTCTTCCATATGTTCAACATAGCTATATTGGCCATGACCCTTTTCAGGTGTGCTTGGGGTTCCAACCATGAGCCCCCGTTGATATAACTATTCCTGCTACATCTCCACTAACATAGTTTTCCCAAACTTAGACCAAGGCATATCATGCAACTAGATTTTTTGAATAGATCCAACACCTCCGAAAATAGGTTCATGACATCCTTCAATAGGCTAATGCCAAGTACAAGAAGGACAAATATTTCAGCAAGGCAAGCGACTCACTAAGGTTCAAATTCAACAAAAGTTTCCCCATATCCCGAGGGAACTTGACATAATGGGGACCATTTATTCTTAAGGGTGGAGGATTGATCCACGTGTATCTTGGTGGCCATCCACCTTTTCCACTGAATCAAATTTTCTGAGCCTATGATTTTGATAAACCATGATATTCACTCTTTTGATGGGGAATGTAATGCAATTCCATATCCATTTGTTAATTACAACCATCATATATACATGCATACATCATTAATGAACCATATCCTATTATAAATCGGCAACTAATCACACTTGGGATAGAGTAGTACTGGGATGGGTGACCTCTTGGGAAGTTCTATTGTTTAACATGCCTATGGAATTTCATAAACTTGGATCAATTTATCCCACATGCATCATGGGAATTATTCTCCTCTCACTCTCTCATATATAATCGAGGTGAAGGATGTCCTTTGAGCATGAAATTGAGTGTGATGTAATTCTTATTTGTGAATGAGTGTAGTCGACATTTCTTTCTCTTCAGAGATAAGCTACCACCATTCTAACCAGTTTTTGTTCTACAATGTTTTTCTATTTTATTCATTAATAGAAGTTGGGTTTCACTGTATTTATGTGTGCTCTTCTATAGTTATGTTTGTATCTCATTTCATTCTCAACATAATCTAGATCACATTGAATAGTATCTCCTTCTCTTCCAAGTAGTCCCTTCTGCTATCCCACTTCTCTCCATGGCTCCAACACAAGGCCAATAAATCTCATAGCCGAGGACTCCATGAATTCCCAACTGTTCTAGGGTTGCTCATGACATCTTTCTCAAGGGCCTTGAGTAGTTTCCTCAACATGAAACTTAGTTACATGCACACACCATACATTTCCAGTATAAAATTGAGGCCTCTCATGGTTGTTCTCATACACAACAGGTCTGGTGCTCTTTTCTAGCACCCAACTCTCCCTTATTGTCCAAAAATCAACATTGTAAAAATTGTCCTCTCTCCTACTCGAATTTCCTTTTCCTCTTCCTCCACACTTTCTTGAATCTCACTCTTTCCCAAGATGATTTATTGACTCTCACACTTCCCCCATGCTTTCCTATACTTAGCCCATGCTATTATAACTAGGTGAGTTGACTCCCTCACCCAACCTCTTACATGAATTCAATGGTCGAGTGTCTAATAAGTCAAAGAAGGATTATATGGAAATGACGCAATAACTTAGGAAACTTACATGGGTTTTCCCTTGGACCCCTTTTTATTCCCCTCTCTTGTGGAATCATATCCCCCCAATGTTACTGTCCCTCTTGTATCACAGGGAACAATGCATTTGTTTTTAATAATTTCATTGTACAATTTACATAGCTCGTCCTTCGGCCATATTGATCAATATAGGATTTTTGTCTCAAAACACACTGCCTCACTAGCCTAAATCACCATTTCACAATTACATTACAATTTACGAGGATTAACACCGGGGATGTTACAACTCATGCTACTCCTTGGCATGAAATTGGTGCTCTATGAAGATAATATTTTGTTTTTTAGCAAGTTCATCTAGGGTATTCGTGATAATGATGACTATGCTAGATGCTAGGAGTTTGTTTGTTGTGCTTGTGGATATTGGTTATGCAATGTCTCTTTTTTTTAGTAAATTTTTAATTAATAGAGTTTAAAGGAAGAATTTGTTAAAAAACAATCATTCTAGAAACTAGCCTAAGCTATGATTTATCTCCGCATGATAACAACTAAGATTTTACCAAATCTCATGCCAAATTCCTTGATACTAAAATTGAACCTCTAATACCCACATTAGAGTGTACTCGGTCACCTTTTTCCCCATGTCCAAACAATGGGACATTCTGAGTACTCCTAGATCTAGACACAAATTTGTCACAATGTTCTTGCTTTGACCTCAAGGATATATGTAATAGACACCACTGGAAAAGGATTATGACATACCAACCTTCTTGCAAGACAAAAATGCCTTGATATAGCTTAACGATTATAATTATATGTGCAATAATAATACAAACTCATACAATGACAAACTATATGGAAGCAATCATGAAATACATAAATTTGAAAGCATGTGAACTAAGAAGGAACAAATTGCAAGTATTATAAATCAAGTAAATTACACCATATGTAAAATACAACATACAAGCAATAATATTTATTCAAAAATAGAATCTTGAACAAATGGAATGGAATTTATGGAGGAGTGGTTTTCCATCTAATTTTAGGAATTTTTTTCCGTGAAATGACCTCCACATTGATCCCACTAATTGAGAAGTACAAGGTAACTCTCATATATTTTTATAGCCTTAATTTCCACCCTACATGGCCATAGGGGAATACAACAGAATATGAAAGACAAGACACAACTCTAGCTTAAGATTTAGGGCATTTTTGCAGGGTGTTGCTTTTCATACATGGACAACAAGTGACATGTCCCTCATTAGATATAGTGCAACCTGCGACACCCTATGTAACCTTCTATATTCACATAGTTTCGAAGAGATAAGTAAGGGATGAGTTGGTTATTCATGGAATGAGGCTTGGAAATCACATCATTCAACTATCCATTGATCTCTAGAAGATCTAGAAGCTCTCCCAAGCTTCTTCCAAGGATCTATATAAGGAAGAAAAATCTTGAGCATGAGGAGGAAGAATCATTTATAGATATAGTCTGATAAAATTCAGAGGTGATTATCCATCTACATCAGTTGCAGTTAGGTTTCCTAGCTTGTTTGAAGAGATGAGGAGGAGAAAGGAGAAAGGGGAAAAGAGGAATGCATCTACACTAAGAGGTAATTGTATTGAAGTAATTCGATTATCCAAATTAATATATCATTGGTTTTCCGCTATGAATGTTTGTTTTCAGGCATAAATGTTCATATCTGATTTGTTTCATTATAGATCAGGTTAGATCCAAGCTATATCTAGGATTCTAACACCAAGAAGAGAAGTAGGAGGTCATTGCTTGTCTTTTGTGTAAAGGAAGCAGGTTGTGGATGATGGAGATGGAACTTTAGGTCTTGATGCAAGAGCATCGATAGCATGGTTACGTGTAAGCCAAAAACCCAATATGAGGATGATGGTGATGACGATGTAGAGGGAATAAAGGTACACATATGCAGACTCATGATGGAAGAATGGTTGATGAACCATGTACAAGAAAGAGTTTCCTAGAGAACCGATGGATACAACGACTGGTGACCCAAGTGCTTTGGTGGATGGTAATATTTTCATATGGACTTCAACAAAAACTGTCTATTGCAGGTATGAGATGAAGAAGATCGAGGACAAAGAAGGAAGAAGACCATAGATCAAAGAATACTAAAGATGAAAATGGGACCAAATAATATTAAAGATGATGATGGCCTAATGGAATCACAAGTATTGGTTAATGGGGGAGTATGATGAAATAACTCCTACTTGTGATCATAAATAATTAATAAATTAAATGATGGATTTGTAATGAGGTAGACTAATTCTATAAGCATACATGAGCGTGAGGGATGAGGGATGAGGGGAAATGAGAGGAGTTAGAGATGGAGATATCTTGAGAGATTCATGGATATGCGTTGAGATATTCGTGGAGATATTGTGGAGGAAATTGTGGAGATAGTTATGGAGATTGTTTGAACCAACCATATAATTATGTAATAGTTGTTATGTTCACCTATTGTTATAAAAGGGACCATTTGCATATTAAATTCACACACATGGGAATGGTTTGATTTAATATAATTTCCCCTTCGGGGGAATTGGAGAACATATTTTCTATTGTCTCTTGCTTTTCGTAACATAGTGTGTGTTTTTTTATTTCACTGTGGATATGACTCTATCAGTTTTGCAACAACCATTATATATGAGGGACAACCTTTAGGAAAATGTATGCTATTTCTACCACTTCTTAATTTAATCATGAATCCAATTACTTGATTCTAAAGGAAATCCATAGAAGTCTATCACTTTGTATGTCTAGGATTATTAGGGAGATCCTAGGGAGATCTTACTATCCACCTATGAGATTTTATCCATAATAGAACTGGTGACTCCATTGGGGAAGAATCTTTGGTTCTTATCTAGTTCAGAATACCTTTCCTTTTATCCTCTGTTTTGATTTGATTTTTTTCTTCCCTAATACTTCCTCAAAGGTTGGATCCCTCATATATGATTGGATCTGAGTAAGATCTCTCTGTTTGAAAAATTGTGTAGGGTGTTTCTTGTTGAACCACCACTGACAAGTGACGTGTCACATATTGTAGGTCATCTGACCCATGACACCCCTTGTAAATTGGGAAAATTGCAGAATTCCCAGATTCATATGATTACATCTGATTTTCTTGGTTTTAGGGATATGTGATTGGTCTATATTTATGCATTTAGTCTCTAATTGAGTCCTTTTGTCACACCTTTGTCTTCAATTTTGGTTTGAAGTGTATTTGTGTGGCTTTCTTGGATTGCTTGTTTACACTTGTTTGTTGTCCAGTGATCCATTGAAGTTGGGCAGTGTACCCAACATTTCTGATTAGATCTAGAAGTGTCCTATATTGATTGCATTTGGTTTGTTTGTCCTCTTGTGATTGGTGTTCATTACGAGATCCAATTTCATAAGTAAGTTTTAAGTCAAATTGTAGAGACATTGGAGTCGGATTTTTAGCGTCACTATCAATTTCCTACAACCCTTGCTTGTTGATTTGTTGGTTTTCCATTTGCAAATTGTATTCTTGTTTAGATTAAGAAACTCTTTGAATCATATTTGGAAAAATAAACAAAAAATATTTGCATGCTTACAAGCTTTTGAAGCATTAAAAAACAAAGTGCATTGTTGAAGTCTTTGGTTTGAGATATTAGCAACATTTTGGATTTGATTTGTTTTTCATGGTGGCTTGGTGTTTGAGAGATTGCATTGTGAAGTTTATGAAGAAAAATAAAGAACCTCTTTCCCTCCCATAGCTAGAATTCATTGAAGTGAACTAATTGCATTGACATCTTTGAATTGATTTGGTTGGGTCAAGAGTAAACACCATAAAGGTTTCATCCATTTTCCCTTTGACATAAACAACAACCATAAGAAAAGAATTCATAAATTAAAATCAATTAGACTCTTTTCTTTATTACCAAACCAACATTAGATAGGTTTAGGTATTTGGAATAGGATTGGAAAGTGAACTCTCTAAGGCCACTAGAACGTAACCTATAAGTCATTAAAGAGTGTAAAATCCATTTTTATAACTATTGTCTCAGGAAGCTCCTCTAACACATGAGTTAAGCATGAGGTCACGTCGAGGAAAGTAGTGAGATTACTCCTCTCTACTTGTTTTGGTGTTTGTGATATCTCCTCGATTACTACGTATATGGGGGTTTCATTAGTGCCACGCTGATCCGTCAGATCTTTTAATGACTTATGGTTGAGTTTTAATTTTGCATGCATTAATTAACCATTTGAGAAAATTAGTAAAGGAATGAGGAAAGAAGAGGAATTATGACAGCCATATATACATTTGCAGATCTGAAATGAAATAATAAACAACAAACCATAACACACGGATTGATAACGGAGTTCGACACAACTTTGCCTACGTCTCCGGGCCTTTTCTTTGTGGGGGAGGCTTCTTTATTTCTGCTCAAAAGCTCAAAAGTACATCGTTGCAATTCCAAATGGCTACAAGACTGATCTGGTCATGTTCGTCCAGATCTCAAGAACCCAGCAAAGAAAACAGCACACAAAACGGACGTCCGAAGCTCCCAAAAATGATCCGACAGCGTCTCCTCCTCAAAAGCTTCTCTGCATCAAAATGGCTTTGGCTTGGCTTCTCCTTAGCATAATTCTGCTCTGAATGCCCCCCTATGGCCTCAGACATGCCTTGGTTATATAGCTGGGAAGTTAGTTGCTTATCTCCAACTTCCTCCCAAAATTTAGGCTCCAAAACTACCCAATAACTCCCAAAAACCATTAAAAATAGGCTTAATTACCATTAAAACCCAAAAATTGGTTATAAAACCCACTTTATAGTTATAATAGGGTGCTAGCCCCCTTTTGCCCAGCGTGCACCCCCTTGACAGGGTCATATGGGTTCATATGGCCAAGCGCTAGCCCAAAGGGCTAAGCGCTGGCCCCTCTCCATTCAATACTTTACAATATATTTCATAATGTGGGTTTCATAACATAAAAATTAATGTGGCACATTGGTAAAGGACCATTTCTTAAGGTATTAGGCTTGGTGGTGGTCATGGGTTCAAATCCCATGGACCCCAAAAATAATTTTTTTGAAACATGCCACTTCAATTGATGACTGGGTGCCATGTGGTTGCCCATGACTGGGCCACGTGGCATCTCCCCATTTGACAGATTAATGCCACTTGTCAGTTATTGACTGGTCCAGTTGCCTGCCACATGTCTACCTTGTCAGCGAACCTGCCCAATCACCATCAGCCAGAGAGTGCAACGTCATCTCCTACACAGTAAGCATGCTGATGTCATCAGCATGAACTTTTTGACCAGTTGACCTTTGACTTTTTACCTGTTTGGGCTTCCGATCAGAACGCGATAACTATCTCATACGGAGCCCGTTTGACAAAGTAAATATACCGTCAGAATCAGGAAGATGAGACGGACGCAATGGCATTGGTTTCATAGGATTCTGAGCACTTTCATTTTTGAGCATTTTTCAAGCCCTGTCAGGCTTCTGGATCCGATTTCGGATCACACGCCTCTATGTGAGGTAACTCCTTTGAAGCTTTAGGCTTAGTTACCCTTCCATTACATGTGGTTGGACCTGTGATTGTTCTCCTGATCATTGATTGTGATATGGTGGCCTTAGTGACACTTACTAGGTAGCCTATATAGGTCACTGCAGGTGGGACATGCTTTTAGTACTTGGGGCAGACGTGCATTCATGGTATTAGTTCCCCCAGAGGGTTCCCACATTAATAAAGGGTTCTTTCACTAGTCAAGGCTATTTTTCATTGTTCATCATAACTGCTCCTCGTACCTTCACTAGCCAATATTGTGGGGAATTCATCTCCCCTAGAGGGATGTTTCTCAAATCCCCCCCTGAGCCATTGGTTTACTTGTTGTTGTCCTATATTTGTTAGGGGTGTGATATTTGGTTCCACGTCTACATCATTCTTAGGTTGAATTGAGTTTCGATCTACACATAATTTTTTCACTGTGGATGAATCACCATGTTGATCCCTTTTATTACGAGGACTAGAACCAATCAAATAGGTACAACCACCCCTCAAGTGGCATGAGATAGGTGACCACAAATTTGAAGATTACTATCTTTGGTTTGAGGAGACTGGTCTAGTTGAAGTGGAAGTGGTTGATGAAATTCATACACCACACTTTAACCCTCCTTTAAATAATCTTGAAGCACCCGTACTTATCCAGTTAAGAGAAATTTTTAATGAACCTTTTTCTTTTTTTAGCTATTCTTACACCATGTTAGGACTGAGTGTTTCATCCAATGTGGATGAGACATCAATCCCTTCCGTGAGTGGGACTAGGGGAATCCCGGTGATGTCAAGTTTACCATCCTTAAGCGTCATTGTACCTACACCATTTATTCCTTTTTCTATGGGTCCCTCTATCTAAGGGACACCATTCATGTCCTCTTTTCCACCTATTAGTCTACCTAGCATTCCTATGCCCATCCCATTAGTTTTGATGCCCAAAGATATATCTTATTCTATTGGGGAGTCGAGCCTTGGTTTCGGCATGGGGAGTGGAATTCCTTCCACCTCCACCATTCTTATGAGTGGCCTGATATTTCCAGGTGTTGGTTTACCTTTTGGATGGAATATTCCTAGTGGTTTAGGGGTTGTCCCTAGTCAAGTTGGGGGTAAAAATATGTCAGGAGGGTTTAATTTCCCATAGGTTAGCACACCTTTCCCTTAAGGAAAATCCCTTGAGGGAAACTTTCCAAAATGGGGAGGATTTCCCTTTATTCGTACCTTTAGTCCTAGATGTTTCTTCTCTAGGATTGGTTTTGGGAACACATTTCCTTTAGGGTCTGCACCTACCCCTGGGGGAAATCGCCTTGGGGGAATATTTAGTCATGGGAGCATCCACGTTCCTGGGAATGCCACCACCCCTTGGGGCACTCACTCTTTGGGAACACCTCAACCCCTTGGCAACAAAAAAAATAAGGGATTGCAAGATTCATCTAGGACTTCAAGAACTTCATCTTCCTCCCAATATTCATTTTCTCATACATCGTTTCCTTTCCTTGCAATGTTATACTTGCCTAATTTTTCACGTTTGAAAAATGAACCTATTATCCATAACCCTTCATGGCCAATCATGCCTACTACACTACCATTAGACATGCCCAAATTCGATGGAAATCTGGGAAAAAATCCCTCCATGCACATCATCACATATCATTTGTGGTGCTCATCCAATTATTTTATGGATAATAGTGTGAGGTTGCATCTTTTCCAAAGATCCCTGACCAAAATTTCCACCAAGTGGTATATTGAATTACAAGGCACTTCCTTTAAAATTTTTAATGACATGGAAATGGAATTTCTAATGCATTACCAACTTCTCTTTCAGTATGAGATTGGAACATAGCTCTTGACATCTATGTGACAAGATACCTCCACCCACATATATGATCATATACATGAGTGGAGACGAAGACATAGGATGATCAAGTCCTATATTCCAAACAAAATCCTAATGGAATGGTTTACAAAGTCCCTCTTACCACCCATTTCCAAGGATGTAGCTATGTTTAGGGTGGCTACTGCAGAGAAATCCATAATGCATACCCAACACTTAAATTTGATTTACTCCCAGTCAAGAACTCTTTATGATATTATCCCACATGTTCCTAGGTTGTTGACAGATCCCAGAAACCCAAACCTAGGACCCCACAATGATGATGTGGTGGGTTATGTATCCCATGACTTTGCGGGCCACTTAGTTGACTATATGGGTCACATGTCTATTTAGTCACACCCTTCAGATTCTAGTTCTAATGCTCAAACTACAATGGTCCCCACTCAGACCTTCAAAGTGGATTCGGTGCAATCCATGCAATTGAATAATCGTCAACAACCTAGAGGGAAAAAGAAGAGGAACACAAAGAAAAATGCCAACACTAAGCAAGGGACCACTCCCACCCAAAAAAATTAGGGGGTAGGGAATGAAAGAGAAGAAGAAGATTCGGTTTCCCTACACGATTTGTGGGGAGGAATACCCTACTCATCAGTGTCCTTAGAAGAATTAGGTCCATGAATTTTTGGCTCAACAGCGAGGCCCCCAAAAACTTGTTGTATTAAATCATCCTTTCCCCTCTCAACATTAATACATGGTTGTAAAAAATCCTACCCTTCCACAAGGTAGCATGACGGGTCATCCTTGAATGCTTCCATTTTCATGTGTGACTAGACGATCAATTTTCATAATCAAGAAAATAACTAGGACACTTTCGAGCCTATTCTTCTTGTTCCAGAGATAGCAAATTCTTATAAGCCTGGTGGCCCTCTTCATATTAAGAATCCATCCTCAGACACATTGCTTCACCCCCCAAATGACATTCTTCATTGCACGACACATAAACCAAATACATGAGCCACCCACAACTATAATATTGTGGAAGACTTGGCCTAGGCACTTTATGCCATGTCCTCACTTGAAGTTCTCCAAAGCTACCTGATGTAATGAAAATACTTGTTGTCTTCCATAGGAGGGGTTGATCTCTCAGAGTGAGTTTGATAACCTTTGATTCCGATTAGGTTAATCATAGTCTCTCCCAACAAATCGCCTTCCATATTAAAGTGAGATCGATGGGGAAAATATATTTCACAATGTGATTGATGAAGGAGCCTCAACTTGTATTACATCTATGTCTTGTTGGAAGGCCCTTGTCTCTCCTAACCTTGAAAATTATACAACATTATTGAAATCATTCGATCGACATATGTTCCATCCCCATGGGATCATCACTACCTTACCCATCGATTTAGGTGGTAAGTATGTCTTTGTTGCTATGGAATTCGTTGATGTACCTCTTGAGTACAATCTATTACTTGGGTGCACTTGGTTCTATGAGATGAATGTAGTTGTATCATCAATATTTAGGGTCTTATGATTACCTCATCAAGGGAAAATAGTGACAATTGATCAACTTGTGTTTTGTACCTCTGACCTTCAATCTAATGTGGGTTCTAATGTACCCTTTGCTAGTGATTCCCAATAGTCTTATATGAGTGTCAATGCAGAGATGTTTAAAGAATCTTTGCTCATGGGAACATTCCCTCTCCCCCCACCACCTCCTTTTGTGAACATTTCTTCTATCAAAATAATTTCATCATTTTCCAATGGATCCCTTGGGTTTTTCAATCCTTGGGTGTTACCTTGTCTCAAGGATGTTGAGTCACATGGAGCGTCCATGCCACTCACCATGGTCGATATTTTTGATTTGAAAATCCCATCAACATCCACTGATACTGATAAAAAATTCCATCCTCATATGGATTGTGATCAACCTACTCCGCCCATACGAGTTGTTGACTCTCCAAGTTCACATGACATCCCATATTTTGAGTTGCCTTTATAAGAGGCCATCTTGGAAATCATGGCTTCCATAGATAAGCCCAGAGAAGATGAGCATCATCAATAATCCATCCTTCATAGTTCATAACCCATGAGAGTTAGCATGATGATTTTTGACTCGAGATTGGTGGAATTTTCTATGGAATCCAATATACCTTTAAGTATTGACCCTTTTCCTCCTCGGTTATATTTTTTGGAACTTTCTGTCGAGTTCTCTACTATCCCTTCCTTTGAAGATTTTTGTTTCATACCTCCTTCACATCTTAATGGGAATCATGAAGGAGTTGTTTTAGCTCGTGAGACTACTCATGATGAGTATATTTGATTGAAAAAATTCATTAATATGTGGCATGGCCATAGCATGGTGTGCCATATGATGTCGACAATGACTCATGAGTTCATAGATGATGATCAATATCCTTGGCCTAAGCCTAGTAATGGGATATACTTGGCGTAAATCATCAATATGCATAGTGCCTTGTACATTGGTGTGTGGTGTGAGTGCTTTTTGTTTTCCATATATCATATCCAAAAAAACCAAACATATTTTCCTTTTTGAGATTTCACTACACGTTTTGACCCCATAATCTAGTTTATACATGTTGACAAGATTAAAAGGATTTTTTTATGAAGATGACGAATTCCACTAAAATTGAGGTATGTGTTCTTAAAACTAGCATATAAGGACATGTTCTTCCCTGCATCCAAACTTTACATTATTAACCATCCATTTTCCCATCACAATGCCTTAGTTTCAATTATGTCAGGATGCGACATCAGCCACTCTATTTTTCATGTCGTAAATTTCACAGTAGATCCTACCCTCTAGGGGCACCCTAGTTAGAACTTGGATTTCCATTTGGCACCCATGCCACGTTTTTCCTGTAGGCCTGGGAACCCTCTTGTAGTCCCTCCATGAATTGACATTGAGACTCATTTTCCTCTCTTCATCTATGTTATGGACATATCCTGAGGGGTTTCCCAATTTTTTTATGTTTATGCATCTGTTGCTTGTATCTTACATCCCCTTGCTGCATTTTTGTTTTCCTAGATCCTTCTTATAGCTATTGCAGTAACCTATGACCATCCACCTCTTTCATTATTTGGTCTCCATTTTTCATCCACCATCCCATGGAGAGAACAACTGCTAAGAGTGGATCTCACTTTCCAATACCATTTACATTCATTGTGCTTAGGTTGGTTCCATGCACTTGAAACATAGGAGCATGTTGTTAAGCCACTCATTTTCTCTATACGAGTACACTTTTATCTCCTTTTTAGACTCATTAAAGGACATGAAAAATATACACATTGAGAAAAGAATTATATCCTTTTTAGAATCATTAAAAGACATGAAAAATACACCATTACGAGTATACTTTTAACTCTTTTTTCAGGCTCATTAAAATTGAACGGAAAACACACTACTGAGCATAATTTTATCTCTCTTTCGCGCTCGTTAAAACATGAAGGAGACACTGAAAAATAAAAACAATAAAAAAAAAGAGGGTTTTTTTTTATCATTGATATATTCTCTAAATTCTAGCATTAGTCAAGTCACCCTTGAACATGACACCCCTTTGAGTCATCATCTTATAGTTGGGTTTTAGTTTGCATAGAATCCATCCCAATAATAAGAGTCAGAGATACCCCTCCGACTCGTTACTCTTCCAATCATCATGGAGAGTGCTTCAATGCCTCCTACATTTTTGCACTATATCTGTCCAACTCTTGTGTCTTGCTACAAACTCACCAGTGTGTCATGCTATATGTTCAAGGGAATTTTAAGCTTGAGTAATCCATCTTCTATTTTGTTGACTTTCCAAGTTGGCCTTCCTTGTGTCAGTTGTACTTGGTGATTCTCTCTCTTCACATCATCTCTCGATGTATGTTTTGTATCGATTGATGGGGGATACATTAAGGCTCTCCTTCAATGAATCTCTTCCTATTGACTTCAACACATTAAATAGGAGAGGGATCTAGAAACTAGCTAGTACCTTGGAGCTTGTAGTCCTCAATGGCAGGCCTCCTTGCGATCAATAGTGGGTTGTCATCATTGAATCATGATCGATTGATTATATGAGTGTTCAACATCAGATCCTCTATTCACGCTCACTATATTGTAATAGGTACCTTTGGGTCCATCTTCCTCATCAGTGGGTTCTCTTGTGTCTGTTAATGATATACATCAATGAATGGTAATCAAATGTTTTCTACCATGCTTGACATCAACTCCTCTATTCACATATTGTACATTTGTATCATTTGGTTTTGGGATGAATACCTTGGGTTTGGGGCCACATCCTTCCTTTACAACATCTCCTCCCAAGTTGTGATGGAGTATATCACTTGAATATGAGTACTTTGAAGACTTTAGGGGAAATTTCCTCAGTGCTCGTTGTCTTCCAAATGTATATATGTTGTGACATAGATCCACATTGTATTTTCTCATGGCTATTCAATCTTATTGCTGACATAGATCCACATTGTATTTTCTCATGGCTATGATATTATTTGATGACATGGATCCACTATGTATTCTTTCGTGGCCATGATCTTGCATTTCATGTCATGGATCCACAGTGTAATGTTTGGCGGCCATGCTTTGATACTCTTCAGAGTTTGAGTATGTATGTCTTGGGGATGGTCTATATATTGTTTTACCCTTGGTGTTTGATTACAGGTACTCTTTGACCTCCATAACTCTTTTCTCTCTCCTCACGTTGTCTCACATGGATACCATAGATGATTTTAGGGGCTAAATTTCGCCAATGGGCTAATTTTCCATGGGTTTTCCCCAAAAACGATTCGTCAATTTCCATTTTTTCTAAAAACGATTCACCCAAGTTCCATAGAATAAAATTATTTTACCTTAAAAATCACCAAAAGTTTATAGAAACTATATAAAATCCTTAGAAATTTGAATAGTTTTACAAAACTATCGCCAAACATTTTACATTTTGCATATTAAGGACTAATAAGATTAGCCCATGTTTCTACATTTCAATATAAATTTCCATCCTTAAAATTATCCTTGATGGATACTATTTTATTGTAATGTGTTTCAACCATCCATTCCTTTCTTGAACTCACACATTAAGGGGCATCTGTTACAACCTTAGTTTCCACCCTACAAGGTCAAAGGGGAATACAATGGAAGATGAAATAAAAGACACAACTATAGCTTAAGATTTAGGAAATTTTTGCAGGGTGTCTCTTGTCATACATGGACAACAAGCGAAGCGTCGTTGATCAGATATAGTGCAACCCATGACACCCTATGTAACCTTCTAGATTTGTGGAGTTTATAAAATGGAAGTGAGGGATGAGTTGGTTCTTCATGGAATGAGCCTTGGAACTCACATCATTTGTGTATCCATTGGTCTCTACAATATCTAGAATCTCTCCCAAGCCTCTACGAAGGATCTATATAAGGAAGGAAAATATTGAGCATGAGGAGGAAGAATCATTTACAGATCTATGCTGCCAAAATTCAGAGGTGCTTCTCCATCTACATTAGTTGTAGTCAGGTTCCCTAG
>ML778349.1:345133-365305 GCA_009831015.1 Picea engelmannii
GCTTTGTTGTGAAAATATTTGATTTTTTGCTTCTACGTATGTGGCCCATTACTTTGTAAGACCAGTAAAAGAGGTTATTCATGTGTCGAATGACTAAGTTGCTAATATATATGAAATAGTATGGTTCAGTTTATTAATTGGCTAAAATTGCTTTACTTTTAAATATTAGCTTTACTTTTTTCCACTATATGTTATTATTAATATATTTTTAGCTTTACATTGATATGTTATTATTAATATTCTTTTTTGGGTTTATGATGCAAGTTGAAAAGGTGATTCCACCTAGTTTACATGCATGTTGATGGCTGACCGAAATAGAGAGAAGGCGAAGTGGGGAAGGTACGTGGTGCTTGCATCCCAAATTATTAAAGAGAAAGGGCACGCCATTACTAGATGCGTGGCATGACTAGATTTCCTATTGCTTGAGAAAGGAGGTGAAGTGACATTTTAATCTATTTATAATGTGGTGAAAATGAGGATGCATAGCGATATGAAAACTAAACACGTGCCATCAACAAGCACAAGCACCAGGGGTCCTGGAGTTGGGGTAGACACTAGTGTTGATTTATTTGATGATTTTGTGGAGGAATATGGACTCACTTCTCTTTCTCCTCCTCCCGCTGAAATGGATGAACAAAGCTTAACTGGTGCTGACTTTGAAGGGATGAGCGAGGAAAAAAATGAGGATCTCTTGCCGATTGCACCAGCTGATATTGTAGACTATCTTTTCGATGAATTCCTTCCACGTTCAAGGTAGAAAGCTATTCATTTCAATACGCACACCTGCAAAAATCCATTCTATTTTGCATGCCATGATAATTGATATATGGTGTTGTTGCATGCTTTTGTTTGTGTTTATTAGAACGTCTTCCTTTGTTACTTGGATTTTTCTATTTGTGTTTATTAGAACGTCTTCCTCTGTTGCTTGGATTTTGTAGGCACAATCCGTTTTGGAGTTGCATTTTGCATGCTCATTATTTACCTTGCTCTAAAATTATGTTTTATGCTTTGGTTATTTTCATGGTTGAAACAATAGTTTCATTTTGGATATTAAAATGCTATCATGGTTAAAACAATAGTTTTAATCTTTACAAATAAGAAAAGGGAAT
Organism: Picea engelmannii; assembly: GCA_009831015.1. Lineage (NCBI taxonomy): Eukaryota > Viridiplantae > Streptophyta > Pinopsida > Pinales > Pinaceae > Picea > Picea engelmannii. The sequence continues at coordinate 346,243 of ML778349.1, forward strand.
TTTCAGTTCCTAAAAATCCAAGGAGATTCTCAAATCACAATTAAAAAAATGGAAACTGTTAGAACAGGGAAGGGAATAATCAAAATTCATGATCTTCAAATTGACAATTAAATCAAATTTCCCCATAATTAACTTCCTTCTCTAAAATGCGAATGTGAATAGTTTGGAAAATCTTGATAGACTAAGGGAGAATTGATATGTCAAGGATTCTCTAGACTTGGAGAAAAGCATTAGAATAAGAATTGAGATTATGACATTGGGACCTCCAAGGAAAACCCCCATGCAATAATTCAAGAGACAGATATAACAAGGTAGGAAGAAAGGGAGTGCTGAGATCAGAATAGAGCATCCTCCACCTTGGAAAAATTTCTTCGAATGGAAGGGGGATTGTGCTGTTAAATTATATTAATTCAATAAAATATAGCGATATTGTGCAGTTCCTTGTTTGATAAGTAAATCACTTTATGACTGATTGCCTACAACTAAAATTTTCAAATTAGGATTCTAAGAATGTAATGACAGGGCATATGGGAGAGATTCAACTTAGTGTAAATGTTAGATATAAACAAAATACAGAAGTGGAACCGATGACCATTGAAAATTTGAAATACAAGGAATGCATGAGCAAATGTGCTTGAGAGAATGGACAATTTTCCAAAAAGATAACAACAAGGTAAATTTTAAGATCAATTGGAGATTCCATTGATTATTGTGATGTAAGAAATGTGGGCATTCATCTCCTAAAACTTCTCTGTCAAATTTTAGATTTACCATATTACAATTGAGTTTCCGCTCACAGGGTGAGAGATAAGAACCTCATGCTAGGAAATACCCTTGCCTCGATACCAGGCAATACTACGAGGTCAAAGCATAGATCCACATAACAATAGGAACCACCAACAAATCTTCCTTGCAACAAATTGACTCCAAATGCCTTCGACAAGAATTAAGAAACTAAGCAATTCTATTTACTATAACAGACACACACTTCGTTTCACAACACATATGCAACTGCCAATGAATTTGCAAGTTTCTTCTTGTACTATTGGAATAGGACGTGGTATTGATCAACCTCTTCTCACAGCCCTAGGCACACACGGATGGAAATCCCAGCGCGCCCATAAAACAACCTCACGCAACCTCTTCCTTTGGACCTAGAGTTGATATTTCTCTCAAAGATTCTCATAAGAAAGGGAAGAGAGATGCCCTGGAGCATTACAGGAAGGGTACAATTGTCGGAGAAAGAACGCCCTATATGCATTCCCAACCCTCCCTCTAACACACACAAGAAGGGTTATGAAAATTATCAATATGAAATCCATGCTCACAAGATAAAGATCCACAGTCACAAATCTGGAGGTATATCAGACCATGAACAAAATATGCCAAGACATGCACATAAACAAATAACATATTCATGGATATCAGAGATGTTGAATAAATCACAACAGAAAATCGGGTGGGTTTTGAAGCTTGAAGTTACTTACAAATTATAGATGCAATCCGCTGCTCAAGCAACATGTAACATTGCTTAAAATCCTCCTGAGATTCATCTGTAGTGGGCAGGGTGGACAATCAACTCATCGGTTCATCTGTAGCGGGCAGGGCAGACAATGAACTCCTCGGTTCATCTGTAGCGGGCAAACAATGAACTCCTCAATGCTATTGTTAAAGAATAATTAAAGTCCACTGCTGAAACAAAGATCACAACACCTGTGAAGCTGTTGCTGCCATGCGGAGATGTACTCAACACATATTATATGGACTATGCATAGGAAAATATTTAATGTTAGTGAAGTAATGCATTACTTCATCGTGTCGGTAGTTTCTTAAGTTCAAGTTCAAACCAGGCAAATTATGTGAGGTTTTAGCCTAAAGTTGCCTCGATATGAGGCCAAATAAGAGGCCAAACTCAAAACTTAGGATAAAATATCAAATGTAAGACTAAAAATTTAAGAATTTGCAAAAAAATTTAGGTTAAATTCTTGGTTTCTGTGCAAGATTAATAAATCCTTATAAAATGATTACTATAGTCCCTACCAGCCCAAAGGGCAGGGACTAATAAAGGTTGACATTTAAGCATAAAGGTAAGGATTGTAAATGATACAAAGAATCAAAACATGTTTAAAATGGAGATGAATTCATAACCACGAACTCTTGCAAAATATCTAAATGTAATATTTATATATAGAATAATGATCTATATGAAGACATGCCAACTTTTCTCAAGGCATATGTACACGCTCTCGTTACTCACTCTCCTTACCTAATGCTATTTGATAAGTTGTCTAGCTCCTCCAATCTAATGTACACTTTATCGTTACTCGATCTCCTTACCCAATGCTATTTGTTAAGTTGTAGTTTCTCTTTTGTCCTTATGAGCATTTGTATGTTTACTTTTATGTTGCTTAAGTTTTTACATCATGTTCATCTTACACATAAAATTTACTTTAAAAAAGAATGAAATATTTATAGATTAAATACTTATTATTCATATCAACATTCACTAATAGATTATCCTTAAAACTTTATCAGAAATTCAAATAATCACATAACATATCATATACATGTACAATATTGAAAACATGAGGTACTGTAACTCCAGCCTCATGGAGAACCTCATAATATATCTTTTGCTAAGTATATATTGCTAAACATATAATATATGCTTGGCTAGAAAAACTTTCAAGACATATATGCATTTACAACCAATATATTTAAACAATCTCTTTCACCAGTGTATTTAAACAAATTCATTGAGATGGGTATTACAATATAGATTTACGAGAAGCTATATTGCCGAGATGGGTTGTAGATATGTGTAAGCACAGCATGTATGTGTGATACTAGTTAACACTAGTAGTATCTCCATATGTAAACAAATTCATTGAGATGGGTATTACAATATATATTTATGAGAAGCTATATTTCCTAGATGGGTTGTAGATATGTGTAAGCAAAGCGTGTATCTATGATACTAGTTAAAATTAGTAGTATCTTCATATGATACTTGATTCACACATTTTTTTTTTTGCAGATAACTTTAATTAGGTTTTTTGATTTGGTCATGGAATTTTTATTTAGTGAATTGATGATATGGACATGTGTTTATGTGATATTAAATAATACTTCTAATTTGTAATACCCATGTTTTCCTCAACTTGTAATTAATCATTAATTATGATCACCATGCTATGGCATGTGAACAATGTAAATGTATTATTTAGATTTGTCAATGACTGAATGTGGGGGTAAAGTCTTGAAGTACTGGCCATGATATCACTAGAGGAAAGAATGAGGAAAATGCGTAGAGGGTTCATTAGTTCAAATGACCCAAATTTCCTTTGCTGAGATAATAAGCCTCATCTGGATCCCAAGGAGAGGAATCAATTAATGAAGGAAGGACTGGTGGTTGGATAATCAACCACCCCCATGAATGGAAGCATGGTATGGCTTAGGAGACATGAGACTGTTAGCCCGAAGTACCATAGAGTCCTGCAAACCCAGGTTGACCCAAGTTTCCTTCTAACAGAGGGAACATGATAAGAAGGGGAACCTTCCCAAAAGGAGGTGCATGCGTGCAAGGAGAAAATATAGACAGAGAGGAGAACACATAGAGCTCTCCAGTGTATGATGAACATAAGGCCACAAGATTGATGCTGAGGTAGCGTATGATAAACCTCGTCGAGGCCATGACAGAGAAAGAAATGTCTGAGAGTTTGCAGAGAACAAAACCTGAGCAAAAGCTGAGATAGATAAAGAATCCTTGAGAATCTACGAGAGTTCCCCGGTGATATCATGGCTTGGCATGGGGGTGGACATAGCGCTAAGAATGGATGCTTCTGAGCCTATGGTTGGGTGGAGAGGCGAATACCCATAGTCAGTCGGTTGGTGATCAACTATAATAGATAAGTATTTTCATGCTCTGTATAGTACAATGGATTTGATGATCGAATGTCTGTGTTTATGGTTAAGATTTACAACGTTTGAATCATAGTGGTAATGCTTATTATTCTTATGTAACTCCCTGCATTTGAATGGTTCTCTAATTGCAGTAGGAGAGATGTTAGGTGTGGGTACATAAATAGACCCAAGAATAAGGTAAAATCGCTGTATTGAGTGGAAAATCCTTAATGAAATTTCCCACAAATTGAACTTGTAATGTCGGGGTTCAGGGTAGCTTTGGCAGAAATATTTCAGAACTTTTCCCACGTGACTGAGGGTTTGTACCCATGGCCTTAACAAATTCCCGGCTAAAAGTTAAGCGTATAGCCCATGAGACTTTCCAAAGGACCCATATGACCAAGGTCTGGGAACCTTGCGCTAGTTCGAAAAGAGATAACCCTTTTTGGCCTTCGAGACTTCGGAACTTATGATTCCAAAATCCTCAAAAATATCTGAAGTCCGGAGTCACGAATATATGAGGTCCGTCGATCTGGGAATCTAGTGGAGATCTCTCTTAGTTGTTAGATTAGACCTAGGAAGGGTCACGTTAAGTGCTTCGACGAAGTTCCACTTCGGGAGAATAGGAGTGGTCTAGCGTCGAAACTCTCAAATTTCGAACCTCCGAAGTGACGTGGACCGTTGATCCTCGGATCCTTTAGGATCCCTCTCAATCGTCGATCTAGGGAACCCACCCTCGAGTGCCCAACCAACTGGGAACGCGTCGTGGAACAACACGTGGCCCCTACTTGTCCCCTGTCAAATGATGTCCATCGAACTAGAGCCGTTGGATGAGAGGGTATGTGGAAATAGATCCTATAGTCCGGAGACTTAGTACTCCGAAGGAACTTGGCCAAGATTTTTCAAGGTGTGAAAACCCCCAAATTCGCAAACGATGAAGTAATATGGATCGTTGATAGGTAGAGGAAATGTGGCGCTAGATCCGGGAGTCCGGAGACTGGGCTCTTCGGGGATTTTCAATGTGAGGGGTTGCAAAGTCCAAAACCCCGAAGTAATGGAGGTCGTAGATCTATGGATCTACGTGGACTCTTACTGACTGTGAGATCGCAGGGCTGAGCATCTATTAGTCCAATATGATGTGGCATCTTGATGTCATCCGAGGTGACGTGGACCCACATTACGCGTGCCACATGTCACCCAGATATGGTCGATTCACAGACCCCTTATGCCTATTCGAGTATGACATGTGTCACCCCCTATTGAGGACACGTGTCACCCCTGGTCCTTGCCGTGTGTTAGTTTCTGATTCTTGCTGCCTGGCCAACGAGGTTGTTGACGTGTTCGAGACTCTTGGAGTTTGGATAATTTCGGGAGTTCGGAAGATTTGGGCGCAGTATAGTACAAGGATGTTCAACAAATATCACCGATCGCCGAATGTTCAACAATGATCATTGATCCCCGAAACGTCGAAAGTGTAATTTTGGGAGTTTGGAAGATTTGGGCGTAGTTTAGTACAAGGATGTTCAATGAAGATTTTCGATCGCTAATGCCGAACGCTCAACAATGATCGTCGATCGCCGAAATGCCGAAAGGTTAGGAAGTTGATCGTCGATTGCCAACTGTCGACTGTCGAAACACCGAAAAGGGGATGTTCAACGTAAAACAATGAATGTCGATTGGCTAAGGCCAGGTGGCTAGATTTTGGGGATTAGGAAAAAGGAGTGGTCAACGCTGAATGTTGAAGACCCCAACTAACATTGCTCGGGTAACTTTGGGAGGCCATAACTTGCAGACCAAAGATCGGATTTTAGTGCGGTGGCGACCATTAGAATGCTCGTGACAAGCAGTAACCCATGAAGATCTCGGAATTAGGATTTGAGAAAGTTAGGAAGAACAAAATTTGATCTCCCATCCCTAGAAAGGGTATTTAGGGGTCGAGTGTGTTACATAATTTCATTAGGCATTGAAAAATACCTCCCAAAATCCTTTTGTTGAACCCCCTCCCAATACATGTTTCCAATAAAAAGAACCCATTTTTACTACATATCCCCTATTTTTACTAGATGCTCCTTCTTATACCCCCAATACACCCTACACACCCACATGAATACCAACAATATATTGACTCTATTTTTCATAATTTAAAAACCCCCTTTATGAATAAACGTGATAAGATATTGATAAACAAAACAAATCCTTTATAGATTTTGTCTAACATCACTTCATCGTTTATTGTAACTATTAGCTTCGTCACCTTTGTAACTATGAACTTGAACTTTTTGTTCAGCCACTATGTTGCAATAGATTCGATCTTCACGAACAGGTTATGGTTAAAGCAACTTTGCATCTCACAATCATAATAACACACAATGCTAATGATCAAGTTCACCTACATGGAAACATTGTCATTATCGATTACCAAAAATGAGTTCAATGATGCTTTGGATCCTTACACATCCTTGCCATGATTAGTCCAATCGCTTCGGTCGCTATATCCCTAACATTGAAGTCCATCATGTTAAAATTAAACTAAACTACAGTGGAAATAAACATTGCCTTGATCAAACACATGATGGAGCCAACTTGTCTAATAATTTTTTCAATTCATAAAACTGTATGAATGTAAATTGAAAAATAAATCAATTTTCAAATATTGTGAATGTAAATTGAAAGTAATTCAAAAGAGAAAATGGTTCAAACATATTTAAGAATGTGATTTTTTTTTTCTCCATACATATAATAAGTTATTTAATTGTTTCAGCAAAATAATTTTGCAAATCTGATGCTGATAGTGGCCATTGAAGTCCTTTCATTCATTCATTCATCCTCATAACCTATAGACTGGAGTCTATGATGAGTCCTGTCCACATTCAAACTTGGTCAGAATTTCAATATATATGGAACTTTAATTGATGCTATCTGTCACACTCAAATACCAGAAATACAAAACTCAAGAGGACAATGCTATGTGGTCATGTATTATAACCCCAAACCAACTTATCTCACCCTGTTTCTTACTACTATGTACATCTACATCACATACTCTGCATTATATGGATCTACACAACCAGTTACTGCTTACTTCAAAGCACTAATATGCACTTATTCTATAATCATCTCACAGGCTGTTGTGCTGCTGCACTCATAATAGTTCTTCAAACGTTTTCCCCTCTTCAGATCTCTGGGCAGCCTAAACCTAATAACCTAATGGAGATTATGAAATTAAATATGTGTCAAGAATCTCGGCAGGCATGTTGGTGTCAGCTTCAACTGTCCCAGAATTACTGCCAAATACTGTAGAAGACGAGGGAATTGCAGGGATTGAATTATAATTCTCAGGTGCCATACTACTTGGAATCGAAACTGGCCACTCACGAGAATTTGCAGAACTGACTCTGGCTGCCTCTCTTATAAGAGACCAGCTGGAGCTGTGATCTACCGGCAACATTTCATTATTTTTAAATTCATTTTCCACATCAAATCCATACATATTATCTTGGTAGTTTCTCCAGCTTGATGTTTCTACCTGCATTAAACTCCAAGGCATATTACAGGCTGCATCTCTAAAGTCAAATCCAATAGATTCCCTGTTAATACTTCGAAGTATAGAATTGCAAGAAACATTCTGTTCTGGAGGATTTCCCTGATTATTTTCATGATATGAGTCAGCTATTCTATCAACCACAGAAAAATCTGTAGCAGTGATTGATGAATTTATAGGGATATTATTGTCAAGGGCTTTCGTTTCTCGGCCAAATATTTTTTTCTTCAAGTAGCCGTTCCAGTGGTTCTTTATTTCGCTGTCTGTTCGACCTGGCAAATGTTTAGCTATCTGTGCCCATCTGCATATACCCCAACGTCAGACATAATTAAGAACGATGAAACTAGTCTTACAATGTTTGAGGAAAACACAGGCTTCCTCTTTCACAGGTTTAAGTTCAGAGGTTCTAATCTGAACGGATAAGGTATGTATACTTCGATAATTTAAGCAATTAAATTGCTTGAAATCTTTTGTTCAAAAACAAAACTATTGTAAATCAATTTAATAGCTACTACATGTGATTTTAAATTAAATTATTATACCTGTTGCCCAGAAAACTATGAAGATAGATGATCAGATTCTCATCCTCTTCAGAAATATTACCGCGTTTGATATCTGGTCTTAAGTAATTTATCCACCTCAATCTGCAACTCTTTCCGCATCGTTGTAATCCTGAGATTTCTATAATAAGATCATTCAATGTAAAAAGGCTTCAAGCAATTGCAATATCAGTAATCTATAAAGAGTTAATAACAATAATTACCAGCTCTTTCAGGTAAGGATGACCAGCAACCATGGCCATGGGAAGTGATATATTGGACGAGTCTCTCATCTTCAAAGGGTGACCACAGGCCTCTCTTCACTGGCTGCCTACTGCAGCAATTGTGCTTGTTGCGATTGCGCATAATGATATTATTTTTTTCTTTCTTTTATTGTACTCAGTCCTGGACCTCGCTGAAAGATTTGAGTTTACAATACTATATAACACACCAATTCATTTCTTCCCTTAAAAAGCTTCCATGGAGTCCAGCATCACCACACCAATAGGTTAGAATATTATATCCATCTCTATCAGCAAGCATACTTAGAGCTGGCTGCAACTCCCACAAGCAGAATTTTGGGTCCTTGATCCCAATAGAATTCCCAATAGAATTTAGAGTATGAGATCAATTTACAGCATACCATGTTCAGAAAATCTCTTCTGATAATGGTACGCAACCTCGCCTCTCTCTACACGTATTGAATTTAATTTCCACTTTGGAGTAGTTATGGAAATGAGATGTGCCTGACAGAGATGATTAATAGTTATTGCTCCATCAAATAAAGCTTCATTATACTGATACTCCTACTCCTTATTGCAGCTTATTCTGGATGGAGTGTTTTTTTAAATAAAGGAATGAGTTAATCATGTAGTAAAAAGATTTTTTTGTAGTTTTTAGATATGATTAAAGTTTCACTATGATTCAAATTCATTGCATGGTGAAATGATGTTTCCACTGTTTTACCTAATTCTGAATTGATCCATATTCTTACATCTTCTTTCTCATCATAGATTTAACCAAGTATCGTAGAAATTTTCAACATGATCAAATTCCATCTGTATTCAACTTTCTTTCTCATCATAGATTTAACCTAGTTTCGTAGAAATTTTCAACATGACCAAACTCCATCTGAATTCAACTTTATTGTACAGTGAAATGATGACTCAAGAATTTTAACTATTTCTCAATTGCCCATGTCATTGCAAAATTGATCAAAATGCTAAATGGAAGGAATCTCCGACTTCTTGTGTCACCTGATTCTGACAGCTCGCTCTAATGAAGTTTGTGTCACCTGATTCTGACAGCTCTCATGAAGTTTGCTGCATGATCGAATGGCTCCTTCACTGACTAGCCAGCCAGGAGAGATGTAAATTAATGAAACTAAATGAAGACGCAGCTGCTCTCTGCACTGTAATTGGATATCCAAAAAACTGGACGAGACAACATGCGGGTCCGGCCTAAAAATTGGCTAACCTAATCGCCATGAAATCGAGATAACGTGAGCTAAGCAGTAGCTCAGCCAAACCAGTTGGGGGAACTTCGAAGGGCATTCGACATTAACGGAATATCTAATTTTTGCCGAAAAAGGCAGTGAATAAATATGTAATTCACATGGTCTAGCACTGAATCGAAAATTTGATATTGCTGGGCAAGCGTTGGTGCATTGGATCCATCAATGGAGTTTTCTTCGACACAACAAGGCAGTTGAAAAGATCTGACTAGGACCTCACTCGAGCATGCCCCGAGAATCTTTCCAAACCTAATTCCAAAACCCTATTTGTAATTATTTTGCTGCTTTGTCATGGCCAATGCGCGATATATCGCGCAGTCAAATTTTCATGATTTTCGTGACCTTAGGTGGGAAGTCTCGATAATGCACTGCTATTTCAATACAGTTAATGGATCAGGCACGACACAGACTGAAAAATATCTGCATATAAAGAGTTCAAACGATCATTAAATTATGACATACTTTGGACATATGCTCGAGAATCGAAGAACAGAATAAATAAATAATAAATTCTACAAAATAAAACACAACATCTATGCAAAAGGTTTACATAAGCTAAAATCAGAGGGGAAATAATCTATTTGCATGTGAAGAAACGTAAGGGTTAAGGTTACTATGATGTAATTGGTGTCGGTGTGGGGGTGTTTAGCATTTGCTAGTAAATCTCGACAAAAAGCTTCTGATTCATAAGGTTCTTTGTCTATTTCCTTCTGGTTTCTAAAAATAAATGTTATATGGATTTTTTTTTCACTATTTTTTTATTATTATTATTATTTTATAAATGGATATTAATTTTTTTTATATTTATAAAAATAATTTTTTTTAATAAATAAATTTTAATTAATAATTTTAAAATTTAACCCAAAGGGGTTGGATCCAATGGTGGAAAGCGAGGAGTTTTTCACCGTTGGGTAAGGTTCAATTCTAGTGAGGGCTTTACCTGGAGTCATGAGGACACCTTGAGGTAGTGGTCAAACTTGTGGTTGCACCCAGAGATACTATAATAAATGGTATCGTTGTTAGTCCCCTAAGTCGCAGTTTCTCAAGCCACAGGTTAATCGCGTAGCCAACAGATCCCCCACAAATTAACAAACAAAAAAAAAAAAAATTCAAATTTAAAATTTTTATAAATAATCTTTATTTAATTTTTTTATTGTCAAATAAATTTAGATTTAAAATAATCTATATTAATATAAACTTCCCATATAATATTCAAATAAAATAACCACACTATATTAAATTACATAATTTACTTTGATACCTTCTCTTATATCACAAGGAAAAGGGGTTACATATCTTTTTAAATGTTCCATAATAATAATTTCATAATTTATCCTATCAGAAAAAAGATCTAAGGGTTACATGTCTCTTAAAATGTTCCATAATAATAATTTCATAATCTATCCTATTAGAAAAGCTTTATACATTTTGTTAAAGTGTTTTTTAATAGTAATTAACTTAAACATTTTGTTAAAAGTTTTTTTTTAAATAGTAACTAACTTCTAAGTTTCTTTTCTTTTCTCTTTATTTTTCTCATAGTTAAATGGTTTTTAATGTAAATTTATTATTATTATTTTCATTTATATATATATATATATATATATATATATATATATATATAAAAGCTAAATTTTAGTTATTATCAATTATATATATATTTTAAAGAAAAAAAAAAAAGTGAAGATTTTTCATCCACATGAAGTTTGAGAATTGGAGTTTGAGAACTCAATAGGGAAAAAATAGTGCATTGAGGCCACTTATGAAAAGAGGATAATATTTATCCCATTGGAATGGATTATTGATGGAGTTGCAGATTTAAGGTAGAGAATATTGGTTGGTTGGCCATTGGAATGGATTATTGATGGAGTTGCAGATTTAAGGTAGAGAATATTGGTTGGTTGGCCAAGAGCAAGATTTGTATTTCTTCTATGAATAGTGTTTTTTTTACTTCTAAGTTTTTTCTCACTTCTATTCAAATCCATTTAAAAAAGAAACCTTGCCTTATTTGAAAGTCCTTGGTTTCATAAGGATTCAGGTCTAGTTTTAAAGTGCTAATGAAAGTTTCAATTCACATACTAATTGGAAATATCATATTCTATTATGGGTGTGAATCTTGAGTCTTCCTCTACATTTATGGAATCCCAAGTTCATTAAAATTGTAACATTGAGCTCCTTTCAATATGCAACTCCAAAAATCCTAAATATGGAAGGTGTTCTATGGGTGCCAATGTTGATTAACATTAATGGAGATGTCCCAACCTTCATCAATTTGGGCTATGGTGGATCTAAAAGGGAAGACATGTTGGATTATGAGGGAATCCCATTTAGATGTTGTTTTTTTTTTTAAGTAAAAAAGGTGTTACCTGCTATATTATATTGACAAAAATACAGAGAGATATAGCGTTACTATTGCCACCAAATGTGCTTCCATTTTACCGGAAACCAACACAGTTTGGGGCAAGTATGTTGTTTCTAGGAGAAGAAGCCAAAATACTGTTTCGCCATCTGTCATGCCCGAAGGAAACTAGGACATATGGCAATATATCATCTTGACGTTGAACAACAAGATTGAAAACCAGACTAAAATAGTCAAACTCAAATACCCGGTGACCTGTCGTCATCGTCCTCCTGCCACGCTGCTTTGGTCTGAATGACAAACGGTTGGGCGCATGTTGGACATTTGCGATTCGTTGGGGCCTTGGAATAAGCATCCAGGAGCAAATCTAAGCACTGCCCCATGAGGAGGGCTCGGTGCTCTTGATATGCCATTTGTCCTCAGAGTTCAAACACTAGATCCAGGTGTGTCGGGTGGAGGAGTGGTGCATGCATTCCTTTTGTTCCTGCCTCGCCCGAGATACTCGTTTCCGCTTCTGCACTGGCCTCGTCCTTGTCCTTGTCTGCAATGTCTGTGTAGTTCACCATTACCGCACAGGTTCTCTATGAGACCTCGTCCATGTATGGCACTTCCTCGACGTAGCAAGTTGGGATATCCTCACAGAGCTTGCCTCTTGTCTTGTCTCTTGCTTGAGGTTCCAGGGCAGTTAGGGTGTCTTCTGGGCATGGTATTTCCTCTATGTAGCAGGTTGGGAAATCCTCTTCAAGCTTTCCCCTCAAGCTGCTTCCAGCTTGAGTATCAGGCTCAACTGGAGGATTTTCTTCTCGCTTGATGTCTATGGGCTACCATTTATCTAGAAATGGTGGGGTCCGAGCTCTTTGCTCCATCTCAAACTCAATTACTGGAGCATGGAGTGTGAGATGGGCAACCCTCGCTCTTTTCCGAAGGATTGAGTTTGTCAGCGAGAGTGCTCGTTCCATATGTTGCCTCTGTTGTTGATGAGCAGCGTGGGTGTGCGAAGACGACCCGCGTCGAGGCTTTCCTCGCTCCCTAGGCACAGTGGAGGAGGATTGAGTATAAGACTCACACAGACTTGACAAGACACAGTGAAAAACACACCAGAGCTTATAGACGGTGGGGAGTTTCAGATTAAGAATGATCCGGCTACGTCCAGACCTCTTTGCTTTCATCTTTTTGTGGGACGGTTGCACCTGGCCTCTCTTTAACTCAGCCATACTTAATGCATGCATTGTCGGCTCTTTCATGTGAGGGAAAAGTCTATCATCTGGAGGTCGGCTGTAATGGCTTGCTGCCATCGTTAATGTTGAATAGATGGGGAGCAACCTACAACATTTAAACCTTGGCTTAATACTATGCCTGGTGGTAGTATTGCGATATGTGTCACCCCATTCGGGGTTGAGGCATCTCTGCTAGCAAGGTCTTTGTAGTGCCTCGAGAGATCTGTATCATCAGAAAGATTGGCCCGCTAGTGTATGTGTTCTGACTTGGTCTCAACTCCCGCATTCGCCAAGCATTCCGCTACTTTGTTTGCTTCTCGTTTCACATGAGAAGGGATTATGGTCAAGTTGGGGTGGATAATAGCTCCAAAGTCTTCCAGAAGTCATGAGAGCCTCCAACTAGGATAGATTCGTAGTGGATGTTCTCCATGAAGGATTTTTGTGATGAGTTGGATGATAATCTGAGAATCTCCCTCTACTATGACCTTTTGGTATTGATTGTGAGTAGCAACCTGGAGACCTCGAATGAGGCTTAGGAGCTCAACAAAATTGTTTGTATTCTCACCCAGAAAACCTACCACCAGATGTATGATCTCGCCAACATGGTTCCGGAGAACTGAGCCGAATCCTGTCGGTCTTGGTTTTCCCCTAGAGGCACCATCAAATTTTATATTGATGAAACCTAGTGGAGGGGGGGTCCAATTCATGGGGTTGTGGGAGTGGCTACCTTTTTCCTTCACTAGAGGGCAGACGTGAAAATGCATATTCCAGTTTTTGAGAATGTTTTTCTCCTCAGGGAGGCATTGAAGATCTTCAGGAATCCAAGGTTTGTTATTAACCATTTCTCGAATTAACTTCTCGACCCCTTCCCACATAATAGCAGGAAGGGAATTTTTCGAATGAAAGATTTGTTTGTTCTGTTCTTTCCACATTGCCCATAAGGTGAACCCAGGGAGCAGCTGCCAGATGCATTCGAAAATTGGGTTATGGAAGGATATCGTATCCTAGTTCGCAATTGTTTCCTTGATGTTGTTCCTATTTCTGTTGGAGTGTTTCATAGCTTGGGCTCCCCAATCCCAGATCTGTTGATTGTAGTGGCATTTGTTAAAAGATGTTCCATGGTTTCCTCTCTTTGATGACATAGGGTACACCTGGAAGGGCCTATAAAGCCTCTTTTTATGAGATTATCCCACGTGAGGATATGATTTTGAGCTGTGAGCCAAAGGAAAATGGAGACTTTGGGCCATAGGATGCCTTTCCAGATTTTGCTCCAGATTATTTTCGGGATCTGATTTTGATAGTTTCCCTGCAAGTAATAGGATTCATTAACTGAGAACATACCTGTAGTGGAGTGTCCCCATCTAAGGATGTCTGGTCCCTCTTTGATTGGTATTTTCCACTGGGCTATGCATTCTTGCCAGGTTTGAAGATCCGTGTCTTTCGTGAGCTGTAATTTTGTTCTCTCTGTTTTCCATTATCTCCAGGGTTGGTCCCTGTGGGTTGGGTTCCAAAGATCTCTAACTTTCCTGAAGATATTCGGATTGAGCTTCTGCTTGAGAGGAATGAGATCTTCCAAGTCACTGAGGGGGGGTAGCTGCTGCCACAAGTCCTGCCAAAATAGTGTGCTTCCTCCATTTCTGACTTCCCAGAAAGCATGCTTCTGAATGAGAGGGCGATTTTTCCAGGCCGTATTCCAGATGTTGGATCCTTGGATATGGTCGTTGAATCTAATTAATTGATTGGTTTGTGTATTTGGGGCATACTTTTGTTTCCAAATTTGCGCCTAGAGTTCTGTCGGATGTTGTAACCATCTCCACCACATTTCCCCCCCCATGATTTGGTTGAGATTTCCTGGATCACAGAGGCCCAGTCCTCCAAACTTTTTGGGTTTGCAAAGTTTATCCTAGCCAACTAGTGCCCATTTTTTATTAGCTTGGTGACCGTGCCACAGGAAATTTCTTTGGAGGCTCCTGATTGCTCGTATTACCGAGATAGGCATTTCCAGAGCAGTGAAAAGGTAGGTGGGCAGTGCCTGTAGGACTGACTTGAGGAGCACCAGTCTGGAAGCAATATTAAGAGGTCTCAAGGTCCAATTATTTAACCTGTGGGAGATAGATAGGAGCAGGTTGTCCCATGAAATGGAGTGTGTTGGCTCCCCTGTGAGGGGTATGATGAGGTAAATGGAAGGAAGGGAGCTTTTGGAAATACCTAAAAGTCTAGACAGGTGGTTCTATATTGTGATCGACGTATTGAAAAAGTAAAGCTTGGATTTGTCCAGGTTTAAGAGCATGCCTAAGGCTTCTGTGAAGTCAGAGAGAATGGAGTTTAGCTTGTTGGCTTCACGTGCAGTAGGGGTATTCATTAGGAAGGTGTCATCGACAAACTGACTGTGTGAAGGTGTTGGATGGATGTTATGAAGGGGCAATCCTTTGAGGGAGCCCTCTAGAATCGTCGCTTTGATGTATCTCCCTAGCCCTTCTGCCATAAGCACGAAGAGGAAGGGAGAGAGAGGGTCACCTTGTCTAATTACTCTAGTGGACGAGAAGGGCTGGGAGGGTATCCCATTGACCAGGATGGAGAAAAAGGCTGAGGAGGTGAGCTTGAGAACCCAATTGATATAGAGTTTATCAAAACCAAAGGACTCCAGAATGGAGCATAAGTATTTCCAGCTTACTCTATCAAAAGATTTTAAGAGATCGAGTTTAATAAGCATACTTGGTATCTTGGTCGTTTTCAAAGAGTGGATCACCTCATTAGCCAGAATAACACTATCCATGATTTGCCTCCCTTCCACATAGCCAACTTGCTCTTTGGAGATAATAAAAGGTAGGATTGGCTTAAGACGAGTGGCAATGACGTTTGTGATTATTTTGTAAATGACATTGAAGAGAGATATTGGTCTAAACTGCCTGGGATGAGTAACACACTCCTCCTTGGGGATGAGAGTGAGAAAAATTGCATTAAGTGCATAGAGTACATGACCAGACATTCTAGATTCCTGAACATCCATCTATACCTCTTTCTTAATTAGATCCCAGTAGTGATGGAAGAAGTCCGTAGTGAAGCCATCCAGTCCAGGTGCTTTTCCTGGGGGCATTTATTTTACGGCCTGAGCCACTTCAGCTTGAGTGATGGGACGCAGGAGCACTTCATTCTACTCCGAGGTGACCAACGAGGGTATGTGATCCGTTATTTTTTTGATTGCTTCTTCCCTATTCTCGATGGTTTCTATGAGAAGTTATTTGTAGTAAGAGTTGATTTCCTCCACTATTTGGTCATGTTCTCTTATAAAGGTGCCTTGAGCGTCCTCCAGTTGAGTGATGCGGTTGATGTATCTGCGGTGCATCATTTCCCTGTGGAAGAATTTTGTGTTTCACTCACCCTCTCTAAACCATTGAACTCTGGATTTCTGACGCCAGAGGATTTCTTCTTGCTTTCTTCGTTCCTCCATTTCTTCTTGTAGTTGCTCTTCTTCATTCACTAGATCTAGATTTCTGCTACCTGAGATGAAGGTTCTTTGCAGGTCTTCGAGCCTACGTTCAATTTCCTGCTGTCGTTGGAAGATATTTCCAAAGGTGGACTTGTTCTATCTCTTCAGTTGTTTCTTGAAGTTTTTGAGGCACTGCTAGAATTTGTACATGTGAGTAGCATGTTCCACTTCAACCTGGATCCACCAAGTATGTGCCAATTGGTGGAAGTCTGGGTGAGAGAGCCATAACTTTTCAAAGCGTAAGGGTTTAGGTCTAGGAATAATGCCAGGATCCAGACAAAAGATAATAGGCCAATGATCTGACCCTGATTTTGGCATTATGTTTGCTTCCATTGTCAGGTTTCCCTCAAGAAGGGTTTCTGCTACTAGGAAATGGTCTAATCTTCATGCAACGTGCTGGTGTCCGGATCTTCGATTGGACCAAGTGAAAATTCCATTTTGGGTTTCCATATCTACCATATTTAACTGATCTATAAGGGTTTTGAACTTACCGTTGTCCTTCTCCAGCCTTTTGGTTCCTCCAGTTTTCTCTTCCAGCGTCAGGATCATGTTGAAGTCGCCTCCCATGATCCAGTTGGGCGTATTCAGTAGGGTTTTGACATGCTGTAGTTTTTGTATGAAGCTTTCCTTTTCTTGTGTGTTTTGCGGTCCATAGATGTTTGTGATGGCTCCTTCCTTGGTAGATCTTGTTATTGTGAAATAAGCCGTGAGAGTACCAGTCGTGGAGAAGGGTTGTTGCAGAGTGATAGTATGTGGGTTCCAAAGAATGGATAATCCTCCGGAAGCTCCCATAGAATCTTGATGGAAGAATTCACAACCCCTCCAGCTGCGTCTGAAGATATTTTCAGTGTCCTATCCTGCACATTTAGTTTCTTGTAGGAGTAGGACATCTGGGTTTTCATCTTTAATACAATATCAAAGGATCCTTTGCTTGAATCTACCATTAAGCCCTCTGATATTCCAAGTAATTGCCTTCATCATGAGGAAGGCGGGGGGGGGGTGGAGGTATCCCTCTGATAACTGATGTATCTGTCCTGAGTTTATCAGCAGGTTCCCTGCTTCTTTGATAAGATGGTGGGCTGTTTTGCATCCCCTTCTTTTGTTTTCCTTGGTTGACCTCTTAGATTCCATTCCTGGGTCTACAGTTATGCCTAGTCTTGTCGTAGATCCTACTGTGGAGTTTGTGAAAACTTTATGGACTTTACAGAGTTGTTCCACAGAGATATGTTGCAGGTCTTTTTGGTTAAGAGCTTCCTCCAACTTTTCTAGATCTATGTCTGCCAGATCCGTTTAATCCATTTGCATGGTGGTGTCTTTGTCTGTACCTGATTGAGCTGCTTGGGTTGTTTCTTTGGCTTGAGTCAGATTGGGTTCCTCTGGGCCTTTACCCTTCGCCTAGATTTTTGTTTGATGAGGGTTTTTTATTTCCTCCTCTTCTGGTAACTGATTCAGAATGTCATAAGAATTTTTGGTTGAAACCTTTGGGGTCGTGCTCTGGTTTTGTTTTCTTGGTGGATTTTTTCACCTACCGTGACATTGGTGAAGCCATCCTTTTGCTTAATATCGCTAGCCTTGGTACTTGGAGCGTTCAGAGGGCAGTCTCTAAAGAGGTGTCCATGCTCGTGGCACTTCATGCAGTGAAAGGAGATGTGTTCATCATCCTGATATTCTAGAGTGATTGATCCTGGCAGAGCCTTTGAGATGTCCATATAGATGTAGATGCGGGCATATGAGGTGTACTTCCTCATCTTTGTAGCCTCTGATGCCTTTACATAGTGCCCCACTGTGTTTCTGATACCCATGAGTATTTCTTCCAGCGAGAATTCCTGGGGCACTGAGTATAGACGAATCCATACTGGCGCTCTTGTGAGGTCCTCTTTCTCCAGGATGAATCTGTCTGTCCAAAATTGCAGAAACAATCTCACCGAGTTATAAAAATACGGTCCATTGTCAAAGATTATGTCCTTGTCTTCGAGGTTGTACAGGATTATTGTGAAGAAACCCTTGGAGTTGAGTTGAACTTCATAGTCTCCTTTGGGGTTCCACCAGTCCTTGATCCAGCGTGTGAGGTCGCGTTCAGTTGGCCATAGACCTAAAAAATTTCCAATTAGAGCATGATCCATCATAAACTAAGTGTGCTCCCCTACCCTTGTTGATTTGATGTGATAATGAGGGGGTTTGTCCATTTGCGGTATACACTTTCCTGGTTCCCATCCTCGAGAAGCTTTTGGATGAGACGTATTGGGTTCTACGTCCATTTCTTTCCTGAGCCCCTATTCCTGGGTGAAAATATGATCTCGTAGGTGTGGCGACGGCTCAAATGCAGGTCTTTTGGCATGGGTTCCATTCCTGTCATTGGCAGTGACATCGTTGTACGAGGGGGGTTTTCTCCTCTCTTCCAGACTCATTCGGGCTACTCAGTTGTCTCGTGAAGCCTTTACCCACAGATCTTAGTCCACTGTCCTGGGATGATGGTGTCAATGTATTCAACAATCACTTCTGCG
>ML778349.1:391352-403903 GCA_009831015.1 Picea engelmannii
TTTATACTTGCTTGAATGAACTGAAGCTCTGAATTAAATCACAGGAAAATAACCTCCCTATTGCAATTCCTTAAAGATCAATCTAAGAATCCTGGATTACAGTAAAATAACACTTGCAATGGGAAAGAACAACTATTCTGCAAACAGAGAACATGACCCTTACTCTCAAACAGAGACTTCAACATTAACACTCTTTTCATGAAAACAATAATGCAGAAAACAATTAACTCTATCTAACAGAGAACAAAGCACTTAGTTCCTTTCTGTCTAAGCAGGAGCTTTGAGCCTTCCTTCTGTTTAGCACACTTGTGAGGTTGAGGTTTACAGAGAACAGGGCAATCTGATTCCTTCCTTTCTGAGCAGGGATCCCTAACCCAGTTTCTGGCTAACACCAAGGAAAGTCTACAGAGAACATGATGTTTTGGTTCTTTCCTTTCTGAGTAGGAACCTTTAATCCAATCCCTGGCTAACACACTTGCAGAGGTAAATGAAATCTACAGAAGACAAGGTGTTGTAGTTCCTTCCTGTCTAAGCAGGAATACTTTAACCAAATCTCTAGCTAGCATGCTTGCAGAGGTAAATGAAATCTACAGAAGACAAGGTGTTGTGATTCCTTCCTGTCTGAGCAGGAACCCCTTAACCAAATATATGCTATCACACTTGCGGCAGTAAATGAAATCTACAGAATTCGAGGTAATCGAGTTCCTTCCTATCTGAGCATGAACCTTTTAACTGAACCTCTGGCTAGCACACTTGCAGCAGTAAACGAATTCTACAGAGGTTATGATATTCCGATCCCTTTCTGTCTGAGCAGGGACCTTTAACCAATTCTCTGCTAGCCTCATAAAATCATCACACAAGATTGCTGATAAAAAGAATTACAAATTCCATTCAATAACTAAGACAGAGTCAGTAGTGTTTCAGCAAGGCGGAATCCATTAAAAACAGTGTTTCAGCAAACAACAGTTAAACAGAACGTAAACAGAAATTATACTAACACACTTCTATCTAATGGGTGAATCTTGTGATGAAGGTGGGCCCTCCCTTCTCACAAGATTCCCCTGAACGAAAAAGCTAGAGGAGGATACTCAAAGCAGTCTTATATTCATCTGTTGAAATATCACATTACAATTTGAAAGAATAAAATACGTCCCGCTTCTCTAGAGTTGCTTCAATGCATCAAAACTTCGATATCTCGAATGGTGAATTCCTCTGATTTAAAGAGGAAATCCCTTCGATACAATCGTTACAAAGCATATATGAATCCTATCCTAAATCGGATCTTCTTTCTAAATCAGCATAGGATGTCCTATTCTCACGCAACCGAATGCTAATACAAGAGCTGAACGAGGTATTGTTGTTACGGCTGGTGTAACAGCTCCTTCTCATCGCTGTTGATGTTGTTTCAGCATCGCAATTCACGGGTTGTTTCAGCCACTTGAATTGCGCTCTTGACTGTGTCGGCCTTGACCGCTAACTGTAATGACTTGTGTTTCAGCATCGTTGGTTCTGGCGGTCTCCTCTGTGTTTCAACATCTGCAATTCTGAACTGTGTGACAGCTCCGTATTTCAGCATCTGCGTCCTCGAACTGTGTAGCAGCTCCGTGTTTCAGCATCTGCGTCCTCAAACTGTGTAGCAGCTCCGTGTTTCGGCATATGCGACCTTGGACTGTGTAGCACCTCCGTGTTTCATCAGTTCAGCAACAACGACTTTGGACAGTTCTGTGTTTCAGCACAAGCCTCAAATGCTAATATGCAGTTATGGACACTTATGCACTTCTAATCAATGGTTAAGTACAAAAGTAATGTAAAATATTATGCAAGACAGATTAAGCATATAGTAATGAGAAAGGACGTTATATACCTTGGAATGATCAGATGAAGTGATATTATGAGTCTAAATACAAGTGATGAAGGGTATAATAATGGAAAAAGGTATGGGCAAAAAGGTACAATATGTGGTCCTAACAATGGCCAGGGGTGACACATGTCCTGATTAGGGGGTGATACGTGTCATGATATAATAGGCATAAGGGGTCTGTGAAACGTCCATATCTGGGTGACACGTGGCACACATTATGTGGGTCCACATCACCTTGAATGACATCAGGATGCCACGCCATCTTGGATTGATAATTGCCCAACACTTTAATCTCACGGTTAGTAAGAGTTCATGTAGTCCTCAGATCCATGACCTCCATTACTTTGGGTTTTCAGATTTTGCAACTCCTCACATCGCAAATCCCCCGAAAATCCAAGTCTCTGGACTCTCGGATCTAGCACCACGTGTCCTCCACCTATCAACGACTGAGATTCACTTCGTCATTCGTGACTTCAAGAGTTTTCACACCTTGAAAACTCTTGGCCAAGTTCCTCCAGAGTACCACGTCTCCAGACTATATGATCTCTTTCCATGTGTACCTAGAATTCATGACCACAATTTACTCTAGCTTGCAGACCTCCAAGGAAACTCGCACGTCCCTATACTGCCGAATACCCAAACTTCTAGATAGTCGTTGATCTGTGAACACTCATCCTTCTATTATCAATGGTCTAGATTAATTCGTGACTCTGACATTCAGGAGTTTCGGTGCTAGACCACTCCTATTCTCATGAAGTGGAACTTCGCTGAAGCACTTAATGATGCCCTTCCTAAGTCCAATCTAACGGCTAAGAGAGATCACTAATGAATCCTTAGATCGATGACCCTCATTTATTTGTGACTCCAGACTTCAGCTACTTTCGAGGGTTGTGGAGTTATAAGTTATGAAGTACCAAAGCCCTAGTCATATGGGTAGGGTGATAGGGGATATCCAAGGCCCTAGTCATATGGGTCCTTTAGAAATTCTTGTGGGATAAGAACTAGTCCTTTTAGAAACAAATGGGTTAAGGACATGGTCATGATCCCTCAGTTAGATGGGTGGATAGTATGGAGGGAACACCCTTCTCCCACAGAGTTGAACTTAACATTCTGACTAAGGAAAACTCAAAATATCGACATGACTTAGACGTTTTAGTTACTCCTATCGTGACTCTCCTGCAGATTCACATCCCATGAATCTATAGTAGTTAAACTGAGATAAATCAAACAACATATAGATTTATCAGTTTACAGAAGAAAATGAGAATTTCTAATAACTATTCAAATACTGAAAGACTTAACCATAAACACATACATTCCATCATCGCATCCAATATATATACACAGAGTATGATAATACTTGTCATAAATGGAGAATGAGAAAAGATTGTTGAAAGGGGTGCACGTTTCCTCCCAACTATAGGCACAACCATCTTGACGGATTTACCACTGGCCAGCCCCTAGCTAGACCATGCTTCTCTGAGAGTTTCTTTCTCCTTGTTCCACAACAGTCAGGGACATAGGTTACTCTCCTCCTCCAACAAGAAATTGTAAATTGGTTTTCTCTACTCCAACCAAGGAGGTATGCACGAGTACTTCCTCAGTCACTCATTAGCCTTGTTTATCAAATTGTAGGGAAACATTTCCCATGGCTTCTTACAGCCAAAATGAGCTTGCTTCTGAGTTTTTCTCTCAATTCTAGAGTCGAAAACATTCTTCTCTTCTCTTCTCTATATTGTTCTCACTAATCTTCTTTCTTGCAGATCTGTCTCTATCCCCCGAATTACCTCCTTTATTTCCTTCCTTAACAAGATTGCATGGCTATGAATCCACAATTCATGTTCAGGCCTGGAAGCCTTACATATGGGTACCCTTCCCCCTCTCTTCATTAACTCTTGAGGATGGCCTTCCAACTACCAGCCTCATTGATAATTCATTTCTGGGTCAGAGGACTGTTGAGAAATTACACCAAGTAGGTACTAGTTTGGTGAGGGTCATCTCAACCATTCTTGGTTTTCCTCACCATATCTCTCATAGAATTCATGGTCTATCTTGGAAAACTCCCCCCTTTTAGCAATTGTGCAACACATATCCAATTTCTATTAATAACATAAAATTCATACATTGACCCTTTTATACAAAGGTTCATCAAATCAAACATTCACACATATTTAGTCTGCCATAGTCTCTTGGCTAGTTATAGTTATATTTACAAACTGGGGGAAATAGGGGTATTAGAGGGGTTTAAGGCAGGGATATCCCCTATCACCCTACCCATTCATCATCCTTGCAGAAGGTTTATGGATATTCCTGAATCAATCCTAGAGAGAAGGTCACCTTAAAGGGCTAGTAATCTCCCCTCATGTAGAGCCATTGAGCTATCTTCAGTTTTTCGACGAAACCCTTCTCCTAAGGAAGCCCATGGTGCAGGAATCCATAGCCATCAAGAAATCACTAGATTTCTTCCTATCTACCTCAATAATGAAACTTAACTTGGATAAATCCCACATCTTTTTCTTTAACTCCGCAAATATCATACAACTAAAAAATTTCAGAATTTTAGGATGCCAAATATCCTCTCTGCCTTCATGCTACCTAGGAGCCCCCTTATTGGAAAAATCTTTAAGAAATCTGGGGTGGAAAGAACTACTAACTAAACTGGAAAACAAGCTCAATTGTTGGACCCATAGATTCCTCACTTTGTTGGGAAGAATTTTTCTTATAAATCAGTACTAATGGCTATGATGGTCTATTTGTTTTCTATGTTAGCAACACTTGAGTACATCTATCATAAAATTCTCTCTTTACATAGAAAATTCCTATGGGGAGGGAAAAAAACAGAAAAAAAAACGGGCCCTAATAGTATGGGAAAAAATGTATAGACCAAAGGCTCAAGGAGGCTTAGGGATAAAAGACTCCCAAAGGATGGGCTAGGCCCTAGCGATTTTTTTTATTTTTTATTTCTGGATATGGATAAAAAAACCCAACAATGCTCTGGGATAGAATTTGGCAAGGGAAATATGCCAAATATATCTCCCCTCAAGACTAGATTCGACTGGAAGGAGAAATACCAGGATGGATAATATGGAACTATGCCTGGAAAAATAGAGAGTTGGTGCAAAAGAAGATTTTTTGGGAGTTGCATGATGGCTAGTCAACCCTTTTTTGGGAAGACACTTAGGAGAAAATGTGGGCGCTAAGCTCGGATGATCGACTATAGGAAATAAAATATAATATGATAGGGACTGGGAGGATGAAAGTAGAAAAATAGTGGGAGGAACACCCACACTAGGGCACTAGGAGAATTGTTTTTTGGATCCTGCCAACATTATGGACTATAGAGTGGACCGACACCCCTATTCATGTCATGGAGGATATTCTGAAATATTATCCACCTCCTAACATGAAGGGCCAAGATATCCTCAGATGGGTGAAAAAGGGGGACAATAAATTCTACACCAAGTCAGCCCACCAAGAAGCCTTGGGTCTGGGAAACGAACCCAAAATACCAATTTGGTCTAAGGTCTGGAACCCACAATTATGGCCAAAAGTGGCCACCTTTCTATGGATAGAATTCAAAATAAAGGCTCTAACATGGGAAAAGATATTAAACACAGGGTTTGCGAGACTGTAAATCTATATTCTATGCAATCAAGAAGAAGAAACCCTCAACCACCTCCTCAACTAGTGCGCGCTGGATTCAGAATTATGGGATAGAGGAGCTACAATATTCATATTTTTGGACTGGAATAGACAAGACATTATAAAGACAATTTAAGGCTGGAGAACAGTTCCATACAAGAATCCAATTTTGAATCATGCGTGGATGCTCTTTCCAAGACTCCTCCTATGGAATATTTGAAAGACTAGAAACAAAAGAATATTTTGAAACCAGGCCCCGTCCTTGGACCTGCTATGGCAAGGCGTCATAAAAAATATTCAATATACCATTTTCCAAACCCCTTGGAAAACAAAATACCTAACAATGACTGGGCATGAGAAATCGTTGTTATCCAAATGGAGTCCTAGAGAAGGAATGTCGACGCTCCCTTTAGTAAGAAACCAGATTCTGCATTAGCTGGTGGGAGAGACTTGGGAGCCGCCTCGGCCCCCTCAGGGCTTACTGAAACTGAACTTTGATAGGGCATCGAAAGGGAACCCAGAGATGGGAGGGGCCATAGGAATATTTAGAGATGCCAAGGGAGAAATCATAAGCCTGTACATAGTCCATCTAGGACACACCACTAACAACAAAGAAGAATTGGATGGATTACTGGTAGTTTTGCAATGCGAGAAGGTCTAGGGATACACGACGCTCATATTTGAAGGCGAATCCAAAATTTTGGTTTCAGCCCTCAGAAAAATCATAAACGATGCCCCTCTAGACAAAGTTTCAAAGAATTGGAGATTGTCAGTCGGGCTTGAGGAGGTGGCGATGACAATCCAGGGCATGCCAGTGATTATCCCAAGCCATGTCAAGCAAAGGGATAGCACGACCATTGACTACCTCAAAAACATAGCTGTCATCCAAGCTCAGAAGGAGTCCCAATGGAAATGGCTCGACGTGGGTACAAGAGACTTCAGGGATAACCTGACATGTCTCAACCGTCACGACACATAATGAATTGATAGGACAGGTGGTGATGGGTGTGATACACAAGGGATATTAGAAACCCAGGTGTTTCTATGATCCACAAGGAGATCTGGCCACAGGTATTTTCAACATTAGGTGGAGCGGTCTAGTTTCCCAGTTGCCATCATGGGAAAAGAAACAAGGACTTAATGAGGAAGCAACATAATGCCACACTTTGGATCGAGAAACATATCGATGGGGGAAGGATGAAATATCCATACCCAACCACACAAAAAACAATTATGAGAAGGTGAGATCTTCCCAAACCCCATAGGATCGGGATCAACCAGAGAAATAATGGGCGTAAGTGGGGAAAGTATAGGGTCAATTCTAAGTGGGAAAACAACCTTGGCAATAAGAATTGGAAGTTGATAGATCTCCATATAGTCAAAATTCCCTTCTAAAGTCACTCTGATTTAACGAGATGGATCCACCGTTATGGTCAGAAAAATCTTTCTGAGAGGAAGAAGGAGTGCGGGTGGAGCCATTTCCCTAATAATGGAATCAACTAGTCATTTAGAGGGGAAATCTACCTTGCCTCCCTCCATGAATATTATAGTGAAATGGTAATGAGAGTTGTGAAATCTAAGTCCAGGAATATGGAAGGTGTACATCGTCGATCCATGGTTGGATAAAATATGGTCCCTCATAGGAATAAAGTCTCGCATCCCAGGAAAGGCGGAGGGAGGCATTTTGCAGGAACTCCTACAATAATCAATGGTTGCATGAAGAGAGCAGCCAGAGGGGCCCAGGCAAGATATCAAAACCTATGCTCAGCAGAAGAGAAATAACTAATGGGTAGAGTCCAGGAGGAAGTTTGGAGAAAGAGGAAGAATATGTTGGGTGAAGAAATTTTGGGGTCCGCAAGGAATGGGTCCTCGACCCAGGGAAATCCCGCATAAGGGATACCAAGTTATTCCAGTTTGTGTAGGTATATTGGATGACATAAGTGATGGTGGTCCATGGTTCAACAACAAGAGGAAATGCAGGCCACCCACCAGGCGATATGGGTATTGGAAGTTAAATTTGAAATTTTCTGCAAGGAACAATTCAACATCCGGTTCCAGGAAAGGACAAAGATCATTATGAACATATAGAAGGTTGGAGCAGAGGAAAGAATGAAGCTGGAAGGAACCTGAGAAAACCCGATTTCAGTGGAAGAGGAAGAAGAGAGGCTGAAATCCAACAAAAGCGCAAGGTATCGATTGGAAAGTGAGCGCGGTGCCCAGACCACTCAAGAATCCATGATGACCCTAGGTAGTATTTTTTCCCAGGGTTAGCATGGGAGTTATCAAGTTATCCTGGTATTTTGGGTTCTCAAGTCTTCCTTTTTAACTCAGTTTATGTAAGAAACTATCAGTTTAATGGCCTTTTTGTTCGATTGAAGATTTATTGAAGTAGTTAGCAAGTAGAGGGTTGGTTTCATTCTATGGAAACCCCTAGGTTTTGAAACTATGTCAACACTTTTAAATCAGACTTGAAATCATTTTGAGATGATCAAGGGAGGGAGGTCTGGTTTCCATTTTTTTGGAAACCTCCCGAAGACTCGGACTATAAGATTATGTATATTATTAATAGAAATTCCATAGTTCCTTTTTTTGCTTAAAAACAAGCAATTGGTATTATAGAAATTTCTTGGGCCAAAAAAGGGGTAAATTTTTCATTTTGCATGTTTTCAAAGGAACGAAAAAAGGAGGGATGTGAAATTTTGATCAATTCTTATAGCATTTGGTGTAGAATTTTCCAAAACCAGTTGTAGATGTGAGTTCCTCTTGGAAAAATAATTGATTAATTTTTTTTGTCTCAATCGGAGTTTGAGAGGTCTATATATCGTTGATTTGAAATAAGCTATTTCAAGGACTTTTTGTGACAACCATGTATACTGCAAAGAAGATATCTTTTGACATGTTTCTCATATCTCCATGATACCAACACCATTGGATAGAATATTTTCAGAGGTTTTACTTGGAATATTATATGTTTTGATTTTGAATAATATCTTGTGCATTATAGCCATTGAAAAATTTTGTTCTAAAACCCTAATGGATCTAAAAAATGACAATATGCTAATGTTGATGGAAGAAACCTTCCCAGATTACTCTATGAGCATATGTTGTCGGATAAATGAAGGAGTATAACTAATAAATATATGCATATTATGATTAAAGGATGCGTGTGATGATTGGTATATGGTTAATTGTCATTTCTGGGATGACTACTACTTTCATCTTCTATATGATGAATATACTCCACCTTATGTAGAGAACAACAATGAGAGAAATCATGAGTCACTTATGACTACAAGCATTCAACTTGCATATTCTACAGTGGTATTATTACTTCCATATTCAACTTCAACCCTTTACAACTATGTGGATGATGTTTTTGAAGATTCTATTTATTTGAATCCCCATGACATTGGTGGGTGTTTGGAGCATATTACTTAGCCATTCATGGAGCTCATGAGTCATCAGTTAGGTGTCATATTCATCACTCGTACATGGGACTTAGGTTTATGGTGGATCTTGGACTACTTCACCATGGTATCTAACACTTCTACACATGACCTTGTTTCCTTGGCTTACTTCAGCATTATACTCAACACTTATCCATGAGACCCTGGTTTATGGTTATACCTCCTCACAACAAGCAATGAGGAAAATTATTTTCTAAGGGGGGTGGAAGTTGGGATCCTCCCTATGGGTGTAATGAGGGGCTGAAGGGCCCATAGTGATGTAATAATAATGGAGGCCATTCAATGTAAGTTGAAATAGGTCCACTATATTATTAAATAAGGCCCACTATGGTAGTTATACTTATTGAATATTTGCAGTGAAGGCCATGATTAATAAAGAGGGCCTACATAGTAGTATGAACACAAACTATTGTAAGAGGGATCACTAGAAGGTACCACATACTATAAGGATCCTTCTCTAGAATGTTCTTAAGAGGTGGATAGTATCATATAAAGAAGTGTAAGAAATGTAATGAAGCATAGTGGGAGATTTTTGTGTTTGGAACTTAGCTCATTAGTAGGTTTCTCCCTTGAAGAGACAAGTAAACATGAGTGGATTCCTTCCACAAAATGATCAATTGTAAGGTGTCGCCCTATCTTAATGGTTTTGGTATTAATAAAGTGTAGACTGTTTATGATACCTTGTATATGATTTTATATTAATATTAAGCCACATAACTTGGATATATTATATGTGATTCTATTTTAATATCTAAGGCACATAACAAAAGATCAAGGGAAAATACATGAATGCAATCCCAATTTTGGAGATAGTCATGAATGGATCAAAGGTTGGCATAATAGTTGGGGTTGACATAAGTCACACGACCATATGTATATATACGTAAGGATTCTATTTTGTTTGGTAGAAAGAGTAGAGAGATTAAGGAATGTAATTGTACTTGTACTTGGGTATTTGATCAATGTTTAATTGTGATAATTGCATAACTATATATGTAATGAAGTTTGAGTAGACTAATATGATACTATTTCAAATTTTATGTTACATAAGGATGAATGACATGGCGATGTATAATTTTCCTTTGATTTAATTATATGTTATAATGTAGGGTATGTTTCATTCCTAGAAATGATGGTTAGTAGTTATCTTGATTCATGAATATGTTATTCTTAGCATGTGTATCAAGTGAGATGCTATACTAGAATGGTCCTCTATTAGTCAATACTTTCTAACCTTGATATTTGAGATTGTGCCAACAAATGGTTCTATTGAAAATACAAATTCATTCATAGATGACACAGAACAAGGGATAAGTTTATGAAGAAGGGTGTGGAGGAATGGTTCAATCACCACATTGATCTCTTTGCAAGACATGAAGCTCTATTATTTGAAATTTTAGTGGAAGAGTTTAAGAACGACTTCCTTTTTGGGTGTGCCCATGAGATATTTTGGGACAAGTGCCCAATGATGTTATTTGAGTGGTTGTGTATGTCAGAAGAATTTTAAGGACATACTAGGTGGGAATAGAGGGATATTTTTTGGATTTTCCAAAAGTTGGTTGCATTACATAGGTGGGATGATCAAACATCTTGTATCATTGACTACTCAATAAATCACAATATCAATAGGTATGACATCGAAGTTGTGGTTGATATCCACACCTTACAATTGTGGGTAGATGAATAGTTTAGAAGGGTCCTCATAGAAGGTTGTTGAAGGAGATACCTTTGTTGATTACAACATTATTGGTGGAGAAGAGCATGAAGAAATTCACTTGAATTGGTAGGAATGAGTAAGTTCTCCTCATGCATAGGGGTGGGCATGGGTAGATTAGGATGTGAAAGGTGAATTCTCTAATGAGTGAAAGTCATGGTAGGTGAACAAGTAACAAAAAGATAAAAAAGGAAATTAGGGACAGAGAAGCTTGTGAGGTGGTAGTAACCTACTACAATTGGAGATCCTAAGGGTGAGTGGGTAGGTATCCCATAGGAATCTAGAATAAATAGAGGTTGAATTCAAGTTAACCCCTCTCATTGATGACATGAAAGAGGTACACCCTCTGAAGATATCTATAGGTTATTGACAATTGCATGTATACACATGCTACAATAGAAGTACATCCAAAATATTCCTTGTTTAGTTTAAATATAAAGACCCCAAAATTAAGAGTCCAACTCTATAGACACAATATAATGATTCACTCTAGGGTGTGTACCACATATTTGAGAACATGGATAAAAAAGAGACATGAGTGACACTATTAGTCAGATGTGGAGAAATACCAAAACAACAACCACCCCTTGCACATTCTATCCCTATCACGATACCTAAATTTATTTTCCTACAATTAGTAGTTTAGTTTTTCTCAACAGTGAATGAACAAATTTGTAGGGAATAGTGGTAACACAAATATTGGTATAGTTCACAAAAATATAGTTGTGGAGCCTATTGGGTGTCTATTTTGACCTTCTTAACAACTATTTTTACCTTCACTCTTACATGTTCACCCCTAACGTTTTGTTCATCTTCACCTCCCTTGATGGCATAATGTGCATACAATAAGGTATAAGTTGTTATTTGAAAACAAACTCTTAGTTTGTCTTATGAATAATAATTTAAAACTATTTATGTGATTTACTGTTTGAAATCAACAATTACATGGATTAATGATATTTTAGAGTGATTACAGGAATTGGAGGTTTGAGTATATCCCCTCAATATTTAGGCGAAATTTCACTTAGAGCCATTTCATATAAGTCTCAAGACAGATACTTATCTATTTTTCCATCATTTCATCATGTGAATCTCTGTGGTCAATGTTGGATCATGTTGTCATTGATGCCAATGGTTTGATTGATTGATGTCAAAGGATTGATNGATTGATGATTGATGTAATATAATATGTATTGTCCTTGATGAGAATGCATAGATGAAGATGGATCAATGAGTTGTCATTGATACATGATGAAGATGGATCGATGTGGTTTCATTGGTATATGATGCATTGTTGGAAAAATTTATAGATGACTCATTATTGTCTTATCATGACTGATAAGGTGCACAAATGGATGAACTCCAAAGCGGTCCCCTTATGGTGAAAGCCCTCACAGGAAGACGCTTTGAGGATTGAATTATCCTAGAAGAATGGTTAGAGGACCCATGCTCTCATTATTGTCTTATCATTATTGATAATGTGCACAAACGGATGAACTCCAAAGTGGTCCCCTTATGGTCAAATCCCTCATAGGAAGACTCTTTGCGGATTGAGTTATCCTAGAAGAATGGTTGGAGGACCCATGCTTGTATGTGGAATAACAAGATGAAGATCAATGAAATTGTTGGTGAAACTATCCTAGATGGATAATGCTTGTCATGCCATTTCTGGTGGTATGTGGAATGTCACATAACTCCTCATGGTTTGAGAGTTATGGCCTTATGAAGATGAAGGACCTCCACATGAAGGCTTGAAGCCCCCAAGGTCAAAGAAGTCAAAGTGACCTAAAATAAGAAATCATTATTTAAATGATAAAGTAAAGTGACAAAGTCAAGGTGGATTATTTAAATAATAAAGAGAAGTGAC
>ML778349.1:415192-438978 GCA_009831015.1 Picea engelmannii
TGGTGAATGTTCTGGTTATATTGTTGTTATTCTACCATTACTAGAATTTTATTTCTGTTCTGCATACATTTTATATCTGGTATATTACAAGTGGTATCAGAGCACTTTCCTCTGCAGAAAGTGTGGGTTAATTTTTTTTTCCAGGGTAGAGACGTATTGTGGCATCTTGAAGCCACAAAGATCTGTCGTTAAGTGCATAAACCCATGGTTTAGGGATTCATACACGCAGGAAATACAAGTGGTACTTAATCGCACATCTGTTGGCCACCCTTGTAACCCCTGTTGGTACCCCTTTGAGTGGCATCACATCAGACAACACTTGTGTATGGATCGACCTAGATTACTTGAAGCCCTCTTTAGATAAACTGATCGGTCGCCTGACTGCTATAGTGTCACCCAGAATAGCACTTGAGAAGATACTCTCTAGTACCTGGGTAGTCATGTAGTATGGCTAAGGGTACGGTCTATCCTCCTTAGTTAGTGACCTGAGATATTGGGCCAAGTACTACTGTTGGACCCCAGACATATATCAGAGAGATATAGCACAGGGCAAACCCTTGTCTGTAGAACCCTTGAATACCTAACCCTTGGGGACAGAAACATAAAAAAATTAAAACAGACAAGATCTATTGCCGCGCAACTGTGTTCAGGTTTCCAAGTAAATACACATTTATTTTTGGTTAAGCATTTGGGTATTTCTCCCGCCCACCCCTTTTCAGTTCCCCCATCCTCATGGCCCATACTCGTAGCCAAGACTTGGAAGCTCGCTTCAACACCTTGCAATCTGGTCTCATTGAGACCTAACAAGAAGTGAAACAACTCAGTGCCAATATTTCCACCATCAATACAACCATGCAGTCCTCAATGGGCGAAATCAAACAAGACCTCACCAACTTGAATCAGTCTTTTTGACACTCTGCACCAAACTGCATATCTCTACAGATAACCCTTCCTCTTCCTCACCCCCATGTACTAAAGGTGACCATTCCTCTCATTCCCATACCTTGCAGAACCATCACTTTCAACGTGACCTACGCCTTCCATGGGTGGATGTGACCAAATTTGATGGCTCGGACCCCACTGGTTGGGTAACCCAAATGGAACATTACTTGTCCAAACTCTGGTATGGTTTTCTCCATCTAGATCAAGAACGTTGGCAATGGAGAAAAAATTCTCGTCAAGGGTATATTGCTTGGACACAATTTGTGGCAGAGATTTATGAGCACTTTGACACTGACACCAACCATTTGGGTTGTTTGACAAATATGAAACAATTAGGAACAGTGGAAGACTTTATAGCTGTGTTTGAGCGCTTGGCTTTTAGAACAGAGGGCATGTCTGATGCTTTTTTCCTAGAGTGTTTTATCAGCGGCCTCAAGGAGGAAATTCGGACCCATGTCCTAATGGCCCAGCCTGAGAGTTGGGTGGAGGCTACCAAAAGAGATAAAGAAGCACAACATGTTGTATATTCTCAAAACCGCAAACCCTCCTTCATCCCTCACCCTAAACCGGTAAATCCCACTACCCCCTCTGCTCCACTAAAGATCCAAAAATTGACCCGGGCTGAAATGGTTGAATGCCAATTCAAAGGCCTTTGTTATAACTGTGACAAAAAATATTTCTCGGGCCACAAGTTTAAAGAACAAAAGATTTTTGTGGCCATCTCCAAGGAGATTTCAGAAGAAGATGAAGAAACCCCCTCTATGTCTGAATCACCTGAATCCACTGACATAACCCCTCCCTCAGACCCTCCTGAAGTAGAACCAGACATTTCCCTCAATGCTCTCACTAGCTTCTCTGCTCCCCAAACCCTCAAGCTAATCGGTTACATGAAGAATCGGAAGGTCATCATTCTGGTTGATAGTGGCAGCACCCATAATTTTATTCATTGCCGCATTGCCCAAGAAACTCATTGCTACATCCATGTCGTCAATAATTTCCAAATCATGATTGCCAATGGTGGCTCCATGAAATGTGGAGGGCATTGTGAAAATGTGCGTCTCCAAATTAGTGACTACCAACTGAAATCCCATATGTTTGCTATCGACATGGGGGGTTGTGAAATTGTGCTAGGTGCAGACTAGCTAAGGACTTTGGGTCCCATTCTCATGGATTTTAAAGACTTAACCATGCAATTTGACCAGGAGGGCCACCAATATAAGTTCCAAGGCATCACTGCCGGATCACCTGAGATCATTAGTTCCCATCACATGGAAAAGCTATTCAAAAAGGGTCATTCTGGTGTTATCGCCCAACTCCATGCCATACAAGCAACAGAGACACCCTCAATACTGCAAGACCTCCAAGCCATCATTTCTAAACATCAATTGGTCTTTTCCACTCCCCAAGGCCTCCCTCCCTCCCGTGGTGCTCATGATCATTCCATTCCCCTTGTACCAGGAAGCCTTCCTCCCAATATCTGTTTGTATCGTCACCCCTTTTCCCAAAAAAATGAAATTGAGAAAATGGTCCAAGAACTCCTTAATGCAGGCGTTATCCACCTTAGTACGAGCCCCTATTTGTCTCATGTGGTCATGTTCTTGAAGAAAGAATGTTCTTGGTGAATGTGTCCTGACTTCTATGCCCTCAACAAACTTACCATCAAAGAAAAATTCCCCATTCTTGTCATTGATGACCTCCTGGATGAATTGAGTGGTGCCCAATTCTTCACTAAATTGGATCTTCATTCGGGCTACCACCATATACGTATGAAAGAGGAATATATTCTCAAGACTGTCTTTAGAACTCATGTGGGCCACTATGAGTTTTTGGTCATGCCCTTTGGCTTGTGTAATGCCCCCTCCACCTTCCAAAGCCTCATGAATCATGTATTCCATCCTTTTCTCCGCCATTTTGTCTTAGTTTTCTTTGATGATATCCTCATCTATAGAAAAACCTGGATGGACCATATTGCTCATGTGGATCAAGTTCTCCATCTACTCTCTCAACACCAACTTTTCCTGAAACATTCTAAATGTTCTTTTGGCGCCTCAGAAGTAGAATACTTGGGTCTTCTGGTTGGAAAAGATGGCGTCAGGGTGGATCCTAAAAAGATTGAAGCTATGCAAGACTAGCCTCACCCAAAGACTCTTAAGAGCTTGTGTGGATTTCTCGGCTTAACAAGGTATTATCGCAAGTTTGTTAAGAATTATGGGAAGATTGCAGCACCTCTCACTGCTCTCCTAAAAAAGAAATCTTTCACTTGGACTCCAGCCGCTGCTCAAGCTTTTCAAACCTTGAAGATGGCCATGTGCACCACTCCAGTCCTCACCCTTCCCGATTTCACAAAGACCTTTGTGTTGGAATATGATGCCTCAGGGAAAGGAATTGGTGATGTCCTTATGCAAGAGGGTCGACCTTTGGCCTTTACCAACAAGCAACTATATGAAATAAATATGGGCAAATCCATCTATGAAAAGGAAATGTTGGCTATTCTGCATGCCATGGATCTATGGCGTCCTTATCTATTGGGGAAATGGTTCCAAATTAAGACAGACCATCAAAGCCTCAAGTATTTTCTAGAACAACACATTTCCTCCCCAGAACAACAAAAATGGGTGACTAAACACTTTTGATATGATTATGAGATCATTTATAAGAAAGGAAAAGACAATGTGGTTGCGGATGCACTTTCCCAAAAATATGAAGATGAAGGATCCCTTTTTTCTCTTTTGTTCATTGTACCATATTGGCTCCGAGCCGTTCGCCAGGAATGGCTACGAGATCCCAAAAGTTCACAATTGATCCAACAATTGCAGTCCAATGCTCCAGCTTCCCTAGGGTACTCTTGGCTCCATGAGGAACTTCGATACAAAGTCCGTTTGTATTTAAGTAAACAATCAAAGCTTAAATCCACGGTACTTTCTAAGCTTCATGCTACACCCACAATAGGGCACTCTGGGTTCACCAAAACCTATGACAGGGTCAAACGTTCCTTTTTCTAGAATGGTATGAAATAGGACATTCATAATTTTGTAGTTGAATGTGACGTGTGTCAATGCAACAAGGGAGAAACAGTCAAATCGTCAAGCACACTACAACTTCTCCCAATTCCACTTGCTATTTGGAAGGATATCTTTATGGATTTTATTACTAGCTTACCCAAATCGGGAAATAAATCTGTCATCATGGTGGTTGTTGATCGCCTTTCCAAGTATGCTCATTTTTGCACCCTTCAACACCCGTTTATAGCATCCACGGTGGCTCAAATCTTCATGGATCAGGTCTTCAAGCTTCATGGCATGCCACACTCTATTGTTTCTGATCGCGACCCAACTTTTACAAGCAATTTTTGGCAAGAATTGTTCAAGATACAAGGCACATAATTGCATCTCAGCACAACTTATCATCCCTAGACTGATGGCCAAACGGAAGTTGTCAACAAGTGTTTGGAAACATATTTGAGGTTTTTTGCCTTGGAAAAGAAAAATCAGTGGGCTCAATGGTTACCCCTAGCTGAATGGTGGTACAACACTTCATACCATACAACTACATGCATGACTCCTTTTGAAGTGGTATATGGACAGAAGACACCTTCAGTTCTCTCATACTTACTAGGTGCCTCGAAGGTCCAAGCGGTTGACCTAACACTTACAGCTCGAGAGGCTATTCTCCGTACCCTCAAAGATAATTTATTCATGGAACAGAATCACATGAAGCAACAAGCAGATCAAGGTCGCTCTGAACGTCAATTTGCAGAAGGGGATCAGGTGTTTCTTTGATTGCAACCTTACAAGAAAACTTCCCTCAAGGCCAAGCATTGTTAGAAGCTAGCACCCAAATTTTATGGTCCTTATACCATGCTCAAGCATGTGGGACAAGTCACCTATCAGTTAGCTTTGCCCAGCCATTTGAAGCTACATCATGTTTTTTATGTTTCATGCTTAAAGAAGGTGATTGTAGCTAAGTGCCAAATTCAAACCAACCTTCTAGAGTTAGTTGAAGAAGGATCCATTTGTCTACAACCAGAAGCAGTTTTGGACCAACGTGAGCATCGCCTACGTTAGAGAACCATCAAGGAAGTGCTAGTCTAGTGGAAAGATACAACTCTAGCAGATGCCACTTGGGAACCAACTACCATTCTGCAGCAATTTCCTCATCTCAATCCTTGAGGACAACGTTGTTTTTAATGGGGTGGACATGTTAGGGTCCTAACCTACACATAGGTAGAACAATATATTCAGATTTAATCAAGGTCAATATTAATAAGGCCTTTTAATAAAATAGAATAAGGCAGATGTAAGAAGACCTAATAGAATCTTCCGCTTCTAGAACGATCTTCCTCTAGATGCTTCTTTTTAGTATAAATAAGAGTCGAGGGTATGAGAACCCTATCTTGGATATTATTGTAATAGAGCTCTGCTCAATTGGAGGTTTCCCCCTCGAAGAGGCCCGTGAACATTGCTTTCAGATTCAAAGTGTTATTTCGGTTGTTATTCTTATATCATTTCAGTGTTATTGTGGTGAATGTTCTGGTTATATTGTTGTTATTCTTCCATTACTAGCATTTTATTTTTGTTCTACATACATTTTATATCTAGTATATTACAATTAAACTCCTAGAATTACCCAGTTAATTTTATGATATTACAACCAAAAATGGTCTAGGAGGACATTCACTTATATTGGGTAGGCCTAGGTTAGCAACAACTAATGCATTCATTGGCTGTCGTACGGGAAATATGATAATAAAAAATGGTTCTGAGGAAATTAAGATTCAACTCTACCCCTCAACTAAATCAATCAATGATTTGGAACAAAAAAAAATGGATAGAAAACATAGAAATTGATGATGAAATAGTGCATCCCATGCTAACTATTTCAGAAGCTTTCAATCTCAAAGAAAATACTGAAGAAAATCAACTAAATTATGATCTCAACTATTCTGATTTTCTTCCGCATTTTAGGGGGTAATCATTACAATCAATATTGAATTATGAAGTTGCTTCAAGATCAAACTCTGAAAAAACCTTTGAACAAACATTTGAGCAAAACTCTGCTAATTTTCTACTTGGACAAAATTTTCAGGAAACATGTAGTAGAGAGAGCTTAAAATTTTTGTTCTACTCTGTTTTTCTTGTAAACTTTATCACAAATTCCTGTAGTAAAACAATTGATATTTTTCCAGGAAAATGCCTAAATATTAATGCCAATCTAAGTGATCTACAGGAAAAACAATTAATTTCATTACTTCAAAAGCATGTAGATGTTTTTGCTTGGGACCACAAAGATGTGAAAGGTATTTCCCCTTATTTTTGCACTCACCATATTTACACTCAGGAAAATATTAAACCAGTTAGACAACCACAATGACGTATGAACCATGCACTAAAGGATATTGTAAAAGAATATCATAAAAAACTTTTAGATGTAGATTTTATTTATCCAATTTTAGACAGCCAATGGGTTTCCCCCTTGGGTTTCATTCCCAAGAAAAATGGAAAATGGAGAGTTTGTGTAGACTATAGGGAACTCAATAAAGCTACCCTTGAAGAATATTTCCATTTACCATTCATATATCAAGTATTGGATACCTTGGATGGGAAGATATGTTTTTCCTTTTTAGATGGATTTAGTGGTTATAACCAAATAAGGATAGCCCCCGAAGACCAAGACAAGAATACATTTACTTGTCCTTTGGGAACCTATGCTTACACGATTTTACCCTTTGGCCTATGTAATTCTCTTGCCACGTTCTAGAGGGTTTTTTTAGCCATATTTGTAGATATGATACATGAAAGTATAGAGGTGTATATGGATGAATTTTCAGTCTATGGATATACCTTTAGTTGAATCCTTAGAAATATTGGATAAAGTATTGAGTAGATGCTGAGAGACAAACCTTGCTTTAAGAAACACAAAATGATTTTTAATGTTCAATGATGGTTTTGTCCTTGGCCACCATATATCTGTTGAGGGTAATAAAATAGATCCAAATAAAATAACAATAATTGTTAATATACCAACACCTTCAAAACATAAAGACATTCAAAGTTTTCTTGGTCATGCAGGGTACTACAGACGATTATTTACAACTTTTACTCATCTTGCAGCTCCTTTGTACAAAATACTGGTAAAAGATGTTGAATTTCAATGGAATGATAACTGTCAAGTTGTGTTTAATACGATTAAAGAAAAACTATCTACAACTCCAGTATTGAGAGGACCAAACTAGACTTTACCTTTTCATATATCCACTGATGCTTCTGAAGTAGCCATAGGAACAGTTCTTGGTAAAAAATAAAACCAACAAACGTATGATATTTATTATATCAACAAGAACTTAGCTCATGTATAAATGAATTATACAATGACTAAAAAGGGATTCTTGGCAATGATTTATGCAATAAATAAATTTCGGCACCACATAACGGGTTATGAAATTTTTGTACATACTGGCCATTCTACCTTCTGATATGTAATGAATAAACTGATAAAAAATGACAGGGTGATAAGATGGATTCTTTTACTGTAGGAATTTAATATCACTGTGTTAGATAGACCAAGGAAGGAAAATTTGTTTGCAGATTTCTTTTCTCGCATCGAAAATTCTAGTGAGATTGTTTCTGTAGTTGATAGTTTTCCTGATGAACATTTTTTTACAATTTCTATTAAGACTCCATGGTTTGATGATATAGCTAACTATATGTCCACAGGTCAATTTCCACTGCACTTTACAACAAAATAAAAACAATGGGTAATTAAGTTAAGTGCTAAATACTTTTGTATATGAGGAGATCTCTTTTACATTGGTGCAGACTTGATTATCCAAAGATGTGTTTAGGAGGATGAGATATTTGATATCTTCAAAGCTTGTCATGATGAACCCTGTGGTGGTCATTTTTTTGATAAGAGGAAAACCTATAAGATCCTTTAGTTGGGATATTATTGGCCTTCTATTTTTAAATATGCGAAGCAGTATGTGAAACAATGTGACAATTGCCAAAGGATGGGTCATCCTATTGTAGTCGAAGAGATGCCACTTCAACCTCAAGTCCTTGTGGAACCTTTCGAGAACTGGGGATTAGATTCCATAGGACCTATCAATCCACCTTCAAAGAAAAACAAGTATATTCTAGTTTGTACAGATTATGTAACTAAATGGGTTGAAGCGAAATATTTACCACATGCAACTAAAAAATCTATAGTAAACTTTTTATTTGAGTATACTTTTGTTAGATTTTGGGTACCTAGAGAACTTTTTATTGAACAGGGGGCACAATTTACCTCGAAACTAATTCAGTCTATTGTGTAGGAATACATGATTAGGCATAGGAAGTCCACACCTTACCATACATAAGATAATGACCAGGTGGAAACTACAAATAAGGTTCTCGAGAACATTTTGATGAAGAAAATCCATCTTCATAAAACTGATTGGGAAGAAAATCTTCCAGAATATCTATGGGCTTATAGGACAACATGGAAAAATGTCACTGGACATACCCCTTATGAGTTGGTCTATGGGAAAAGGTACTTCTTTTGATTGAGTTTGAAATAAAAACCTTCAATATTGCTTCCGAATTGGGATTAAACTTGTCTGAAGCTTGACAACAAAAAACTCTACAATTGAATGAGCTGGATGAGATTCACCAAGATTCCCTCCAAAATACCACTCCTGTGCAAGAACAATGAGTTAGATGCCATGATAAGT
Source organism: Picea engelmannii (assembly GCA_009831015.1). Lineage (NCBI taxonomy): Eukaryota > Viridiplantae > Streptophyta > Pinopsida > Pinales > Pinaceae > Picea > Picea engelmannii. Next base: position 423,846 of record ML778349.1, read on the forward strand.
TTATCAAGAAGAGGCAATTCAAAGTTGGTGATTGGGCCTTGCTTTTTTATTCTAAATTAAAAAAAAATTAAAGGCAAGTTTACTACTCACTAGTTAGGTCCCTATGAAGTTGACACTGTGTTTGATAATGGTTCAGTTAAAATAAAAACTATAGTTGGATCAGAAATTTCATTTGTGGTCAATAGTCACCGATTGAAATTCTATCACAAGCTAGCGTCAAAAGATGATTTTGTTTCAAATTTTCTTCAGCAGTCTGAAATGGAGGTTCTAAGCAGGGAAGATAATTCTTCTACTTAGCCTTCATCCTAGATACAATATATATCTTCATGCTGAAGAAAATTTGAAACAAATTCATCTTTTGACGCCAGCTTGTGATAGAATTTCAATCGGTGACCATTGACCAAAAATGAAATTTCTGATCCAACTATAGTTTTGATTTTAATTGCACCATTGTCAAACATAATGTCAACTTCATAGGGACCTAACCAATGAGTAGTAAAATTGCCTTTAAATTTTTTAAATTTAGAATAAAAAAGAAAGGCCCGATCACCAACTTTGAATTGCCTCTTCTTGATAAACTTGCCATGGCATGTAGCTCATTATTCTTGCACAAGAGTGGTATTTTGGAGGGAATCTTGGTGAATCTCATCCATCTCATTCAATTGTATAATTCTTGGTTGTCGAGCTTTAGACAAGTTTAATCCCTATTCTGAAGCAATATTGAAGGTTTTTACTTCAAACTCAATCAAAAGAAGTACCTTTTCCCCATAGACCAGCTCATAAGGGGTACATATATATAATAAAAAATATGTAATAAAAAAATAAGTTCAGAATGTGAAAACCATGTGACTAGCGCATCTAAACAAGGCTCTATTAGAAAACCATGTGACTAACTAACATAGTTCATCACTTTTGTTTCAAAGTAGAAAACCAGGTGACTAACTAATATAGTTCATCACTTTTGTTTCAGAGATCTTTACAATTTGATTTACAAGATGATTTGAATAAAGTAAATCACTGATTAACTATGGTACTTGCACAACCTTTTACAACATGATATTTTGAAGAAACCTCAAAAGGAATGAGTTCCTGCAAACAGAAGACATAAGCATCAATAATACAATTTAATCATTCAAATCATTACATGCATTTATTTTAATAATATAAATATTGTAAATGAAGGCATTTTTATAGTGTTCCATTTTTTGTGGCAGTTTACTCTTTTTCACGAAGATTTGATTTTTCTTCAAGGTCTTCCTTGTATTTTCTACAGTAGCAGTGTTTGGTTTCTTCAGCTTCATCACATTTGTTTTTTATCAGTAGCATATTCAATATCAATTCAACAACATTATCAGTAAAGGTATTCAAACATTTCTAGCAGAAGAAGAAATTACATAGAAATTCCCAGTAATCACAGGAAAATTCTAGTAATCAAATGAATTCATGTAAACAAAGAAATGATCGAAGAAATGATGATTAGAGAAAGTTGCAGTGTGTCCAAATTTCAAAGGAGGTATTTATGGTATGTGTAAATTGCATGTAATTTTTTTCTTTATTATTTATTAGACTAACTAAAGTTTAAATTTTGATACAACTTATGATTTAATGCCATTTTTCATTTCTCCCTATCATTCTCGTAGTCCCAACCGTACACTATAATCCATGACCCACGACGAATATTTTGATCCATGATTTTCTCCATTCTTACCATCTTTCATGATTTCCTTCCACGGATTACCTATCCTCACGACATAATTATTATCCCACTCCCTAGCCACTTCAAATCATTTTCATGCCATCATTTGTGAATATGTGTTATTATTTATGAAATTGAATTAAATTCATATCGCATATGATGATTACAATGAAGGATAATCATTTCCTCATCATAATTAGGAAATCCAAAGAGTAAATTTCACTAGTTAAAGGAGTTCATCTGAGTTTTATTTTATATCCCACTTCATGCATTTTGGAACTAAAAAACCCTAATCTAATAGGAGTTGAATTTGGGCACACAATAAGTTCTACAAAGAAGAATAAAATTGATGGCCTCACCATTTGTAATCATATATGAGCCACAGGGAACATCCTTTCTGGATGAATTCCCTACATGTCTAATTCTTTTTCGAAAGGTTGTCATGCTTCCATTATTTGAGAAATCTTAGGGCAATAATGTGGTTGTCAGAAGGGATTTAGCAAAAAAATTTGACAGGAAGAAAACTCAGGTAGGAGACATCAAAATCACAATAACAGAGGAAACCCTAACAATCATTACGGGTTTAGAAAATAAAGGTGAAAGATGATTCAAGGCTCAAATATTGAAAGGTAGATGTTGGGAAACATTCATGGAAAAATTATGGAAGGACAAGGATTGGGGAAAAGGCATACCAAGAACATGGTTGTCAAATCCTTGGCACGATGTGGTCTTCTTCATACAAAAATACTTAACCTACAAAGGGATGTACAATCTTACATTTCTTTACAATATTCGTCTATTGCAACATATAAAAGATTGAAATAAGAGGGTAAACATGTATTTTTAATTGTTAAGAAGCCTTACTGAAATGGTCATGGCTATTAGAAAGAACCAACCTAATAAATACATATTCCTATACCACCATGCTTTGGTAAAAATATTTGTCTTGCATAAATTGGAGGAATTAAACAAAACATGGCAACAATTTTTATCACGAAATAGTTTTGAGGAGAATGAAACTCTTGTGGAAATCTCTGAAGAAAATGAGAATCTTGTACGAAGGAAGTGAAATATGTGGATTCGCCACTCCAACCATATGGAAATAGTGATAATGAGGGATATACAGGGGTAGATTCTAAAAAAATTGAAAGTTTTAAGAAGAACACTGTGAAGTTTGCAAAAAAATCAGCTAGTAAAGCCAAAAAGAGAACCAAGGAAGTAACAACACAAATTTTAGATAAGAACATTAGTCCAGAAATAAGGAAAAAGGATAAGCAGATAGTCCAGGAAGAATATCTCGATTATATGGAGGAAGTCCTAGACACAAAGGAAAAACGTTTAAGGAAATCAAATTCCAATCATTTATTGAGAAAACTTGAGAAAATTGGTATGCAAGAAGAACAATATAAAATAGAACAATCTAGTTTAGAGCAGTTGATACATAGACCCACGACTAGAAGCCTTATGAAAAGTCAGAAACTAGAAATTGAAATCCAGGAAATTGAAGAAAAAGAGATGATGGAAGCAGTCCATGTCCTTACATAACTTCTTGATATAAAATAAATTCCTGAGCAAGAATTCCTCCATGACAATGAGAAAGAAATCCAACAATTGAAATAAACCCTTCATGATCTTGAAGTTTTAAATCGGGTTATTAAGGAAGAAAATGAAAAGTTTAGAATGCAAGGTACTCTGCTAAGAGACAAATTTAAAAATCTCAAATAGAAATATAAGGAAAAAAAGAAGGATTCACAACTTATAAATGCAGCATATACAGAGGCCATTCTGAAAAATAAGAAAATATCTAAACAACTCATGCAATACAAAGACAGAGTAGAGGTAGATATGACCACTATTGCAACAAAATCAAAGAAGAAGTAAAAATGTGACCAGACCCAATGTTGAAATTTTGAACAGTTGCTTCAATTGCATGAGGACATGCAATATCTCCAGTCAGGGGGAGATGTTTGGTGTCCATTTTGACCTTCTTAACAACTCATTTTACCTTCACTCTTACTTGTTCACCCATCACTTTTTGTTCATATTCACCTCCCTTGATGGAATAATGTGCATACAATAAGGTATAAGTTGTTATTTGAAATCAAACTCTTAGTTTGTCTTACAAATAGTAATTTAAAACCATTTATTCAATTTACTATTTGAAATCAACAATTACAGGGATTAATGATATTTTAGAGTGATTACAGGAATTTGAGGTTTGAGTATCTTCCCTCAATGTTCAGGAGAAATTCCACTTGGAACCATTTCATAGAAGTCTCAAGATGAATAATTATCTATTTTTCCATCATTTCATCATGTGAAGCTATGTGGTTAATATTCGGTCAACATCTCCAGTTTGCAGGCATTACAGGAAATCCACAGACATTACAGGAAATTCGTAGACATTGCAGGAAATCTAGAAACAGTTTAGTAATGATAGTATTCAATGCAAGGAATGAGGGCATAGTTAGTCAACAATTCGAGAATCCAGTTCAAAAGATTGAAAAAGATAGTTTTTTTAGATAATGAAGATCTGATCCATATTGTTGGGTCTCTATTTTGACACCCCTATTACCTTATATTAGCTTCTATATTGATCAATTTTATCTTTGACATATGCATATGTTGTCTATTTCCTCCACAAACCTACCTTGTGACCTTATCCCTATGCATAAAGAGGTAACCTATGTTAAAACATGATTTGTTTGATTTTTTTATTAAATTAAGATTAAATGGTTGATTATTTATGCTCCTAATTACTTTGACTATTATTAAGTAGCTTCATGACAAGGAATCACTTCATCCAGTACTACCGTTGGTCCGGTACTGCAACAACCAGCTGTTATATTCCGGTACTCCGCCTGATCTGGTACCAACTCCGCCCAATCTGATACCAACACTGCAGTGATCTGGTACCAACACTGCATTGATCCGGTACCAACTCTTCGTTGATATGGTACCAAATCTACGCCTATTTTGGTACCACCGTTGTGCTGATCCGATACCTAGATTTATCACTGTGCTAGTCCAGTACCAACTGTGCAAGTCCGGTACCAACATCCTACAGGATTCAGGTACCATATTTGCACCTTGATTTTCGAACAGATGTGCATGAATACTGAAATTTGGGGACATGGGTTTTTTCCATAGTGCCATTTACCTATGGAATCATGTGGCATAATTCACCTAGATCACACGTGTGGATCTCCAGCTCAGGGGGAACGATTCAGCCAAAAATCATCAAATATTTCTAAATTGTCATATTTCACCTTGATTTTCATGCATATGGAAGCATATCTTACAAAACCATTAAATGGGTTTTTAGAAAAATACTCTAACTACAAAACCCAGAAATTGTTTCTCAAAATTAACAACGGATAGAGATATTTTGAAGGATCTTTGACCCAAGTTTGTAATATCTGGTGAAAAACCTAGATTTTGTGCATAAACAGTTTAAACGAATTATGAGTTGGGGGACTTGTTCTGATCCATCCCCATTGAATTTACTTTTATAAATGTGAAGGAATAATATACATTGTTATGATGAAAATGAAATGTTGAATTACTGATTCACTTGATCAATTGAAGGAATACAAATGCTAGTTTGTGCAATTCATGGGTATAAGTAAAGTGTTTTAGTCTATAACTTCTTTAGAGGTACCTTGTTGGTTTGGAAAGGGCCCACCGTCCCAACCAAGGTAAGCCTCCCTGCATATTTCTTTGTGTGAAATAAGTTAATTGTGTGAGTGCAAATATAATAGTTGTGTGTTGCAGATGATTCTAAGTGCATAAACTTTCTTAGGTACAATACAAATTTCTAAAGAGATTTTATTTTGGATCAGTGTCAATGAATGATTATACATTAAAGCATAGTGGGTAATTTTATTTCCATTTCTGCGGAATGATATTTAGTTAACAAAAGCTGGATAGATGTTTGGGATTGTTAAAAAAAAAGCAATTGTTATTGTTTTCAATTTATTATTGTGTTGTTCTCAGTAGGTACAAGAACAATAAGACTTCATCTCTCACCTTCATGCTCTATGTAATGAAGTCTTTCAATCATATTGATTGTTTTATGTATTGAAGAGGGTTTGATTGGAATTGATTAGGTTGTGTTTGGTTTCTTTCTAAGAGTAATTTGAGTGAATTGTTAATTGTCATTTCAATTGCTACAAGAAGTAATGTCTCAGTTCATCTATTCATTTCATGAGCCTACAATGAACAAACTTGTTGTCTAAGAAAGAACCTTTTCAATTGAGTGTTTGTTTGAGAGTTTTATTATGAGCTTTGTTTTCTAAAGTTTAAAGTTGTGTGAGGAATAGTGTTCAGATATCTAAAAAATAGAGTGTTTTGTTATTGATTGTTTCTTGATTGAGCTAAACTCATCAGACATAGATAAACCACTTGTTGCCGGCACATATAGTGTAAAAACTCTATTGACTATGAATCTTTGTTGATAAGTTATGTTTGGTAATATATTATGCATATAATTGCACCAACACATATTCTTGAAAGTTAGTTAGAGATGTAAGGAGATATTCGATTTGGGACAGAATTGTATATAATAGAACATAGGGGAATTTGAGGGGGCTAACAAATATTTTATGAGAAATTTACTCGAATTCTATTATATTGTTTATTGAAATTTACCTATTGTATTAATGAAATGAAACGTTGATCATTCTTTCCTTCCATTTGTTATTTAGTTTGAGTTTTTAAGGAAACTCACCCAGGAGGGCCCCTTGCTCTGCGCTATATCTTTTGTAAGTGTTATTTCAGTATTTTCTTCATTGTCTGATGCATATTGTTTGACTCATATGTATATCATCCATATTTTCCATTGTGTTAATTTCATATTGTGGTTTCAATTTATGTCTTGTCTTAAAAAATATAAAAACATAGAAGTTATTTTCTGAAGAGTGTGAAACAGAGTATAGTTTTTTTTTTTTAAGTAAAATGAGTTGGTCACTCTAGATAAAGGCATCTGAAGATCTCAATCAAAATCGAAGAAGGCTTGTGTCTTCTAAACCATACATGTGACAATCATTGAAGCTACTTGGACATTACTACCTTGTAATTTTCTGAATTTGCTTGTTTATTTACTTGCTTTAACTTCTTGATAGATCATATCTCATAAACAAGAATATTCCTAAGCATAAAATTTCAACTAACTAAACGAAGTGAGTATTGCAAGTAGGCACTTCCTAGTGAAAGGTGATCAATTTGCAATCTGAGTCTTTACTTTGACAGTTAAATCTGAACTGGTTGATTGAAGAGTTATACCATATGTTTGTGAGTCTGGTAGTTTGCTCAGTGCTTGTTAAAAGCCTTAGGTAATTCCAAAGATTGATTCTGCGGATACTGTGTTAGTGCCTCATAATTTTACTTACTTGGATTGATAGAAAATGACGAGGAGCCTAGATTACTAGGATCATTCCAACAGATCCATAGGTACATTAAAAAAATGGGCCATCAATGACACATAGTTGGTGCAATAACAAGATCATACAAGGTTACACCTCTTGGATTTCATTGGGAAAAGAGAGGAATATGTATACCAACATTGGTTCTTATGTGAAGGTGTGTGGAATGAACTTATGACCATGACATATGATGTGAATATACTTGAGTTTGAAATGGTATTGTGGGGTTGTGCACTTCAATTCTACATAAAATATGTGTAAACCACTCCACCTAGAACAAATCATAGTTTCAATGAAACCAAATTGGCCTTCCTTTCAAAATTTTAGAAGCCAAAATTACAACAATAGAGTTGCACAAAGCTAAAAGAAATTAAGTAGTGGGAAGGAGAAAATGCCTAGGAATATGAGTAGTGTTTTCATGAAGTGATGATTCCATTGTTATGATCCTTATCAATTAATATTGAATCACAAACCATATATAAAAATTCTCAATACTTTATTCAATATAAAAATCCTTGAGGTAGGATACCACCATATAATGATTCTTACCTCTTCTAAGGGTAATCTCCCAATGAGCTAAGATTCAATATAATAATATTCCCTTGTATGATCACATAAGGATGAACCCATCCTTTTTTATAGATACTTAACAAATAATAACCATAATGAAATGATAACTACCTATTGGTGTAGATTTTCTGAGATACCTCCATATAATATCTAACTAACAATGAAACACGGACAAATTGCAATGGTGAATGAAGAGAGAAGACAAAAAAATGGAGAAAAGAATGAAATAATTTCTATTATGTGAGTAAGATAATATTAAAATACAAGTGATATACTATGTATTACACAACTAAATCACCATACTATCCAAGCTAATGCACATTAGGAGTGTGTGATACACATTAGTAGTCACTGGAGTCAACTTCTACCTAGTCCTAGTTAACTGACCATGCGATCATCAGTTAACTAGATGAATCAAATTTAAATGAGGAGGAAATCACTCACACATGTGGAATGTGATTTAATAGTGATGATCCCAATGCAATTGCGTATTGATGGTGATGATCCTGAGGTTAGAATGCAACACTTGGTGATAAATCCAAGGTTGACATGTAACACTTCACTCAACTAGTCTAACTGAAAGGTAACTGAGGATTGATTGGAGGGTATGTGGCACCCTTGTCTAGGGTATAATATCCTCAATGAGGGGAGAATATGTTATACTAAGGGACCCTCAACACAGCCAAATAAACTTAGGAAAAGAAAATGAAACGAAAATCCTAGGTGTGTGTAATATCTCCAACACTCCCCCTGGACACTACTAGGGAGTATACATAATGAATAGGTCCCGAAAACAGAGGCCATATTAGGTACCCATGAAAAATGAAAATAATTAAAACTAAAATAAAGTGAGGAAAGAGGGAAAATGTCATGGTAACCCCCCCCCCCCTCAAAATAAAAGGTATCAAAATAAGAGAAAGACAATTGCTAGGAAACTGCGTCCTTCACTCCAAAACAATCACGCAAACTATGGAAGTTTTTCTTAGTGAAATTATTGGTGAAGATGTTGGAAGTATTCTTGGCAGAAGGGAATTACTGCAAATTGATGACCTTGTCATGAACCACCTCCCTGCTAAAATGCATATTTTCCTTGATATGTTTTGTCTGTTGTCTTTGTATTGGATCTCGCCAGAATTTAAGTGTACTCTAGTTGTCACACCAGATCACATTTGTATGGTGGAATTGAATGTTGAGCTTACTGAAGAAGTTCTGTAGCCATAATTCCTAGATGGTGATGTTGATTGCTCCCCTCTACTTAGCCTTTGATGAAGAAAGAGAAATAATTGACTACTTTTTGCTCGACCAATAAATTGGGCTAAATCCCAAATTCAACATGTACTCGGAGGTGGACTTTTGATCGATGCCATCGCCAACCCAATAATAATCGATGAAGCCTATAATATACAACTTGCAACATGCTACATAGTGGATCCCATAAATGATGGTGTCCTGAACGTATTTGAGGATGCACTTGGAAGACTTCCAGTGTGACTGATGCATCTCCTGCATGTACCTGGATACTACCCCTATTGCATATGATATATTTTGTTGGGTGTGGGTGAGATACAAAAGACTCCCCACAAGATGTAGATAAAAGGTTCTATCCACAACTAGTGTATCCTGACCATTCTCAAGTCTAACCCCATATCAGAAGGGTGTAGGTACAAACTTGCAGTTTGTCATGTGGAATATCTCCATGAGATCCTGAGCATACTTATCCTGAGATAACTTGATGCATGAAGCATCCTATCTGATCTCAAGACCAAGAAAGAAATGGAGTGGACCCATGTCCTTCATATAAAACCTATCATGAAAAATGCCCTTGACTAGAACAATCACTGAAACATATTTGTCAATGATCAGAGGATCATCCACATATAGGAGTATGATCATAAGTGAGTTAGTGGTGTTCAACATGTAGACATTGGGATTGGATTTGCATCTGAAAAAATTCTTGGAGAGAAAGTAGGAGTCCATATTTGAGTACCAAGATCTAGGTGCTTTATTGAGGCCATAGAGTGATTTTTTTAGTCGTCACACTAAAGATTAATTCTGTATGAATCCATGATGTTGTTCCATATAAATATCCTATGAGAGATACCTATGACGAAAATAAGTATTCACATCCATCTGATGTACTTCCCATCCCCTGGTTGCTCCAATGGCAAGGGCCAACCTGATAGAATCCAAATTTTCTACTAGAGCAAATGCCTCATCATAGTTGACCCCATGGATCTACTGAAATCCATTGGAAACTAGTCTTGCCTTGTTTCTTCTCACCTGTCCATCTGCTACCTTTTTTTTCCTATAGACCCATTTGCATCTGATAAGCTTCTTGTTTGAAGGAAGTAGAATCAAATACCAAGTCTGGTTCTCGAGGAGAGAGTTTTACTCCTCCTGCATGGCTGGTTCCTAGAAGGGGTTCCCTGCAGCCTCTCTATAGGACTTCAGGTTTGAAGAATGAACCATATAATAGTGCAAAGGAATCATGGGCTCAGTGGTAGTGAGTACATGAGGAGGATTCTCAAACTGAGATCTAGTTCTCCTCGGATCCACTGGATCCCCAAAAAGGTCTTCAAAATCCTAAAGTGTAGAATGTTCCCACTTGGGAATCTGCTATGGATCCTCATCTACATGTATTGACTCTGTATATGAATTCTATGACTGTGAATATGTATCCTATGAATCCTCCAACTCTATATCATAATTCATATATGTGGTGTGATACAAATGTGTGGACTCATCATCCACAACTAGTGGAAGTACAAAATCCTCTACATGTGGCTCATGTGGAGCATGCGAGGAACTTTCCTCGAACTAGACATTGTGCTCAATGATGAGATGGTTTCTAGATGGATCAAGTAATTTGTATCCCTTCATACCGTCAGAATAAACAACAAAGATGCATGGGTGGATCTATGGATCTAATGATTTCCTCTTGTTAGAGGGAATGCGGGCCCATGTACGTGATCCAAAGATACAAAAGTTGGTGACTTCGGGTTTGTTTCTTCTCCAAGCCTTGAACGGAGTCATGTCCTTAAAAATTATGTGAGGATATATGTTCTAAATGTGATTGGAACAATTAAGTTCCTTAGCTAAAATCTTGGGAGGACGTGCCTTTGCATGTAGCATGCAACTAGCCATCTCTTTGAGAAATTTTTTTTCCTCTCATCAAACCCATTCTGTTGCGAAGTATATGGTACTGTGTGTTGCAACTATATACCAACCTTACGACAAATATTTTGAACATATATGTTTACATACACCCCCCCATTATCTGTACGAAGGGATTTTATCTTTCTCCTTTATTGAGTCTCAACAAGTGCTTTGAAATATTTGAGATGATCAAAGACTTTAGACTTCTGTTTGAGAAAAAATACCCAAGTATAATGTGAGTAATAATCCAAAAATGTAAGCACGTACCTTTCCTTGTTGACAAATGGATCCATGAATGGACCCATGAGATCACTATGAATTATACACAATGGAGAGGAGGACTTGTGATCCTTTCCCTTCTCTAACTTCTCTTGAGGATGCTTGCCAAGGACACATCCTTCACAAACCCCTTCAGAAAAGTGGATATCAAGTAACCCGATGACCATCCCCTTGTTGCTAATTTTTTGCATGTACTTGAATTTCAGTTGACCAAACCTCTCGTGCCATAATCTACTACTATCATCAACATGCATAAGTAGTATAGAGGAATTAGGTCCAATAAACTTAGTGAAAGAGTATAACCAATATTGATTATTTACCTCCCTGACAACAATCTTGGAGTTGTCTTGCATGTTGAATATGGACACAGAGTCTGGTGTGAACTCCACCTTTTTTCTCGAGCCTGAGTGTGTAATCTGATACACTGAGAGAAGATTCACAAAAAGTTGAGGAACATGCAGGATGTTCTCAAAATTTCCATGATCTAGTTCCACTCTCCCTTTTCTAGCAACCTTGACTAGGGAGTCATACTCCACAAGGATAGGAGGCCCTATGCATGCAATTACAAGAGATAGAATATCCTTTTTGGTTTTCATGTGATGGGAAGCACCTAAATCTACAATACATGGGTCATGAGAAGAATGAATAGGTACTAATGCATGAGGATTACATTTCTTGGGGGCTTGATCTTTTGTCTTCTTATTGGTAGCCTCAGGAATGAAGTCCCTATATTGTTCTTCTGAAGTATTTGTTCCATAAGATATATTTTCTTCTTCATGCATGTAGATTCTAGATGGTACCCATGATTGCAGTAACCACACTTATTCTCTTGCTTTATTTTTCCACATTTGGAACCTAAGGAATCATTGAATGGTTTGGAGTACCATTCTTTGTTTGGCTCTGCATGCACCTTTCCTTTTCCTTTCAGTTTGGATTTAGTATTTTGAGACTTGCTTCCATCATGCATAGAAAGTGCATGTGCCTTGGGGCCTTTGATTATACCCATTTGAATGAGCTTATCCTAGTCCTATGTCAAAGCTTCAATGAACAGTGACAATGAAGGCATGGTTGAGGTTGGTCCTATGGTGAATATGTTAGAATGAAATGTGGAGACAAATACACTATATTCTGGTCCAAGTTTTTCCTTGAAAGCAAGAACCAATTTTTTTTCTTGTTTGGATTTGTGGATACCACAATATGTCAATTCACGAAGGAGAGATTTAAATTTGATGAATAAATATTGGACATTGTCAAAGTTCTTTGGATCCTAGGATTTTAGTTCTACTTCGATCAAATGGCTCCTCATTTCATCTTTCTTTCCAAAAAGACTAGCCAAAGTGGTCCAGATCTCATTTGGATTTTTTCATGCATCGATGTGAAACCATAGGTCAGGAGAAATAGACATGCATATAAGACCATGAGTCTCGTCCATGCAGTTGAAGAACTTGTATTTTTCCACTACTGAGGTGTATTCTACTTTTGTGGCCATGGCTATTCGATACAAGCCTCCACCCTTGATCTAGTGTATAATTATTAGCTTCCATTCGAAGTAATTATATGGCATTAGAATTGCAGATGCAGAAAATTCCATCTTTCCTGTTCCTTTGTGCTAGTAAAAATCCTTCCTAGCAGCCTATGAGCTCTGATACCATGTATATTTTCTGAGATACCTGCAAAAAATATCTATATAACAATGAAACATACAAAACTTTCAATGGTGGATGGGGAGAGATGACGAAAATTGGGGAAAAGAATGAAATAATTTCTATTGTCTAAGTAAGCGAATATTACAATACAAGTGATATACTATGTATGGCACAAACAATTCTCCATAGTATCCAAGATAATGTGCACTAGGAATGTTCTAGAGAGATGTGACACACACTAGCATTCACTTGGGTCAACTGCCACCTAGTCCTAGTTGACTAGCCATGTGGTAGTTAGTTAACTAGATAAACCGAAGTGAAATGAGGAGGAGATCACTCACACATGTGGAATGTTCTTTATTGGTGATGATCCCAATGCAATTTTTCATTCATGGCAATGATCTTTAGGTTATCATGCAAGAGTTGGTGATAAATCCAAGGTTAACATGTAACACTTCACTCAACTAGTCTAATTGAAAGGTAATTGAAGATTGACTGTAGGGTATGTGGCACCCTTGTCTAGGGGAGAATATCCTCAATGAGGGGAGAATATATCATAGTAAGCGACCCTCAACATAGAAAAATAAACTTAGGAAAATAAAATGAAAGGAAAATCCTAGGTGTGTGTAATATCTCCAACAATTGGGCCTTCTTTAATGAGGCCACATTACATTTGTTCAATGCTAACTACTTAGTGGGCCTTATTTAATATTGGATATAGACCACATTATATTTATTGGCCACAATACCTATCTTTTAAATATAATCAACATGCAGGTCGTTATTATACCACTAGGTAGGATCCCACCATTCCATCCTCCTCCAAGAAGAATTTTCCTCAATGCTTATAGCAATGATGTACAACCATAAGCTAGGGAACCTATATAGGTTCTGACCACAATGATTAAGTAGTATAGAAAGATTTCCCATAAGCATGGGTTCAATGTATAAGTGATAGGATCAATGATAAATTAGTCCAAAAATATCATCCTTGAACTTGAGGCCCATGTCTAGGTTCTCGTGTTGACTCCCAATTGATGACACATGAGGTCAACAAATGGTTGAGTGATATGCTCAAAATTCCCACCACATTCATCCAAATCAAAATAAATAGAACCATCCATAGAAAAAATTTCCTTCACAAAGTTGTAAAAGGGTGGATCTGGGAGGAACACTACCATTGTAGAAGAATCATACTGGAAACTAGTAGGCACCTCTTGCTCATGTCTTCCCTTACTTCATACAATAGGGTAGAGTCATCAAACATAAGCTAAAAGTAGTTGTCTTCCTAGAAATGAAAATTTTCCATATACCATTCTTCACAAACTTATTTTCAATCACACCATGCATATATTTCTCCATACCTTGTACCGATCCATGAAAAACTACATTCCAATTGCATCTTGTGGTTTTGCTAGGGTTCGGGGGTGGAAATGTGTGAAGGTTGTAGTGCATCAAATATTAATTTGAAGTATATAATATAATATACCAAATCAAAGAAACATACGTATTTTTTTAATTGGTTTTGTTCTAACTACAATTTGTGCCCTCTATCAAAATATATCAACTCTGCAATACCTATGGTTATCACATAATAGCCCTAAAAATAGCAAATTTTAAAATAGCAATATCTCCTTCATACAACCTCTAATTCAAGTGATTTTTTTTTACAACTAATGTATTATAGTGAGAAGAAGAAATATCTACAATTAGTTTCTAGAAATTCTATAGTGAAATTATTAAAAATAGTTCTATGTGTCACATATCTAAATCTACAAAAACAAATAAAAGAGAAAATTTGGCTTTTCCCCCCTAGAAAGTGCTACGATACCAATTGTTATGATCCTTAGCACTTAAGATCAAAACATGAGAAAATTATCATAAATGATCAATACTTATTCAATATCAAAATCCCTGAGGTAGTGTAACACCATACAATGATTCTTTTATGGAAGGATCAATTATTCACTAGCCTCTTCGAGGGGACAAATTCCTAATGAGGTAAGCTCCAATACAATAGTATTCTCATACATGAATACATAAGGAGGACTCCATACTTATTTATGGATACCTAGAAAACCCTAACCCTAATCAAATTCTAATTATCTAATGGCTTTTCTTTAATGAGGCCACATTACATTTATTTAATGCTAACTACTTAGTGGAAGATTATTTGATAGAAGAACTAGTCCACATTACATTAATTGGCCACTATACCTATCTTATTAATAACTCTAATGGGTCTATCCCCTATCACAACCCCAGGGAGTATTGAAAAACCAATTATCATTTCATCTCCCACAAGAGAAACATAAAGAGTTGTTCATTGGAGGCCCTCTTCTAATGATGCACATCTTGTTGAT
>ML778349.1:450478-464539 GCA_009831015.1 Picea engelmannii
GGGGGGTTGGAGCCTCTTTCCAGTTGCAGCTGGAAAAAAAGGAAGTTGGTGCTTCCAATGAATGTAATTCTTCAATACATATAAGAAAAAACATTCTGTGGTTTTCTCCTGATTTGGGTTTCCACGTAAAACACTGGTGTACTGTGTATGTGTGTGATTTTTATTTCTTACTTCTCATTATTGGATAATAATTCTACATTGATATAGCATTTGAAGAAAAATGATTATAATTACACTATTACTGATTCACCCCCCCTCTCAGTAATCCAACACTTCTCTTTTTTCCAAATTTGACAAGGTTATCAAAATGTATGTAACCCATTCTTTCGTGCCATAGCCAACTTTCATCTTCCTTTCCTAGAAAACACTTTTCATTTCCAATTTCACTTAACACATATATGTTTCTTGAAGTTCTTGCAGCTGTAGAAATCAATTTTCTCTAACCTTCTTTTCTTATATTGCACTTTTGTGAATCAAAAATAACTTTATGACCTTGGTCACACATTTGACTCACACTTAGAAGATTATGTTTCATATCTTTTACTAGTAGAACATTTTCTGCCTTTGTATTCTTGTTCCCAATTCTGATTGTGCCTTTTCCAATGATTTTAGCTTAATCATCATTTCCGAAGGAGACTGATCCATCTCTTTCCTTTCTTAATGTAAGAAACCTATCTCTATCACCTGTCATGTGTTTTGAGCAACCATTGTCAACATACCAACCACGTTTCTTCTGCTTATCTTATAGAGAAAGTGTGCATTATTCATTGTTGTATTGATTATGCTTTCTTATCCATGTCCTTTTTTGAGGTTCATGTCTATGATTGTTGTTGTTCTGTTGTGGTTCTCTAAGAGGGATTTTCATTCTGTAATCTTTGGCCATGTGTCCAAAATTGTTACACTTGTAGCATTCTTCTTCAGTGCTCAAAGATTCAAACATGTTGTAACTTCTTCTCTTTGTTTTACTAGGCCTTCTTGGATAACCCTTTTGTGTATGAATTTCAAAGTTGTTTATGTTCTTTTTGTTAGCTCTGCAATTCACGGTTTTATGTCCAAAATTATTACATGCATAAAATAAACCAAAAAATATAGTTTGATATATGGGAGTTGAATATTTTCTGAAAGGAGGTACTCTTATGAATTCTTCTTCTTCTTAAGGACTATTTGTTTCTGTCGGTCGTTGATTATGAAATCTGAATCTTCTCGGTGGAGAAGTTCCCTTGTAATTTTCTATGTAGACCTTCCTATCCCATTTGATTACTTCTGCATAGATTTTTGGATTTGTTTCTTGTTCTGTTGTTTTGGATCTTGATCCCTTTTCTGTCTAATTGTATCTAGGTCCGGACTTGTCATGATTAGGCCTTTGACTGCTGATAATGTCATTCAAAACTTTTGAGTTGTTCCACATATTTTTCTTTTGAAGATCCTTTCTTAATGTGACAATTTTTGCTTCCAAATTTTCAATGATCCTCTCTCTTCCTTCTAGTTGTTCTTTGAGTGCTTCTTCAATTCTCTTATCTTCTTAAATTTGAACCTTCAAATTTGTGATCATTTGTTCTAATTCCTGAGTGTCTTCTTTCTTGTCTAGTTCCACTTGTAGCTTCTTGTTTTTCCTCTTTTCTCTTCTGATAACTTCTATGACACTCAACAATTCCTCTCGGTAGTCAACTTCTGCCTCTTCAATCTCTTCTTCAGCTTCTTCATATTCTACTTCGGAGTCTTCTTTATTAGATTTTTCTACTACCATGAATATAACTCTTTCTGTCTCACTGTCACTGACTTCATCTTCATCTGATGATGAGATGTCTTCTTTGGTGCATAAGCTTTTCTTGAAAACTTTCTTTGTGGTTCTTTTGCCTTAATATGTTTGTTTTCTTTTTTAGTCACCTTCATCATTTCTCTTTTTCTTATGAGGACATTTGTTAGCAAAATGAACAATACCATCACAATTAAAACAAATTAAAGGAATATTACCTCTATACTTACCATCGGTTCCCTTGTTTAGTCTTCTGACAAAGTTGGCCACCTCTTCATCATCTTCCGAGATGTCACTATTGTTGTTATGTTCTTTTTCTTGTTGCTTTCCCTTTTTCTTTGATCTTTTGGATTCTTTGAAGGCTGCTTATTTTACATATGGATTTTGATGTTCAGTTCTCATTTCATATGCTATGAA
The DNA here is from genome assembly GCA_009831015.1 of Picea engelmannii. Lineage (NCBI taxonomy): Eukaryota > Viridiplantae > Streptophyta > Pinopsida > Pinales > Pinaceae > Picea > Picea engelmannii. Next base: position 452,652 of record ML778349.1, read on the forward strand.
GATTCCATGTAGTTCATCCATGCTATTGAGTTTATATATGCTCTTTCTTCTAGTGTTGATATCTTAGGGTCAAATCTCATAGGAAGAGATCTTAGTAACTTTTGAAAAATTATTGATTCTTTTGTTTCTTCTCCCAATCCCATGATTTCATTTACTGTTTCATCGACTCGTAAGAAGTAAGATGCAATATTATCATCTCTCTTCATCTTTAATTGTTCGAACTTACCTCTGTAAGTTTGAAGTTTTGCTACTTTGACTTTTGAATCTCCTTCATAAATATTTTGAAGTTTGTCCCAAATATATTTGGCAGATTTACAATGTGCAACTTTGGTGAATATTGATTCCCCAATACCATTCATAAGTGTATTTGTGGCTTTGGAATTATTCTGACCGAGTTTTATTTCTTTTTCATTTGTTAGCGAAACTACTGATTCTGTGTATCCATATTTGACTTTTGACTTTTGAATCTCCTTCATAAATATTTTGAAGTTTGTCCCAAATATATTTGGTGGATTTACAATGTGCAACTTTGGTGAATATAGATTGCCCAATACCATTCAGAAGTGTATTTTTGGCTTTGGAATTATTCTGACTGAGTTTTATTTCTTTTTCATTTGTCAGCGAAACTACTGGTTCTGTGTATCCATCTACAATTGATTGCCAAATTTCAAATCCCCATGCCTGTATATATGTCTTCATCCTTATGCTCCAAAATGCATACTTTTGTCCATCAAACTGTGGTATTCCATTTTTATACATGTTGTTTCTCTCCATGATCTACCTTTTAGTGGTTAAACTTATTTCTGAAGGAACCTGCTCTGATACCAATTGTTGGATTACTGAGAGGGGGGATGAATCAATAATAGAGAAATAAAATACGTTTTAATCAATGAAGCATTATCATCCAATATTTGCAATGTAAATAAACAATGAACAAATGAACAATCATACACATACATAGTACACCAGTGTCTTTATGTGGAAACCCAAAATGGGAGAAAACCATGGAATGTTTTTTCTTATATGTCTTGAAGAATTACATTCATTGGAAGCACCAACTTCCTTTGTTTTCCAGCTGCATCTAGAAGGAGGCTCCAACCCCCTAGTTCTCAGGCTACAACTTGATGGAAGCTCCAACTCCCCAATTCTCTGGCTACAATCAGAAGGAGGCTACAACCCCCTATGTTCTCTGGCTACAACCAGAAGGTGGCTACAACCACCTTCCCTTTCCCCGTCCAACCGCCATGGAGTAGAAGTAGAATGATGGAACCATTGTCACACTATCATTGTGAGATATACCACTGTAAAACTATATCAATCTATACCAATGACCTGCATCCAACCTATACAGTTGCCATGTAATAAATATGTACTTGAACTGGACATGTATCAATAAAATACAACAAGTATGTGACCTGTAGTGCTGCAACACGCATATGTACGCACCCTATCTGTTATGTAGCTCGCGTATGTACACGACCAAACTGTTATGCAGCCTGCATATGCCTTATGAAAACTAGGTTTTTCCTTTTTCTTGAAAACTTCTTACCCTCTGTAACTTCTTTCACACAGATCTGTAACTAGACACTGTATCCATACTGTAATTGTACCCTTTGCATGCATCCTCATACATAACCTTTACCCAAAGTATATATATCTCTCTATAGTCATGTGCCATATAGGTGTGTGTAATCATGAACAAGTATAATAACCCTCACATGATCTAGTCATCAAGCCCTTTTTTATATTCAACCTCTCAATACATCAACCACTTCACAATTACAAGATCTCAACCATGTACCACAAAAACCCTTAGCCATATGCCAAGAAATACAAGATTTGCCTCAACAAGAAGTATCAATGATAAATATACCGACATTGTATTTATGTAGATTTGACTTATGCATAAGATCCCATGCACCCACTAGTATCTCTAGGTATAATTCTCAAATCTCCATAACCATTTCTCATGCATACATCAAAATCTAACTATTCATAGAAATAAGACATACCTTTTGAACCAATGGATAGATTTGATGTATTTGAGGACTATAGACCTTCGTGGGAGCTTGATCTCAAATCAAGAACCTCTGCATCTTCATCTCTTCAAGTTTTCATGGATTTACCAACATGTACGCACCCTAATATATTGCTAGCCCGCGTACATATGAAACCTAATACATTGTCAGCCCATGTAATGTATGCACCCTAATACACTGTTAGCTCGTGCACGCCTCAGAAGATAGGATTTTTTAGTATTTTCTGTAATTCCTAAACTTTCACCGTCAACCCTTCGTACTACCTCAGACTTTCACAACTTTAGATTTATCAATGAGTACTTGAAATAAGCCTTACACAACAAAATATATTCAATGTGTTCAAGTGTGATTAAATGAGAGAGCCTTGCCTCTTATTTATAGTTTCATGTAGCATCCCACTTTCCTTATTTTAGGGAGTTCTCCATTAAATAATTATTTAAATAATTTCTTTTGCAAACAATTTGAATTTTTGGGGCTTTCTGATGACTCGTGAGGGTCCTCCAACTTCACATGGACATAAATCTCTAACCGTAAGGAGTTATGTGATGTTACACATACCACAAGAAATGGCATGACAAGCACTATCCATCTAGGATAGTTTCAATGACAAATTCACTGACCTTCATCTCATTATTCCATAATTAATCATGGGTTCTCTAACCGTAAGGAGTTATGTGATGTTACACATACCACAAGAAATGGCATGACAAGCACTATCCATCTAGGATAGTTTCAATGACAAATTCACTGACCTTCATCTCATTATTCCATAATTAATCATGGGTTCTCTAACCATATTTCTAGGATAACTCAATCCATAAAGCGTCTTCCTATGAGGGAATTCATCATAAGGGGACCACTTTGGATTTCATCCATTTTTACTTATTATCAACTATGACAAGACAATAATGAGTCATATTTACATCAAACAAACTTGGGTCCATTACCCAAACCTTTGTGTTGCCGGACTTTCTTCAAGGGTTGACATGAATGACAACCAACCTTAATCAACAACAAGTATAAAACCAATTCTTTGTCTTGATAAAAAAATTTGAGTTTATTGCTGCTAAAGTAGCTTTAGAATAAGTATGGTGTAATGGGTGACAAATCCATGATCATATAATAATAGACTATTCTATGTTGCATAATGAATTTTTTCATGTGGAAAATGGGTAGAAGGATTCTTTGTGCAAATTGATTGAACAATGGTGTGAGATATGTCATGCATATGGTAACTACACCATGAAATGGTGCCCACTTTTGTAGAAGTATGTTTCCACCCTAATGAAATTAAATTATGATTTTTGTAGGAAACCAACACATAGAGATAATTGTTGGCTCTATATGTGTTGTTGGATAGGTTTGACGGGAATCATTTTGGGTGGAATATGAATGATGTGGATGAGATTGTGGCAATGGTGGAGGGCTCATATGTGGTTGTGGTGGTGGAAGGAATGGTTCGATTAAATGTTACAACTATGATGAAGTCAATCACATCTCAAGAACTTGTCCTAACCATTTACAACCATGGTGTAGTAACTGTGACGTTGTGGGTCCTAATATTGGAGAATATCTATATCTGATTGCAAAGTTTGAGGCTTGGAATAGGAGAAATGATAACCTTATTAGCACTAAAACTTTACTAGGTGATACCCTATAACCATTGAAGATATACAGTCACTCATAGAGGAACAAAGGAATATGGTGACAAATAGAATAGGGAGTTGTAGTATATTATGAAGGTTGTATAGAAGAAACCAGGGTTTGATGCCTTGAAGTAGAAATACTTACCAATTTGCACTATGGTAGGTGTTGAATAATCCATATGTGCATGTCATGGATTATATATATAGATTTTTATTTTTTCTGCAACATTTGGTATTAGATCATTTGAATGCATTTTCTATAGTGAAGATTTAGAAGATCCATTGTGTAAACTATGATTTGCATAGAGATATTGTCCTCTCTGCATCACATTATGCTCTATGTGGGATTAGATGTAAACATTTTTTCTCGAGTGATCATGGAAATTGATGAGAAACCAATGGTTGGTATTTTAATTGATTCAGTTATGTATGGAAAAACAATACTGTGTCTTCCCATTGGGATGGATGAAGAATATGGAGGTAGAAATTTTAGGTGTGAAGATTATGGTAATTTTTGAAGTGATTTGAATCTTGAATGCGAATGACCCATACTCTACTCTCCTAGGGATTGAATGAGCATATGAAAATAATGAGATCTCAACTTGAAACACAACATGATGTCATTTGAAAATAATGGTCTATGGATTGTGCAACTTGTCGATCCATACTAGGGATTTTGGTGCATAGATCCAATAAACAATATGGAGGGAGCAATGGATGAATACATATTTTTTGTTACATGAGAATATCTTAACAATCCAAAAATTTAGGAGATTTATGACAAGAAATATAGAACACACAATGGCTATGTGAATTCCACAACATATAGTGCTACGGGTTACCACATTGAATGTTAATTCAACTTCAATTCTAAAGTTGCATGTTGGTATTGGAAATAAATGAATCATGAGTTGTGTACTTGATGTTGTGTAATATAGTTAAGGATGTTCAATAGATTGGTACTAAATGTTGGACATGTTTTGTATTCTTTGTATGTTTCCATAGCAAAGGAGTTTTGGGGGGATATGAGCCCCCTTGATTGGGGGGTGCAGGGGGGAATCACTCCTAAAAATAATTTTTTTGGATCCATTTTTTGTCCATTCTTGTATTTTTCATCCAATGGTTTTTTATCCCATTGTTAACAAATTATGGTTAAGGAATAATCCATGTTAATAGATTATGGTTTTGAATGTCATGGAATACCTAAATATTGTATTGTGAACGATTAATTTAATACAATGATAAAATAGAGGTGTATCTCTTAAGTTGGTTGGTTTTCTCAATGGAGGGTTTATAGGGTAAATCTTTGTGTATTGTGTGCGTGTGTGCGTTCCATTATTATTCTATCTTTTTATATTTTATTAGTATTGATTTTCTTGCAAAGGTTTTATCAAACTCTCCACTAAAGTGTAGAACCCACCCATCTTTGATGGGACTACCCATCTTGAGGATTTCCTAGATTATATAGAGGATAATGTACTCCTTAAATTGTGACTGTTGGACATGGATGTTGCAATGAGGGAAACCATGATGATATGGTGGGATATGTGTAAAGGGTCTTTTAAGACCTAGAAAGAAGTTAAACTTGCATTGTTCCCTCATTTTTACCTATATCAAGAGTTGGAAGAATGGGCACGACAACACACCTATGGCACTATTTCATTATTTGATGGAAAATTGAAGCTAGAATGACACATAGATAAATTCACAAAGATATGGATGGTGGGTTGGTATGTTGAGGAATTATGCATTCATCAATTCTCCCATACCCTGAGATCGATCACCCACATCTAGTACATCCATGAAAAATGTTGATGTTAAACACATGACTGAGATTGTGTACATTAACTGTTTTGTGCAGCATTCTCTTACACATGAAAGCATATAGGTGTAACTATTTTTGTACATGAATTAAAAAAAAATCTTTCGACATCTAAGAAAAATATATAGAAACCACTTTCTGCCAAAAGCGCATATGTTCAATTTTATCAGAGGTGAGGGATCTGGCCCTTTATCTATTTCCATGTTGTAATAAGGTTTTGAAATATGACCTAGAGGAAGATGAACCTTTGAATGGGTTGCACCATCTGGTGTTCTAAGAATATGAAGGAGATGGGTTTTTGAAAGAGATTTCATATGCAACATTTGGACAAGTCTATAAGGAGACATTGGAAATATATAATGTAAATATAAGAACATAAGTACAGCCTCAAATCAACTTAGTGTGGGATTAATTGAATGATCAAACCATTATAGAGGTTGCATCCCTATTGCATGAGTATGCATATTTATTCCCAACAACTTTTAAAGAAATGAAGGAGATATTAGGGGAGATTAGGGAAATGAAATGCAAAGCTAAAGATAAATGCAAAAGCTATGAAACATCGATTGTACTATCTGAAATCACAAATAAATAAAAATATTGAGGAAGAAATTGAAAAAATGTTGGATGTAGGACTCATCTTCCTAGTTGAGGAGTTTGACTAGATAAACCTTATTGTGATACAAAAAAAGAAAATTGTCCAAGGGAGATTAGGATTTGTGCTGACTTTTGTAAATGAACGTGGCCTGTGTAGATTGTTGGGAATGTGTTATATTCTTTGCATGGTTATCCCCACATGTTGTTTGTATGCATTGGGTGCACTAGGGGGGTCACAGGGGGGGATTGTTTTGTTGTTTTTTACCAATGGTTTTTGGGCCCATTATAATCTAATACTAGTTAATGGATTAGGGTTGTAATCTAATTTGAGTTAAAATATTAGAGTTTTGATGTTTCATAATACCTATATATTGTATTAAGAATGGTGAAATGAATATAATGAAGAATATAGAGGTGTGGATCTAAGGTTTGCTAGTTTTCAAATTTAAGGGTTTCCAAGGTAAATCTCCATGTATCATGTGTGTGACATTGTTGTTCTTTCCGTTTTTCTTAAGAATATGTATGCATTGTTTCATTTCAAAGGTTTAAAACTAACATTACAAATCAGAGAAAGAATATTGGATTCAAGGGGATCTATTTATTGTTAAGGGGTTGACTTGTTTTTGATATAGCAACTTTATCTTGGGTTTGTGATAAATTGGTTTCAATGGGAGTTCTATGGTGGTGATTCCTGTGTTGAAAGATAATGGCAAGCAATTCTAGAAATGAGATTAATAAATTTAATGGTTGAATATTTGATCTATGGAAACTCAAGATGGAGGAAATTCTTGTAGACAAACAATAGTGGATCAATGTAGATATTGGTTCCACACCTATGAGTATGGCGATGGAAGATTAGATGAAGTTAAATAGGAAGGAATAGAGTAAAATCTAGTTGTGTATTTTAGAGCCAATGCTACTCAATAGCTAGAATCACATGATGTGGAAAAGTTAATGTGCTACTAAAGTATGGAAGTATTAGAACACTCAATGGGGTTTTTCTCATTCCAGATCTTGCTAGAAACTTAATATCCATAAGTAATATGAGTGATGTAGGTATACATACTTTATTTGAAAATGAAACCTGCAAAATGGTTCAAGGATCAATGGTGTTGATAAGGGGAGTTTGGAATGGAACTCTATACAAGTTATTGCTGTACCATACCTAACCCCTTAAGTACCTTCTAAGGGATGGGGTGTCAATTTTTAAACTTTCCTTAAACTACCTAAAAATACCTTCTAAAGTGTGCCATCATCTTCTTCTCGTCGAGAGATTTCCAATGACTATAATTTTGTCCAAATTTGAGCTCTAGATCGAAATTTATGGCTTTTTAAAGTTTTAGGTCTTTCTCCGTTATAATGCCACATGACACCCACATGGCTCCATGTCACCCATATCCATATGACATGGCACTTCCATGTGATGACATGTCATCCCTGTGGGGACATGGCAACTAATATGGGCTTTGTCGTGGCACTTGCCACCTCATCCACCCAACCCTCGAGTTATCAGGTCCTGAAATTGCGACCCTTCTCATATTACATAACCCTCAAAAGGTCTAGTTCGAAGTGATTTTGTGCCTAAGGTACAAAGCCCCATCATATGGTGCCACTTGTCCATCGTGCATTGGTTAATTTAAACCATTCAACATAATGGTGGTTCACCAAACCATCGACCCACGTGGAGGGCCGATTTAACCTAATTCCTCAATGATCGATATGGTATGAGATTGCACCCTACACCCATGGACCTATCGCACACCACCATTCATAATTCACTGGAATCATGACATGTAGTCATTGGGAACCTAATACAGGACCCTCTAGCTTCTTCTAACATCAAAACTCTCTCACAGTCCGGGGTCTGATTGACTTCCTTTGACCTCGAATCAATGGTGGAGATCCATCCACCTTTAGATTCGATGGCTAGGGTCTGACAAAATTACCCAAAGGATAATATCCCTCCACTAGGCCCACATCTGATTCATCAATGAATCCTCAGTTGACATGTGGCATTACACATAGTGTGACATGTGGCATGTGTAACACTTGACACATGGCACTCATTTTCCTGCGGATCCTAGTCCGATATTGCCAAATCTGCATGGCAGGTGGCATCTCCTTAGGATGACATGTTTCCTTCCTTCATCGTGACATGTGGACCAATTTCCACATGCCACATCACCACCAGACATCGGATATCAGGTCTTTTAATGTGCAGTATGAACCTCAAGACTCCGGTCTTGGGGATTACGATAATATTAGCTAAGATAATATCCTGATTGCGGGATTGCTAATTAAGTTTACCATAGGGTTATGAACCCCTTCTCTTAACATGCTATATACAACTGAGAATCTCTGTGAGAGGATTTGATGGCTACCGTAGCTTCATACACCACTTTCAAAATTACTCAACTCTAGAGATTGGATGGTCGATATTAGATCCTGAATTGATGGATCGATGGATTTTATCGATATGGATCTCATGAACTGATCTGTAGGATCTTTTAAATGACTATGGTTGAGTTTTAATTTTGCATGCGTTAATTAACCATTTGAGAAACTTAGTAAAAGAATGAGGAAAGAAGAGGAATTATAACAGCCATATACACATATGCATATCTGAAATGAAAGAATAAACAACAAAACCATAACACGCAAATTGATAACGGAGTTCGACCAACTTTGCCTACGTCTCCGGGCCTTTGTCTCTATGGGGGAGGCTTCTTTATTTCTGTTCAAAAGCTCAAAAGTGCATCGCTGCAATTCCAAATGGCTACAAGACTGATCTGGTCATTTTCTCCCAGATCTCTAGAACCCTGCAAATAAAAAGACACGCAAAACGGACGTCCGGAGCTCCCAGAAATGATCTGACAGTGTCTCCTTCTCAAAATCTTCTCTGCATCAACATGGCTTTGGCTTGGCTTTTCTTCAACATAACTCTGCTCTGACCACTCTCTCATGGCCTCAAACAGGCCTGGTTTATATAGCCTTGAAGTTGGTTTCTCATCTCCAACTTCCTCCAAGAATTTGGACTCCAAAAATGCCCAATATCCCCCAAAAATGGAGAGAATAAACTAAAATTAGGCATATTTAATAATAAAAACCCAAAAATGGTATGAAAAACCCACTTTTGAACTATAGTATTGGGTGCAAGCCCCCAATTCCTTGCGCGCGCCTTTTTCTTGGTCGTATGGGGGGCCATGTGGCCGAGCGCCCATGCGCTAGCCCCCCTCCATACGCTCCCGCTCCTGGTTTCTTGGCATATGAATAGGACCCCATGGCTAACGGTTAAACCCCTGCGTTATATGCTTGGTATCGGCCCGGTTCTATGGGGATCCGCTCGGAATCGTGGGCTAATCCATAACTGTCCCGCCAAAAATGCACCGCGCTCCCGGTCACGATCGAATGGTCGTGTGGTGTGGTTTTACGCCGAGGGCTGGGGCTAAGCCCCAGCCCTTTCCCCCCGCGGCTTAACACTCGAACCAAATTCAAATATTTTCTCGCCCGTTTCTATAACAAGAACCATGCGAGGGGCGGGCGGTTAGCCCAGCCCAGCTAGTCCATTACCCGGTTGGGAGGTCGTCGATTCGACTCCCGTGCACACCACAATTTTGACACATAAACAAATAGTCAACCACACGGTGCCATGTGGAAGCCCATGATTGGGCCATGTGGCACCTTAAAAACCAACCTGACACGCGTCATACGCTGATTGGCCCACGTGCATGCCACATCATCCCTATCGTACTGCCACGTCAACCTGTCGTACTTCCACCTGTCAGTCTACGTGTTTGCCCTGTCAGCCTACCACGTCACCCATGCCACGTGTCACCCTTTCAGTTGTGACACGTGTCACCTTCGGAGAGGTCCAGCCGTACGCCCATGCATCCAAATCTGCCTGACACGTGTCGCCTTCTGGAGCTGCCACGTGTCACATTATGGAGTTGCCACGTGTCGCATTCTGGAACTGCCACATCAGTTGTACGGACCGTACGGTCTGCACAGTCAACATGACACGTGGACTGTATGGACTATATAGTCATCCCCTTTTTTTTGCTTGTTTGACTTTTCGGACAGAACGTGATATCTTCTCCATATGGAGCCTGTTTGACAAAGTAAATATACCACCGAAATCAGGAAGACGAGATGGACACAATGGCACAGGTTTCATCGTATTTCAAGCACTTTCATTTTTAAGCATTTTTCAAGCCCTATCAGGCTTCTAGATCTGATTCTGGATCACACCTCCCCACAAAAAGACCTTTTGGTCCCCAAAAGGTTACTGACTAGTCAACAAGCTCGAGATAGGCCACCCGACTTTCTCTATGTCTCTGAACTCTGTCCTGTGCACCTGTCTCATCAAGATCAACTGTAACACAATCATGACAACTGATAGTATATTGTTAGCCATTTGAACCCTGTTACATCTTACTGAAGCCACTATCATCCATGTAGAAAACATTGCTAATGACATCATCAAAAAGACGACTGCAAATGAACTGATATACTTGAAGTATCTGCACGACATGAGTTTATCTTGAAGCAACTTATGATTGATTTTCCATTCAACAACCATGTCTTGTTCTTTCTTAAGATCAATTACTTCATTTGAAACAATTATTGGTTTGTTTCTTACTTGCACTGCCTTTGTTAATTGTTCCCTTGTTTGAAGTGTTTGATTGTGCACTGCTTTGTTATATGCATCTGATGATGATTGCTTATCCATTTAAGTGTGTAAGGCTTATGATGAGTTTGTGTTTTTAATCCTAATTTCTTAACCAATTCTTCTGAGATTAGATTAGATTGAGATCCACTGTCGATTAATGTGTTTATCTTAGTGTGTTGCATGATAAACCTTATATGAAACAACTTGCTTCTACAATCAATCTCTTCACCAAATTTACCTGTCATACCAACCAATGAAATCTTTGACTCATCACCTGAATCTGATCCCAAGTCTGTGGGCTTTGATGTCGTTGCCACTGTTTGTGCTCCCTTCTTTTCTTTGAACCACTTTGGCCTCTTCTCGGGATGCAACTGCCAACATTTGTCCTCATCATGTCCCTCTTTCTTGCAATGCTTGCAAGAGGGTTTTCCTTCCTTCTTTGTCACTGAATTTGCATTCTTGCCATGCTTTTTCCTCTTATCTTCTTTCTTTGAAAACGATGATTCCCCTGACACACCTTCTTTTCCTGCTTCAATATATGTAGCTTGAACAGAAACCTCATCAAGGTTAGTGGGTACAAACATGAAAACAGTGTTTCTAATATGCGCAGGCAAACCTCCTATATACTTCATAAGGGTTTCTTGTGTTTGCAAAGGAATGTCTAACATTAATGCCATTTTTCTAAATCCATCGGTGTATTCTTGCACTGTCTGTCCTTTTCTTAGTTTTAAAGATTGCCATTCAATTATTGCTTTTTCTTTATAACCCAAAGGATAAAATTGTTTCCTAAGTGCAGAAATGAAATTCTTCCATGATGGAAATACATTACCCACATCTTGTGTTCCTTTTTGCAGCTTGCTTTGCCACCAGATGAGAGTTGTACCTGCAAGTCTCAAAGATGCCAACTTAATTTTTGTGGCCTCATCCTTGATCTGTTGCACACTGCAGTATACCTCCATCTACCTGATCCAATTGTCAAGTTTTTCTGCATTTACCTCACCATCATATATGGGCAACTCAAATTTTACATCAAGTTTTAACAATGGCATTTCATGTTTATTCTTATGAACATTTTTCTTCTCATTAGATTTAGAACTTGAACTTGAAGAAGAAGG
>ML778349.1:482747-502368 GCA_009831015.1 Picea engelmannii
TGCTCGCATAACATCTTCATGCTTCCAGGTTGCGTCCTCAGGACCGTACCAAGTCCATTGGACCTTTACAATCCCTATGGCTCGATTCTAGAGCTGTTTGATTTTCTGGTTCAGAATGTGTACTAGATGCACTTGAAAATCCCTTTCCCTCCAACCAATTTCCCTGAACGTTGAAGTGTCAAACCACAAGATAAATCCAACGACTCTCCTCCTCCCAAATGATCTATGTTTAATAATCACTAAGGGAATTCGAAGGATTTAGCTATTGAACACTCCATAACCCCCAAACGGTCGAACTATTGAACTTTGCTTAATCTGAGGACATGTTTTTCTGGGAAATGGATGGTCTAGATTAGTTCTAGACTTCAGGACATATGCTTAACAAAATAATTATTTTTCATAATATTTAAATTACGTTTATCACACATCTGATTGGATGAACAATTCAATGTATTTTGGCTGAGCTCTAACTGAATGTGATATTTCAATCGTAGTTTATACCTAAGTTTTGAGTTTTAATCACTAAACACGCACACAATATGATTTGTTTTTCCAAATATAGATAACCTAAGTTTGGAGTTTTAATCTTAGATAACTATGACATCTATTCATTGAGGTCATTAAATTCATGTTAGTGGAATAAATACATGTAATGTCATATATTGGATGTGAAGTGAAATGTTGTCGCATATTTGTTTTTGAACGATCTTGTAACCAAATTTGTAACAAAATGTTTTCTTTTAACGATCTTGTAACCAAATTGTAACAAAATTTATATCTATCAACATTCCACTCCTCAATATTTATTATATCCAACTATTAAGTTTGGTTTGATGTCTCCTTTCACGCCCAACCTCTTTTTTTCCATCTCCATGTCTATTATCTCCTATTATATTTAAGGAGTTTCCTCCTTGTTAGAACATCTCTATAACACTCTATAACTCGCATATATGGTTGTGCATACAATGAAAACCCACATCTACACTTCTCGGTAGACCATTCATGAACAAAGTTCCATTATTGCTTCTCCCTCTCCCATAGGTTGTGATCTCTTTAACAATAATCTAGACCACTTATTCAATCTTGGGTACCATGAGGCGGGTGGAGCTAGATGCACACATAGTGAATGCAAGTTCATAGCTTAACCACTCAAATGAAATATACATGTATACCATGTGAAGTGGATTACTGAAATTTTTCGGATGAGCAGAGTTTTGGCCCTTTTTAATTCATGGTCATGGTAATTATATGTTTTTATTACAAACTCTTGGACATGGTAACAATATACATTAAATTTATTGCTCTACGGTGATCATGTATTATGTCATGTTTTAAACTCAACTCATTCGTCGAGGAATGCCGATACGAGGCGAGATGGAACTCAACGCGGTTAGGGCCTAAACCCTAGCCGCCCCCCTCTGGTTTTCGTTTGCAGGGGCGAGGATCTTCGGCGATTGCAGCAGATCAGGGTTCCCCGCATACAGAGGCGCGAATCGACATCTTCAGAGCGTTCCCGTGTGGCCTGAGTTCGCCTGCGTTTTCGCATGCGTACTAGTGCAGTGGTCTTGGCTCACCGCTGAGACTTGTCTTCTTGTTTGCTGGAGGACGACGGCCTACTATGATGGCCCCAGATCCGATTGCCGAGAGAGGAAATGACCGGTTGGAAGCATTCAAAGCGTTAGTCCGCTCAGTAGGACCCAAATCCAAGCCTTCCCTTTCGTCTAAGTTTGTTAAGAAGATGGAGGAGATCCCTTCTCTGGAGCTATCTCTAGAGGAGCCTTGCAAGCTTGCCCTCCTTCTAGCAGAAACGACCCTCATCGGAAAGTTTACAGGGTTATGGCCTAGCCCCAAAACGGTGGAGGCATGGATGGATGATCGTTGGAAGTCGCTGATACAGGGAAAAGTTTCTCTGTTCACAGTAGGCAGGGGTTTTTTCATCTTCAGCTTCTCGAGCAAAGAGGACCGTGATCTAGTTTTCAGATCTGGACCCTATTTCATGGGGTCGAGAAGACTGTTCTTAGCCCCCTAGACTCTTGAATTCAATCCCAAAACCGAGATCACCGCAGCCCCTGTTTGGGTTAGGCTTCCTCACCTTCCCTTGCATCTTTGGGGACCAGGATCTCTGGAGGACATCGAAAATAAGCTTGGGCATTTCCTGGACAGTGCGGAGCCGAAAGGAGACCAGTTTACCTGCGCTCGCATTTGTGTTGAGGTTAACCTCGAGAAAGGTCTTCCGGAAGCCATTAAGCTCTCCCTGGGGGAATGGAGCCATATCCAAGAGCTGGACTACGAGCAGATTCCTTTTAAGTGCCTCTGGTGCCATGCTTACGGTCACTTCGCAAGAAGCTGCCCCAAAGCCTCTGAGGAGCCGGGACCAGTCAAAGAAGATGATTTTCAGCCAATATCTAATCGACGAAGGCAGTCAAGGCGAAAGGATCCACTAGCCCAGGCCCCGAAGGCAACTCATTCAGCAGATGCAACCCTAGAAAATAAAAGCAGCTTTGATGCGCTAAAGGAAGATGAGGCCCTAGACCCAAAAGCAACAGCATTCAAGGAAGATCCTCCAGCAGACGAAAGCCTTCCGGAATCCACCCCCCCAAATTCAGCAGCAGCGAGAGAAATTCGGGCTTCAGATCCGGAACCTTCTGCCCAGGCAGGTCTGGTTGTTACAGTCCCCTCTAGCGGCTCTGGGGGAATTTCTGAACCTGAAGACAATTCAGTCCCGTCTCCACCCCTTACCCGAGGGCGAAAGACCAACAAAGCGCACAGAGAAAAGGAGGCGGCCTCCAACATTTCTTTAGGTTCTCAGAAAAAACTAGACCCCTACATTAAGGGGAAAATTTCAGCCCCCTTGGTATAATGCTATGCTTATGTCTTTTGCTATGCTCACAGTTTGTGAGAATTTACTCATGTATACATTCTTTGTCATATACTCGAATTAGCTCAAGGAGCAGAGGGGATTGGTCTCCCAAGGCATTCATAAGAAGGTTGGCAGCACTGTTAGAGGTCACCAACCTTCTTCAGATTTGTAACTTTCTGATTATGGCTGGCCAGAACGACGATTAATGCAACATAACTGTTTTCGTAAAAAAAAACAATATACATTAAATTTTGGGTCCCATTTGTTTGTAAATTCAATTATCATTATGGTTATCATCATCTGAAAATTTATCATGGACCAATCATTGATCTCTTTCTTCATTATTAATTTTTTTGTTTATTAGTGATTCCAATAATTGATAGTTTTCCCTTTTCCTTCCATATATGTCAGTTCATCAAAATTGATTTTAGAAAATATATAGTAAATGTCCATAACTTCAGTTTGAAATCAATGATTATATGACAAATAGAGACATAAATGACACACACACACACACACACAATCCATACACAATATGAAGAAAATAACAATTACAAAATTCATACAAAGTAGAAAAATATTAATAATTACAAAATCTACACAAAATACACTAAGTCACTATGAATATTAATAATGTAGAATATAGCTAAAGTTAAATGAATATTGTATAAAATGAAAATAATGGCACTAGAGTCAGATATCATCCTATCTTTTAGAATAGGAGTAAATAAGTGTATGGTCGTTATTCATATGGTTATGAATAAAGTTAAATTATCAAATTTATTGTGTTGTTATCCAATTGTGTCAAAGTGAACTAAAAAATTAATAACAAACTGATATGTGAATGATTACTTGAGTTGTATAGTAATATGTTAACCTTTTTAAGTATTAACATTATTAATTATGTGTCATGATCTTAGTTTCGGTGGCATAAGAAAAACATGCATGCTCATGAATTTTTTAGTTGTTGGCACCTAAAATTGATTAATTTGATCTTTATTTTACACAATTATTATAATTTTCATAAATAATTTAACATACAACATTCTAATTTCAAAATTTAATGTTGATCTCAAACCTAAATATTTTTTATTTAACACATATCCTTTTAATTTTATTGATGATTATTTTATAAAATAAATAATAATTGGTTGAGTATTTGTTTCAGATAATTTTGTTTACTTCTATCATAACAAGAGGTTGTCATTATTTGTTGGTGTTAATATAAATTTTATTTCTATTATGAATATATTTTAAGTAAATTTTATAAGTAATGCCCCACCACTTCACCTACGACACGCGTTTTAGGAACATAAGCTAATACAATTTTGGTATTGGTATAAGCATCTTCAAAATGTCGGCATGCAATATTGTAATTCAAACTTATGCATGAATTCAAATCTACGCACCAAAAAACTTTCGGCGGGGACATTGCCACTGTAGTGATACTTGTTTAATTAGGAAGTTGTATAGTTTCTCTCTACTTAAACTACTAAGTCATGCTCAAAACCTCAATCACTTCATATTTCTTTTTTGAATAAATTTAGAATTTTCCATGTTAATTTTATAAATAAACAAGAAATATTGCAAACATTATTAGAAATGGACTCAAGAGACTCATCATATGTTATTATCATGAAGTCAATTGACAAAATGGGGTTGATAACATTTTATATCATTGATGCGATAGTTTTTCTACCATTACAACTTAACTAATTTATTAACTAATTATTGCTTACCATCACTTTATTACATCTAATAATCCTTGTAATCTAACACATCTTACACAATAGTGAAATTCATCTTCAAAAACACTATCAGAATGTTTGATTTCCCATGGAGTTCAACAAGTGATAAGGGGAGGAACTTTATTAATGAGACAATTGTGGTGATGACACAAGTGTTCATGATCCAAAATCATAATACTAGCTTATATCACTCTCAAGTGAAAGGATACAATGGAAGAATCCATTACAATTTTGGAACATGGTTTGATGAAGGTGTGAAATAAAAATTGGGATCATTGGGATGAATGTGTACCAATTGTACTTTGGGCCCATAGAATTATAGAGAATAGGTTAACAAAGAAGAAACATTTTGAGTTGGTGTATGGTTGTGAAGCAATGGTCTCCATGGATTTCTTACTGCTAATGTTACACATTGGACATGTTACACTTATGTAAGATGATGAATCACAATAGACCATAATTAATTGTATTGAATGAATATAGGCTTCTAGAAGCATATCACCAGATAGCGTAAAAGAAAAGATGGAAGTCCTAACATGATATACACATCAAGTGAAATATATTCAACAAAGGAGACATGGTCTTGATGTATGCTAGTAAGTTTTTGAAAAATTTAGGGACATTGAAAGTGCATTGTCTTGGATTTTTTGTGGTTTTGGGGATTACAAAGTTGGGGTCATTTTATTGGCTTAGTTGGATGGTACCCCTCGAATAGTTGGTGTCCCTTTTCCTAGTCTAGGTAAGTTTCACAAAATCTACTTTTTCATTTGTGAGACAGTTTTCCTAGCAAAGATACAACCCACCCTTGGGTTTAGGGTGGTATTGTACATGATAAATCATTGGATCTTAAGGATTGAGAGGAATTTTATGATTATGAAGTAGATTCCACCTTTGTGGTCAGATATAGGAGTCAAACACTATCATTTTTGAGCCATGTCTTCAAGGATATTTTTTGAGTTTTTCTCCAAATGTATTGTGTGGTGAATTTATAGATTTGAAGAGTAAACTTGGGCATTTTAGGAGAAATTGTATGTATTAATGAATGAGTGTAAGTAGAAATATAGAATATGTAGAATCTATGAAACAATATTAAACTCTTTTTCAAGCCTTGATTTGAAATGGATTTGAATTAAACATCTCACCCAAAATTTGTAATTAAATTTTCTCAAAGTTTGTAATCATAAATCAACTTGAAGGAAAAAGGTCGAAAGGCCTCAATAAGGTGAAATGAATCAAATTAATGGTTGCATTCCATGGAAAATTTATTAAATATAATGCTTGCTTGATGAAGGGAAGGAACCATAATGAAGGAAGAATTGAAGCTTGAGAAGAAGAAGGGATGTAGTAGAAGAAGAGAGATTAAAGAGGAAATCTACTTGAAGATCATAGGACAATAAGCCATTGATCCTATCCATGCATGAGTATAATATTGTCCATGAGCCAAATATGTTGACAAAAGATTGCTAGTGAGTAATAATGCATCAGAATCTCATTTGAGAGTGCAAAGATCCACCTTGTAATAATCTCCTAAGCAATAATTAAATCCCAAAAAATGTTGGCTTTTCCAATTGGATTTCCAGGGAAAAAAATTCCCCATGTTATGGTGTGAATTCATTGTTGTGTGCATGAGTTTTTGTTTCTTTCTTTAGTTATGGAATAATGTATGTGTTTTCATTAAATTAAATGCACATACAACAATATTATTCATTAGATTGATTCTTGGTTGAATTAATTCAATTACTAGTTTTTGAATGTTGTACATAGAAAGATACAACACTCTTATCCACCTATGGGATCACTAGTTAATTTTGGTGAATGATTGAACTATGGATTACCAATACCAAATCATATTTCCTCCCAAAACTAGTTTTATTTATGGTTGGGATTGTTGGGTTAACCTAAAAAAAATCCCACACTCTCTCCTTTGACTAAAAACCAGGGTATACTTTGTTCACATTGGAAATTCATCCATAGACCATCACCATCAAGCCTGGGAACATTGAATATCACCTACAAGAATTGAAATATCTCCTAATTTCTAAGTCTATGGTGTATGATTTTATGGGAATTTCATTTTCCTAGATCATTATCTCCAAAATATTGAGCATATTTCTAATTTCTATAACCATATCAAAAAATCTTCTTATAAGTGAATACAAGTGCATTCTAGCAATTCCATAGAAATAGAGATCGGTTACTAAACAAGCATTGGGTTTTCACTTTAGTTGGAAACACACACACACACACATAGACACACATGTCAATTGGGTTTAGTTCGAATGGTTGGGAGGAATGATTGTTATCTTCCTTGCTCGAGTTCAATTCCCACAAGTGACATGTTGAGCTCATAATGAGTATATCGTTGTAAGACATGTTGTTGACCAGACACAATTTAAGTGTTTTGATTGTACACAATTTTGTTTTACAATAATTATATGGCTTAATAAAATATAGAATTCCTCTTTCCATTTAGAATATTGGATTCGTATACTTAGAGTTATTAGGTTATACTTATTAATGCAACAAAGTATTTTGTTTATTTTGGCTTGATAGTGTTTGAGTGTTGGGCCTAATATTTAACCATAAGAATAGATTGGGAATTTAGTTGGAATTAGTCCATCCACCACACGAAAAGTAACCAAGAAATGAACTACTATGAGAACATAGAATATAATCCTTGAAAAAAGATTTGGAGATAGAGACATCCTATTATGTCAGTTGGTGATTAGAAATTGAGAATATTTTGACTCAGAATTGCATTGACATAAAGATAAAATATTTACTTCCATAGAGATCCATGTTGGTGAGATGTGTGGGATATAAGTCCTATGTTTACGGATTATATTGGTATAAGAGTGGTTGAATTTGTGACCTTGAAGTATCTATAGAAATTTAATGAGAAAAAGGGAGTGGGAAACAATCCATTACTCCACCTTTGTTATAGAAGATTGAAAGAGGGAATCCAAAAGGGTGTTTCCATTACCTAAAACTACACCAACACTTAGGGGACCAATAAAACAAGTTGAAAAATACAAACAAAGGATCATTCCAAATGTGGAAGGAGAGGACTAGAATATTAGCAACTTCTTGTTATCTAGAGAAACAAGTCCACACAAGGATTTGACATCAATAGGAATATGAGGCAAAGTAGTAGAAACATTAGAGTATTGTATCAAAGAACAAAGAGGTGAAGACATAGCCACTACTTTCCCATGGTTATGAAGATAGTTCCAAAATCACTATAAAATCTCTAAAGAATAACACTCGGGAATGACTAGAATCCCTTGCATTCTAATCCTTGAATTAATGAAGTGTCAAGAAGCCATAGAGAGTGTGATGGAACAACATGTTGCATATTCAGTTGAATATTTTGGGGTCCAAAATCCTATGAATGGGGAGGTGTGATTTAAAATGGATTCAAATTAAACCTTTCATACACACATTGTAATTATATTTTTTCTAAGTTTGCAATAATTAGTCAACTTGAAGAGAAAAGGTCAAAATGCCTCAAGAAGGTGAAATAAATCACCTTAATGGTTGGCATTTTAGGGTATCTCTATTAAAGATCATTATTGTTTGATGAAGGGAAGGAACAAAAACCAATGGAGGATTGAAGGTTTGGAATAAAAAGGGTAATGTTAGAAGAAGAGATATTGAAGAGGAGATATGCTTGAAGTTAAGAGGATGAGAAGCCATTGAACCTATCCATGTATGAACAAAATATTTTACATGAGCCAAACCCATCGGAAAAATACTTCTAGTGGGTAAGAATGCATCATAATCTCATTTCATCATGAATAGAACCCCTGTGTAATTATATCATAAGAAATAATCAAATCCCCAAAAATGTTGATTTTCCCATCTGGGTTTCTAGGATAAACAATCTAATGTGTTATGGTGTGAATTCATTTCGATGTGCACCATTTTCATTTCTTTCTTCACTTACCAAAAAATGTTTGTATTTACATTAAATTAAATACACATACAACAATATTATTTATTGGATTAATTACTAGTTGAATTAATTAAATTAATGGTTGTTGAATGTTGTGCATAGCAAGCTACAAGAATCTTATCCACCTATCAGGTCAATGGTTAATTAATTGGCATGTTATTGGTGAATGGTTGAATCGTGAATCAAAATGATAACCTACATCTATGACCATACTCTCTCCCATGACCAAAACTTAGGGTATATTTTTTAAAACATTGGAAATTCATCCATGGATTGTTTCCATCAAGCCTGGGAGCATTGATTATCACCTACAAGCATTGAAATCTATCCAATTGTTGAGTCATTGGTGTATAGTTTGTTGGTAATTTCATTTTCCCAAAGAGATGTCTCCAAAATCATGAGTGTAATTATAATTCCTACAACCATATAAAAAAAAAAATCTTATAATTGCATACAAGTGCATTCTATCAATTCCATACAAAGGCATTGGGTTTTAACTTTAGTTAGACAAATTTTCTTATAACTACATACAAGTGCATTCAAGCAATTCCATATATATATATAAAAGGATCATACTCTATTTGCTTGAGCCATATAATTACTATACAAAATAGTTTTGTGTACTCATAACACTTAAAATTTTGTTGGCCAGCAAGTATATATATATATATACACACACTATCAATTCTTGCTAGCTCAATTGGTTAAGGTGTGGGATTTGTTTTCTAGGTGACCCGAGTTCACCTACATGCATTCAAATCTATCCAATTGCTGAGTATTTGGTGTATAGTTTGTTGAAAATTTCCTTTTCCCATCAAATGTCTCCAAAATCATGAGTGTAATTCTAATTCCTACAACCATATAATTTTTTTTTGCTTATAATTGCTTACAAGTGCATTCTAGCAATTCCATATAAATAGAGATGGGTTATTAGACAAGCATTGGGTTTGCACATTAGTTGGTAGCATATATATATTTATATATGTGTGTGTGTGTGTGTGTGTGTGTGTGTGTGTGTGTGTGTGTGTGTGTGTGTGTTTATTTGTTGTTTTTTTATAAATTATCATCATTTGCATGGCCAACATTTCAAATGTTGGCTACGAAACCACAACCTAGGGGCATCTAAGTTGTCAAAATCACCCAGGAATCACACCCAGCATGAGTCGCACCAACCCTTAACATGGCTGGATTTTTGGGTTTCTCTTCCCGACTAAACACAACATAAAGGTATTGAACTCGGGTCGCCAAACAAACAAAACCCATACCTTAACCAGTTGAGTTAGCAAGAATTGATAACATGTGTGTGTGTGTGTGTGTGTGTGTGTGTGTGTGTGTGTATACCTTGATGGCCAATAAAAGTTTAAGCCTTGCGACTACACAAAACTATTTTGTATAGTAATTATATGGCTCAAGCAAATAGATTATGCTCCTTTGCATTTAAAAAATCATATGTATTTATGTTTCTTTGAATGGAAATAATTATAACTATTTGCATACAATAAATAGAGTTGGAATCTAGTGTGAAGAATTAGAGTACCACACTTCTTAATTGTTGTAGGGTTTGTGAATAAAAAAAAATTCATTTAGGAGATATGAGAATTGAATGAGTGCTTAGTTTAATAAGCATTCTTCTAAAGTTTTTCTTGGATTGGTAGACTCATAATGCATTGGTTACATTTATTAAGATAATAGAGTATGTTGTTTATTTTGGCCTGACAATGTTTGAGTGTTGGGATTGAAATTTTCCCATAAGCAAAGATTCATAACTTAGTTGGCATTTGTCCAACCTCTATAAGAAAAGTAACCAAGAAGTAAATTAATCAGATAACAAAGAGAAATACCCTTGAAACTAGATATGAAGATAGAACCATCCACTTATGCATGTTGGTGGTTAGTAACTCAAAATGTTTTCACTCAAAATTGTACTAACAAAGAGAAACAAAATTTGCTTCTACAAAGATCCATGTTGGTGAGATGTGTGGGTTGTAAGTCTCACATTTATGGATCATATTAGTATAAGAGTGGTTGAATCCATGATCTTGAAGTATTTGAATCGCTTTGAGAAGAAAAAGGGAATGAGTAGCAAGAAAATTCTCTAACCTGATTGTAGAATATTGAAAGAGGGTATCAAAATGGGTGTTTCCACCATCTAAAACTACACCAACACTTAGGGGAACAAGAAAACAAGTTGACTAGTACAAACAAAGGATTGTTCTAAATATGGGAGAACAGGAATTGAATATTATCATCCTATCCTCATATGAAGCAACAAGTCCACATATGGTTTTGACATCGAGAGGAATCTGAGGCAGAGTAGTAAGAACATAATAGGAATATACCAAAGAAAAAAGAGGTGAATAGCTATACACTACTTTCCCATGGTTATGAATATATTTATGAAAGAGTTGCAAACTATCTTAAGAATTGTAAAAGGTGAGTAAAAACATAAGAGAATGAGTGGAATCCCTTTCATTTTAGTCCTCAAATTAATGAAGTGTCGAGAATCCATAGAGAGAATTCCAAAAAAACAACTTGATATTTGAGATGAAGCATTTGGGGACCAAAATCCCATGGAGAGTTTTGATTTGAAATGGATTGAATTAAACCCCTCATATAAACTTTATAATTAAATTTTTGCAAGGTTTGCAATAAACAATCAACTTGAAGAGAAAAGGACAAAAGGCCTCCAAATGGTGAAACAAATCACCTTGATGGTTGACATTCTAGGGCAACTCTATTAAAGAGAAATATTTCTTGATGAAGGGAAGGAACCAATGAAATGAGAATTGAAGCTTGGGAAGAAGATGGGTGTTATCAGAGGAAGAGAGCTTGAATAGGAAATGTACTTGAATATTAGATGACGAGAGGCCACAGATCTTGTCCATGCATGATCATAAGATTTTCCATCAGCTAAATCCATTGGTAAAAGACTACCAGTGAGAAAAAATACATAAAAATCTCATTTGAGAGTGCATAGCTCCCCGTTGTAATAATATCATGAGAAATAGTCAAATCCCAATGAATCCAGGTTTTCCCATTTGGATTTCTAGGGTAAAAAATATATATGTTATGGTGTGAATTCATTGTGGTGTGAATGAATTTTGATTGATTGCTTCAATTTTCGAATAATGTGTGTATTTCATTAAATTATATACACATATCAAAATATTATTCATTAAATATAATGTGTGTATTGATTTTTGTTTGAATTAATTCAATTAATGGAGGTTGTTGAATTCTATACATAGTAAGCTACAAAAATCTTATCCACCTATGAGATCATTGGTTAATAAATTAGCACATGCTTGGTGACTAGTTGAATTTTGGCTTAATTAGTGCTAATCTAACACAATTACAAGTTGGAACATATCAAATTATTTGCAGGAGATGTCTTTGTCGTGGTTGCACCTGTAGACAACATTGAAAACATGAAATATTATGTGATGTGATGCACATAACAAAAGATGAGATTATTAGAAGATTTTGATGATAACGGTTTTATATATGAAAGATGATCCATCTTATTGAAAGACTATTTTTTCAAGAAACCCATCAAATCGATAGTCATGTTCACTTTCAAGACTCTCAGTTAGATGTCATAAGTTGTCAATATAGTCATTTGGTAAGATGTCATAAGTTGTCAATATAGTCATTTGGTATGTGCAGCCCGCATAAATTTAATAGAAGTTCAATCAAGAAAAAAAAACAAAAGTTAGAAAATGGAAAATGTCCAAAGTCGATCAGGAACGAATAATTGAAGATGGCATACCATTATGATTTCTTTAAACAAGTGATGTATACATTCAGAATTCACGAAATGAAATGAACAATAGTTAAAATTTACGATAAGTTTGATGCAATTGACTCAATTTTGAACATGTCATTCTTATTACTCACTCCTGGACTTGACTTAGTGGAAACATCCAAACCTAATTTAGTGGGATCAATTCTCAAAATATTTGGCATGGTTTTAAGTTGGAGCTTACCCACATGGAGACTTGGAAGAAATCATGCCTAGTTCTAACGTATCATCTATGTGCCTCCAAATTCTCTACCTTCTTCCATGAGTATCATCATAACCTTGATTAATATTAAACTTTGAATTGTGATGATAGATACCTATCCATAAACTATAGGTTTTAATTACGAAGACTAGTTGACATCCAAAGTCTCTTCCATGCATACTGCCCCTCTCTGGCCTCCTTGTCCCTCTCCTTCATATTAATTGGTTGTCATCTATCCAAGCCAATGTAAATGTTGCACCAATTCCATCCTACGCACGGTTTTAATTATGAAGACCAGTTGACATCCAAAGTCTCTTCCATGCATACTGCCCCTCTCTGGCCTCCTTGTCCCTCTCCTTCATATTAATTGGTTGTCATCTATCCAAGCCAATGTAGATGTTGCACCAATTCCATCCTACGCACCCACTCACTAACAGTAATTTTTATTGTTATTTATATTAAAAATGTGTGGATACATGGTAAAAAAATGACTGTGACATATAAAAAACTAAATCACAAACATGTAAATTTAAATACAGTAAAAAGGTGCACAACTCTAAATTTAATACTGTAAAATGAGAAAATATTAGGTAATTATGTGGCTGCCATTGTAGGTGTGGCATAGAAAAAGTTAATACAGTAAAATGAGAAAAAACAATTTTAGCAGAAATGTAAATTTAATAAAGTAAAATGAGAAAAAATAAATAGTGAAGTAATTTTGTAATTTCAATTAAGTTTGTTAATCATTAAGAATATGCTAGCATCTTCAATTGATAACCATATGATTGAAATTTATGATTAAAAAATCATTAAATGTACCCATTATCAATAGGTATACCCCATAATTAATGGACAAAAATTAACATGACTAAGATTCTACTGGGCATTTTGTAGCACTATATCCCATTATTGGTAACTAAGTTGCCAATAATGGAATCTGTAAGAGACGTTAAACCTGTTACTCCTGATTTTTTCGAGAAGCTTTTAAGTAAAATATGAGCGCTTCTTAGAAAAACTACTTTTGTTACTTGCTACCTCTTTAAACAAGTATATATGTTTCTTCAAAAAACTTTTTATCTAATTGTCTTCGAATCTATCCATTTTCAATAAATGGATTTGATTTAATGCTCCCATATAATTAACTTGAACCTAAACTTTAATTGGTTCACAAGAAAACTCTTTATATACTCATTACCCGTTATCCTTCTTCCCGTTAAAGCTGGAGCGTTTAAGCCTAGCTGTGAACTTACAAAGCTAAGTAGCTTTCTATTTGTTCTTCAACCATTTCCATTTAGTACCAGTGCTTGCAAGTTACAAGACAAAAATATTTTATATACTTTGATTAAATTGCAGAAAAGAGTTTTATTACAAGACAAAAATATTTTATATACTTCGATTAAATTGCAGAAAAGAGTTTTATTACCTGAAATTTAGACTTTTCAACATAGGAGATTTAATAATGTGTATATCTTCATCCATGTGAGCCTAACAGTCTTAGAATTTCCGGGGTCTTGGGAAAGCATATAAATCATTATCCCGGGCTCTTTGCCTCTTTGGATGCTCAGCAGATCATTTGTCAAAGCGCAGTCATAATTTGCATATGCTGTTTCTTTAATCCATCGAAATAAGAGCAAACTGCACTTTGAAAACAGTAGACTTATGTAAACAATATAAACAAGCCTACACTGAATAAAAGTTCTGCTCCGAAGTTCAATACAGTAATCATAAACTTAATTAATAATATATTTATGACATGGAATMATAAACTTAAGAGAAAAGGCGGCCGAACTTCAAGAGATGGAATCATAAACTTAAATACTGATATATTTATGATCTAATCTATGGGTTTTGGTAAGGACAGCTTCGTTTTGTGCCAATTCTGACATTTATACCATCAAAACGATTAAACAATTAGGAAGATGGCTTCATTTTTTTTTTTCAGAACTTTGTTTATAAATTGAAAACGAAATTTTTTTTATTCAAAATATTGTTTATATTAATATGTAATAATATGATATTTTTTATTGGTCAGTTTTTTTTGTCAGTTAAATTTGGTTTGATTGGTTGGGAGGAATGATTGTTACCTTTTCTAAGTAGACTCAAATATTTAGAGTAAATATTTAGAGTGACATATTGTATCTTTAATAGATTTATATGAAACTGTTAGATTAACTCATGTTTTTTGGCAGATTGGATTTCCTAAAAAAATTCAAAAAAACTATTAAAACATAAAATAGTGATTTCATTAACAATTATGTTATCTGAGTTCAAAATTATTAGAAAAGATAAAAAACTTAAAACTTTTAAAATACACCCTTCAAAACCAATCCCAATCCCTAACAATGTATTGCTGAAAAAGACCTATTAAGCATATATAAAATCAATGAAAGCATCAAGAAGCTTAGATGTTTAATTTATTAAAAACTATTTTTTAAACATTCTATTTTTATTTTGGTCTAACAGTTTTATCTTTTGGGTTTTTTTTGGCTGGAATCTGGTGATATAAATCTGGACAAAATCTCTATTTTCTGTTGTTTAAATTGTATTTTTGAATACATAGATGGATTCAGCATGGTGAAAAACCCCTAGGGCACTTGGATTATACAAACTTAGCCACTCAAATCTGCATATCCAACCATTTCTCACCGGATTTTGAGCAAAATCTAACTAAAAAAATCACAGAATTTTTCCACTTAAAAAAGCAATTTCTTTGCTATTCATTGAACTATAGTTTAAATTATGTTTCAATAATTTATTAATATTGTAAGTATATACAATTTCTTTACTATTCATTGAACTATAGTTTAAATTATGTTCCAATAATAATAATGTGCATTTTGTGTGTACAGATAATTTTCTACAGCCTCATTGATGTGGTTTGAAGCCTGCATGAAATGAAATTATAATGAAGAATTCTGTCAATTTGCAACTTTTATATTACATCACAGTTCATTTATATTACAGAACATCACGGATTATTTATATTACAGATTGGTTCATTTATATTACAGATGATTTTAAAGGATAGAGATTGCTGTGGTTGTTGGTGACCTCTTCAACTTTAGAAATCCATATCTATGCAATACAAAGCATCAGAAAAAAACGTATTCAAGTCAACTCAATCTTCAATACAACGCATTGCAAGCAAACTTATTCAATTCAACCTAATATTCTATGTAACAAACATTTGTATAAATTTAATATAATTAAAGAGATTCGCCTTAACACTTCTGGGACAGAAATCAGATCTAGTAAACCTAAGCTGTGGAAACATAATCATATTATTGAATTCGATAGAAGGCATGCATATATGCATACCTCTAAGACTAACGGGCCTGAGGAGAAAAGAAGGAAGAGGGAAAAACATGAACCTACAGCTCTTATCAATAATTAAGCAACAGTGAATCGCTCTCGTTCATTTCCACAGTGGCTCCCATAGCTCCATAGGATCAACATCGTCTAAAACATGTGTGTCTTCACTCTSTAGCAGTGACCCATTATAACAGTGTGGATCAGAACCACCGTTAAGGAGGGTTAAGAGATTAGCATGTCGCATATTAATGTTAGCCAGCTCTGTTTGTGTGGAAACCATTTGGGATTGCAGCTCTGCTATTTTATTCTGGAGATCATTGATTACGCCTACAGAGCCATGTACAGGATCTCGAAATCTCTGGCTCGCTTCGTACACCATGCTGTTTACTGCATCACCTCTCTGTTCCTCTGGAAGTTCCTGCAACACCGGAACGGATTATCACTCCATAATCCCCATCACATATATAGATTCTACTAATCTGAAAGCTCAGAGATCGCAAATTAGTATAGTCAGATCTGAACTAGACATTACAAGTTCAATCAAACCTGCAAAGCAATCGAACACTAAATTTGTCCCTAACACAGTAAAGCAATCGAACAAACCTGTAGTGATTTGATGACATGCCCATTTCCGAACAGTCTGTGTACCAACAAGAATTTTTCGGGGTTATCCTGTGGGAAATAAGGCGCGAGCACGCAGCTCTGTGAACATTTCTTTCTCTGGATCTTGCAACTAGCGCAGGGAGATGTCGACCACATCTCTGCCTTCGTATTAGCAGACATGTCAGTCATCTGCGAAACAAAAATCCAGACGAAATATGTTCTGTTAGCAGGAGATTTCTTCGTATTGTTTTCTGTGCGAATATATATATATTACGAATTCTTCCTCTTGCCGTGTGCAGTTAGTGTTTCAAACAGGAATGATGGAAGATATAGGAGAAAAAAGAAGAAATTATTGGCAACAAACTACTACGTGGTAATTAGAGGGGAATGAAGAGGTTTGAACAAGTGGAATTATAGACTTGTACGACGTTGACGAAGAGACCACGAGAAGCATGGTCTGTCTGTCGTTGTTCACGATGATGCTACAAACAGGCCCACCCACCCACGCGTTCTGGTGGGGGAGGACAAACCGTGGCCGGTGTGGTGTATAAGTCATTAAGGCAGAGCACATTGATTAACTATAGTCCAAAACAAATCTTTCAAGGCGACCATCATTCATCCATTGGAAATGTGATTGTTGGCTTGTATTTATAGAGCTAGTTTCAACCTCACACGTATTTATCTTGTTTAAATTCATATCATATATTTATGTTTAAATGGTACCTTGAAGTGGTTGAGACTGTCCTGTGTGGTTGGGTAATGTTGAGTAATTTTATGGTTGGGTAATTTTTATGGGAATTTTCTCAGATTGTACTATATGGTGATTGATATTGTACTATGTGATGGTTGGGTAATTTTTATGGAAATTATTGTACTATGTGGTGATTGATATTGTACTGTTTAGTTGGGTAATTTTTATGGGAATTTTTTCTAAATTTATATCAAAAATGTGATTGGAAAGGGGTAGAATGTGTGTTTCCCATTTTACAATGATTGTACTTCAAGTTGAGCAATGAATCATTTTAAATTGTTTTGCTTTTGATTGAAATGCATAGCTAATCTTCATTTGAGTTCAATATCAAGCATTTTTAAACTCTCTTTTCAAAGCCTTTTTTTTCATCTTTCCCTCATAGTATCTGGTCACTATTAGTGTCTCACTTGTATTCAGTATTAGATAGAATTTACCACCCATTTAATAGTGCATTTCCAAACAACTTAGTCGACAATGCCTCATGGTGCGACAAGGTCCACAACATTGTCACCCTCTCAGGCACCCCCGCTCTAGGGGACTTGGGTCTAGTTCGTCGCTAAGGACGCTTCTACATACTAAAATTCAAGGGACCATGTTGGGCTATTCTCGGTGTGCTCGTTGTTACTAGGGGTTCATCCTTATACTTTTCTTAAGTATACACTTAAACTTAATGACACTTTTCCCTGAGCTAGGGTCACAAAGGGCACTGGAACTATCCATCGAGACCAAAAGATGGTGGGCAAACAAATCCCTTGCAATGCCCCACACACCCTATATTCATAAACTTTGACTCACCAAACCAAGGGGGACAAAGACCACTTATTGTTGATGCAAGGTAAAGAACATAACATATATTCTATCCAATCTCACAATGTTGCCAACACAAACAACCCATCTATAATCCTCCTCACGACATTATAAGGAGCATGTATATTCAATGTAATGCCTAGATAAATGTGCCCTCAACCATAGCCTTTAACACAAATTGCATTCAAAAGATCAATTATTCACTAAATTCTATGACTCACAAAAGTATCACATTTTGCTACATTCTTTATCATAACCATCATTAAGATAATTATACTTACAACTTGTTGAAATGATGTAATTCACGTTATTTTGCTACATTCTTCATGAAAAAATCAATACCCAGATATTTATTATCAAAAATCATTTATTTATACTACCATTTCATATTATGCAATTCATATTAAATCTCGCATTTTGCTACATTCTTCATCTTAATCAATATGAAATATTTATTATCAAAAATCATTTCTTTATACTACCATTTCATATGCAAAAATTATATCAAATCATGATGGATGAAAATAAAGCTATGATTTACTTTTTGAACTTATTCATCATTGCTTTATATAAACTATTTCACAGTTGTACCATATAAATATAATGTTTATAAAAGGTAGATTCCCACTATATAACGTCATCAATTCCCACTTAAACACGAGTGGTATATTCTTCTAGTTGCTGGATTAGAGAGAAAGGTAGAGACGGGCGGAGAGTCCTGAGGCCGTGGTCGGTGCTCTTCGAAGGTGTACGATCTCCTTTACAGAAATGTGACGCGTCCGGGACGCGGCGTAGAAAACGAGAGGAAAACCACAAATTTTGCCGTTATGAATATTAATTCACAAAGCGCTGATTATGGAATTGTAGGCTTGACTTTCAACTTGTGCGGTCTCGTACAACTGCTTAAACTTGTGTTCACATAGTACATGGGTGTCGTACAATAATTTTAGGTGCATACTTTATGGGGAGGGGGAGGGGTAAGGGGAAATGGAGATGGAGATGGAGAAGGAGAAAAAATGTTTGAAAAGAAGTTTGAAATTGGGAAGAAGGGATGTATCAAATCTCTAGGTTTGCTGAAATTATTTTGTTTTTGTTATTAGAATGGATAATAGCTAGAGAGTTAAGGGGTATGCTAGGAGAATACCAATCCGTTATTTTTGTGGGTCAAAAGCTGCTTTTGATAGAGTGAATCAAAACTTCTTAAGTAAGGATTTTTCCACTATAACGAGGTTTTTTTAGAACCATTTCGATAGTGAAGTTGTGCTACATGGAGAGCCATGGGTAATGAATTTTCAAGAATTGTTTTTTCCTTTGTATGAATCATTTGATTCATGTACAATAAAGGAGAAGATCCTTCTTTTTTTTAAACTTCTCAGACTCCCTTTTCACTTATGTAACGAAAACATCTTGAGTTTGGTAGAAGATATGTAGAGTTGTTTCTATTATGCTCCTTAAAACATCTTAAACCAGTACGATACCCTAAGGATCTTAATAATGGCTTCTACTTTGGAAGGTTCACTAGAGAAAATCATTTTTTAATACGACCAAGATATTACAGGTAGATGGTAGATGAAAATGGAG
>ML778349.1:542852-563231 GCA_009831015.1 Picea engelmannii
GCCCATGGTCGGTGCTCCTGGGAGGGTGTAAAATGTTTACATAAATGCGACGCGTCCGGTCCGCACCGTGATTGGGATTGGCCCCTCACACGTAGAAAATGAGAGGAAAACATCAATTTTTAACATAAAGGATGCAAATATGTCTTATGCGCTGATTATGGTAGGTCTAGACTTGACTTTGAACTTCTGCGTTGTCGTACAATGGACTTGAGCTTGTTCTGTTCACATAGTATATTGTTTTTGTTTAGTTTTTTGCGCGATGGTCAAAGGCGGTCTTTGTTGAAAATATTTTTTTAATGACATTTGTTGACTATAGGTATCATTGGAAAATGATTGTTGTGAGTCATAACCAACTTGGTACTAAACAATAATTTAATATTGGATATAAGAACGACTTTAAAAAAAAATTATTATATGTTATAATTTATTGTAAAACACAATAGCATTGGTTGGATTAGTTTTTTTATAGTTGTTTTTGGAAAAATATATATGTAACATTACATTTTAGGTGCTTCCTCTAGGGTAGGTGATGGAGAGGGAGAGTAAAGTTTGTATTTGGAAAAACTAGATGTATTAAATATGTTTGTTTTTTTGGTAGTTGTTTTTGTTGATGGAATGGATGATAGATGCAGTTAAAGAGCTTCTTAAGAGAATTTTGATTGGTTATGTTTAAAGTTTTTGATAATAAAAATGTTAAAGTGAATTGAATTTTTTTTTAGGCAATGGTTGTTGAGAGTAAAAAAAGGATTTCTCAGAGGGTTTTTCTCTTTTGTTTTTGAGAATCATTTGGATAGGGAAGTTGTGTTACATGGAGGGCCATGGGTAATGAATCTTTGAAGTTGTTCCTTTTTTCTTGGTATGACTCATTTGATTCAAGGAAAACCAAGTAGGAGAAGACCCTTCTTTTCATTCGACATCTTGGGCTCCCTTTCCATTTCTACAATGAAAACATCTTGAGTTTGGTAGGAGATACATTGTGTTGTTTCAATTATGCTCCTAAAAAAACCCTAACTTGGGAAGGCACCCTGAAGATCTTAATTATGGCATTTATTTTGGAAGTTCTACGAGAGGAAATCATTTTTTAATATAGTTGGAGCCAAAACCTAAACTATGAAAACCTTATGTATTGATGCATCTATTGTCATGAACATGGGCATCATTTTCAAGGCTTCCCTCTCAATATTGTGGCCTTGCAAAAAGACCTAAAGATCAAAGTCCAACTCAAATCCAAGGCCCCGTTGATCCATATTGTATAGGGAATGAAATGAAATGCACATAGAAATATAATCGAGAGAACAATAATACAATGAAAAATCAAGTTCTTTTAATGAATAAAATAACAAAATATTGTAAAACACAAATTGGCTAGAATGGTGGTAACTTATCTCCAAAGAGAGAGAGAGATGTCGACTATGCTCATTAACAAAAGCTAATATAAGAGGTCAAAAGAATGGTCTTTTAACATAAAGGAAGAACCCTAAAGGTCCAAAACCCTAACCCTAGGAGGCAAAGTATGGGAGGTGTTTTTGGGTCCGAGGTGGTTACTTTTTACATCAACTTCCCAAGGGTGAAAATTTTGCATACAATCTCCTTTTGGTGCACATAGTAGCTTGTTGGAAAGATCTAACTAAGGACTAAAATGTTGTCTCATGGCCTAGGATTTTTAAAAACAAGCCGAGGCCCATGAATTTCCCCAAAAAAGTCATTTAGGAACTCAAAATGACACCTTGAAGTTTAGGACCTAGAGAATCATACAAAATCATAACAAAACTACCAAGATGGAGAACTATGTTGAGTCAATGGAAGAGGTGGGTGGCCACTGATATCCACCTAGATTAGTCCTCCCCCCTTAGGAAGCAATGCTCTCCATTGCATCAAGTTCCTGCATTAGATGGGGAAAATTTGGTTGAATTTGAATCTTGGTGGGCCATTTGCCTTGCTTAAGAAGTTGTCCTGCTTTGACAACCCGATAGAGTTGTATGTTTTATTATCAGGTGCCCTTCATCTCACTGTCCATGATTCGATCCACTGTAGCTTTCTTAAGGGAGTTTGGATTGAGTTCTGTAGGGGCTAATTGCTTGACGACCTTCGAGGGGTCCAAAAGAGGTGGGAAATATGGTCGAAGCAACTCCATGTTAAATACTGGGTGCAAGCCAAGGAAAGGAGGAATACTCAATTCAAAATCATTTTCATCCATAAACTTTGTGATGGTGTAAGGTCCATATTTGAGTGGTATGAGCTTCCTGTGTGGGCCTATGAGGCTTTATTTTTGCAAATGCAACCATACCTTGTCACTGACCTAAAACTTTCATGGAACTCAATGTTGATCATGTTGTTGCTTGTACTTGGCATTGGCCTTCTACAAGATATCATGAATCTTTTGTTGGAGGTTTTGGATCCATTCAAAAAATTTGGATGCTCTATCTACCTTGGTTTGATCATGGGAGGACTTTTTCCATGACGATGGAATGGGTAGAGCTACATCAATGGGGGCTAATGGATGGAACCCCAAGCACCTTGAAAAGGGCTACGAATAATAGAGTTGTGGAAGGATTTGTTATTGTTATGATGAACTGATTTGTAAGTTGTCATGGATATTCCATTAGACAATTAGTCACCACAAATCTAATAAAGTATTGAAATCTTTAATGTGAAGGTTAATTCCCTTTGGATCCCATAATTATTTAATTACTAGTTTTCTATTTAAAATGTATGAAATAGTTGAAATGTGAAAAATAAAGAACAAAAATAAATACTCACAAATGAAACATTCCTTGGGATAATCCTGATAAATGAATGGTACATTCCTTCGGTTAGCGGGTTGAGAGGAACACGAGATTTTGGTTGGAACTGCTACTAGAGCTGTGAAATTGCGGAATTTTACTTCTTTAAGTATTGTGATGTAAATTTGTTTACGTATATCGACATAGTGTGCACCGAGGATGGTGCACAATTATAGGCGAGGGGGGATTTTAATGTCCCCTCTATAATCCCCAATTTAATTAATTCTTAATGTAGATATAATATGTGGCTACAACCAAATGATGTATATGTGAATTGTATTTCTAGATTTTAATAATAAAAGGTGATGCTAGTTGTTATGGGACATGGATAGAGATGGGGGTTGAATTAATCCGCAAGAGAGGGGAGGGTCTAGGAGAATGTCTAATACAGGGGTCCAAGAGGGATTACTCATGTCTATTAATGGCATCTACATTCCTAAATTTTATTATGATTATGTATTAAACTCTATTTTTTTATTGAGTGTCCCCAAAGCCAATCATTGAATGCATGTAAGAGGGTGGGTGTAATAAGTTACATCCTGTAGTTATTAGGAGAATGTGGGTTAAGTACAATCATCTTGGGGAAGTGTGCGAGTCAAGTAAGTAAGCCAAAGATAGGAAATTCGTATGGGTAGTTACAATGGTTTTAGGTAGTCATGTTTTTGGGCATGAACAGTCAACAGTGAGCAAAAAAGAGAACTTGGAGCTAGAACAACCATGGAGGGAAAATGTTGGAGCATACTGGAGTGTTTTTTTAGCATTTTGGAGTTGAATACTGAAGATCCAAGCTGTCAGGAGTGAAGAGTGAACTCCTATGTGAGTTTCACTAAAACAACTAGTGTTTTTTATTGTTTGTTGGTAGTTTTCGTGGGAGTGAGTTCCATGGAGTTCCCAACAGAGAGATTCATGGTTACTGTTCTAGAGAGACCTTGATAAATGAATTGGATTCCCAAGGGATTGATATTAGTGAAGGAATACATTCCTTGGGTTGGGAAAGTCAAGAGGAAGAGAGATGGTGGAAAATCAGAATAGGTTTAGGAGACTACCAGTGGGTTGTGGGATTTATGAGTTGTGAGTGGACAGTGAGAGACCACCGTCTTTTATGGATTGCTAGCCCCAAATCAATGCTAACTTGTTGTTGATATTTGAAACAAAAATTCTATGTTTGGGTGGAACGTCCATCCCAAGCAACTGGTTGCACAACTTAATTAAAAGATAAGTGTTTTATATTGTTGTTGTGTTATTTTACGTGTTTAATTATTGTTTTATTACTCTATGTATAAGGATGATTTATATGTCACTGTAATGATTTATTAGCTACATTCATGTGTTATTTTATCATCTTGTAGATGCATCTGATTAATGGTAACACGAAGTAGTTAGATCTAGCTGTAATTTGTAGCTAGTAAGCTACAGGAAAACAGTTAGTTAGTAGAAATTTTAATTTTTATGAGTATTCTATGCGTAATGGACCTCACCTGGGCTAGGGAACGTTACATTTTTTATTTCTTTGTGCATGTCCCTAACGTAGTCAAGATATCAAGTGTTGGGTACTGAACTGGTTGATCTTGGGAAAGAGCATTTGTGACAACCCAAGAAGACACCCATGGAAAAAGAAAAGAAAGATGACATAGTAAGAGATCCTATCAAATTGTTGTTCAAGGAATCCCTCGCATGACAGAGGAATGATATTATGGATAATTTCTCTAAGATCCTTTGATGGTTTCCAACAACAAATGAGTCATCTTCAACAAGCCGTCACTTTATAAGTGAGACGTCATTTCAGGTACAAGTTAACTTTGATATTACCTTATTTGATGGCTAGATAGACTTCCATGCTTTGGAAAAATGGTTAAGTCTACTAGAGGGTTATTTATTTGTCCTAAAATTTTCTGATAGTGAAAAAATAACCTTCATGCTCCTTAAAGTCCTTCCCCGTGTCAGAGTTTGGTGCGAGATGTACTATGAACAACATGTCGAAGATGAGTCTACAATTTTTGGGCTAGGACCCACTTGGGCGGTTTTTGTTGATTCCCTCAAGGAGAAATACTACTTTGTTGGAAACTATGATGACCAGTATAAAAAATGGATAAATCTGCATTAGGAAAGAGACCAGAAGATGTTAGAGTACATGTTGGCCCTTGCAAAATTTAAGAGTACTTGGTCATGCTTGACCAATTTTGGGACTGCGACAGCTTGCCAGGGAAAGAGCGCAACGCGAAGCAGAAAATAAGAAAGCAAGACCTATTTTGGGGTCCATTTTAGGGTTTTGAGTTGATGTAACGGGAAAGGGATGTCGACCCATGGGTTTACCCACTTTTAGGCCCATTTTGTAATCTATAAATAGGCAATGTAGATAGTAAGATAGGAGGAGATAGTAATGTAGTACATCTATGTGATGTATGAATGAAAGCTTAGTGCTAGTAATTGGACCTGTGTGATCGGATGTATCTTAGAGTGCTATGTGCATGAGATCAGAGAGCTAAGTGCAGGTTGTTATAGTTTGAAGAGCAAGGAAGAAGGATCTAGTGAGCTGCGCAGATCTTATGTTCTGTGCAAAGTAAGGGTCATTAGAGCTCTGTGCTATAACTGCTTGACCGTGATAATATAAAGAAGACTTTGTGGACGTAGCCCCAAGGTGGGGGTGAACCACGGTAACTGTGTGTATAGTGCTTTGTGCTTCGCTCTTATGTATTTATCTCTTTCTTGGCTAAGTGCTTGATGTGATTAAGTAGATCTAGTTATGATGTGTGTTGTAGATGAATGAATGAACAATAGATCTGATATATGAGATGCTTAGTGCTTGATCTGTTGAATCTAACCTATATTTATGTGGATAAGTATTGAATCATTCTTAGTATAAGTATTCACTGCAATTCTCTGTGCCTTCTACGAAGTATATTAATGAATGTATGCTAAGGAATAACTATTGCTAAGTGCACTGTAAGAAAGATAATCACAGATCTGTGTCCGAGCTAAGATTGCAGACACCTGAGTCCTACAACCACCCCTGCCTCTACCTTGGGTGAGACTTCATCTTCTTCGCAGGTGTTTCCGAAAGGGCCAGTATTTAGGGCTTTGTTGGTGCGCTCTTGAGTGTTGAACCTTGGGTCTGCCCCTGTGCCAACAAATGGTTCCGTTGCCAGGACCTGAAACTATGATTGCTGGGAACTGAAGAAGAAGAAGCTTTGCGTGAAATAAGCTATGTGCGTAGATCTGTTGCTCTAGTGCATAGTGTTCTATTTGACCTGTGAAGCTTTGTGCCAAGAAAAGAGGTCAGATCTGAAGAAAGAGAGGTTAGATCTTAAGAAAAGAAGTCAGATCTGTGAAGAAAAAGGTAATATCTGTAAGCTCTATGCCTTGATAAAGGTAAGAATTGTTAAAAGTCTTAGATCTTGAAGCGTTGTGCTCTGCAGAAGTAAGATAAGTGGATTTGTTTTTGTTTCTAAAGCATGGATCTAGGTATGTTTGATAGATTTTGTCCTAGCTTCAAAACTAGGGCATTAATAGATGAGAGAATGTTTGATATGAATAGATCTAATAAATATAGTGATAGATATGTTATACCTATGCACCGAAAGAATGTCTAGACTAACAAGTGGATGCAGGATCCTAGAAAAAGTTTTTTTCAGGCTAGCCACCACAATCCTGGTGCGTAGTACAGAAGGATTTGGGGAACATCTAAACACACGAGAAGATTAACCCTCTGTTATAGTTGTAGATGACTGGGACATCTTGCTAAAGAATGCCCTGGGAAAAGACCTAGTTGCCTTTGTTGTAAGGCTATGGACCATGAAGTATTGGATTTCCCTAGAAGGATTGTTAGGCTTAAGAAGTTGAATATGGAACAAGCAAAACCCCGAGGGAGATCAAGAGACTAATATTATAGCAGAAACCCAGAAAGAATCAGAAAATATATTGCTACAGATGAAAGATACCTTAAATGACCACTGACATATTAGGCTATCAGAGATCTTCAAAGAAAAGGAGCAAATCGAAGCAAGAAGAGGGGACTTTGGCATTGACTGTACTCTTGATGAATAAGCACAAGTGAACATTATGCCAGAAAGAACTTGGGAAGCTATAGGGAAGCCTTCCATGATCCCTTCCCTAGGAGGAACAAGTTTCTTCAGAGGAAAGATAGTAAACCTATGTGGAAGGCTCGCCCGAATACCTATGACTGTCAATGGAACTTTGACAAAGGAAGAATTTGAGATCATTAAATTTTTTGAAGACAACTCCCCATTTACCATGCTAATAGGAAAACCCTGGATTGATAGAGAACAGGCCAGACGAAGAGAAGAAGAGAAATTTTTGGAAGAAAAGAAGCAAGAGTTAAAAGACTTTATGACCAGAAGGATTACGCACTTGATTGAAGAACAAAAGAGCAAATCGCAGATATTTAATATTAGTACCTCCGATGTTGAAGCTAAGAGAACACTTGAGGATTCACAGAAGATCGAGTTACCTATTTTTGATACAGAAGAAGTATTATGAAGGAACCCTAAGAAAGATTTTCCACAGCGCGAAGTAACTATGACCACAGAAGATAAACATCAGAATGGTAAAAGAAATACTGAGACGAAATTCACTGGGAAGAAGGCTAGGAAGTTAAGAAAGAAAAGGGCTAATATTGTAAGGTTACAAGAGGTTCTAGAGGACACTTCTCAGCAAGAAGAATTGCAGAATTGGAGCTTCATCGAGATATCAAAACAACGACATTTAATACTTCGCCACGACGAAGCAATATAGTCGTTGGAACCGATATACCCATTCGATCGTTGCTCCGAACGGATCGAAAAGCAGTTATGGGTTACCACTAGACCGTTGGATAGCACCAGAACGGATAGAACGGAGTTAATGAAGGCCCCATGTCCATTGCAAGCAGACTGTTGTTGAGATTGGCTACTTAAACTGTCGTGCCACGTACCGAGAATACTTTTTGCTAACTGAGAATCTGAGCGCGAACCCTGAGATTTACTTACCCTGAGATCATTGCCTTACTATTCGTTGTCGTCTTTGAATTCCTTTTGCACCTGAGCCAGCTGACCCAAGTCTGTATGTCAAACGAGCTCAACGTTGCTGAGAAAATTGTTGAAGAAGTTATAATTGATTTAATGGCTGAGAGAGTCATGTCAGAACACAGAATGTCTACAGGTGTACAACCATCATCCTCGGGTGTACTGCCAGCTTCCCCCTCCACTGCTCGAGCAGGACCATCCCGACTGCCTTCGGAAAGACGATCTAAGCTAGGAAACGACTTCGCCACTGTGAAGATGATCCCAAGCATCTTGCCTAAATATATCCCACCACTAAGCGGACCAGTGAATCGAGACTTTGTATCTAGAGACTTTGAATATGTTATAGTCACTACATACCTCCTGAAAGGGGTGCGTGCAGTTCATGTTGACCAGGAGAAGCTCACCACGTTGAAATTCAGTGATTTTAACCTTGGAGATCGCAAGGTATACAATATTCGAGCCCCGCAAAAGTATTTGACTATTACAAAAGGAAAGAACCCCAATATTGTACCGCAGCAATGGACCCATAACCTTGCGTAGTCAACCCTCCTCAACGTATTGAAGATTCCACATTTCGGGAGGCATTAGGAAGTAAATGCTTGTGTTCGACTGTTGTTGTCCTGCTACCATGGAGGATACCTATGGTTGGACCGACACATCACCCTGGATCCGATTCTGATCAATCGGATCACTGGGCTAAGCATGCAAGGCCCTGACCCGTAGGACTTTTACCCTAGAAAGACAGCAGATCGTGCTCTCGCTCAACGAATAAAAGACACATATGGCGATCTGGAGAAAGGCATGCGAGGTTACAAGGTAGCCTCCATTGAGAATGCAACAATACGCTTTGGTTTCCAACTGATCACAGGCAAGTTAGTTTGAAAAAACAGGCCTACACAAGTGATCAGATTTGTAGTTGACCTTGCAGGGAAGTGCGTGGAGGGACTACAAATGAATTGGGTAAATACCTTATAAATTAGCTAGAGCTTGACTGTAGACAAGCGCAGAACCAAGGGTATGAGTTCCACTTTAGTTGGTTGCTCATACTCATTGCCTTCATCACGTGGGAACTGCCTGAGGGAGCCACATTTTCGGAGATCGAACCCTTCGAACCCCTGGCCGTGAATTTTTGTACGCTATGGTACTCCAATGACATGAACAAACAGTGGCAGTCCAATGTCATCTTCCATGCGTACTACACTCAGTTGACGAATTCCATTAAGTATACACTGCGCATTACACCCAACACTCTTCATAGGTTTCAACCTTTGATGAAATTCAACGTAGATCGTCACTTCACCTACATCACAGCGCACACAGATGAGCACAAACAACAACTCCAGACATATTACAAGCTGATAGAAGATGACCTAGAGGAGATTACCAAGGAATGGTCGGTAGACCTCCTTGTTGCAGCAGACCCTGCAGAGATGTCCGACGTAGATATCCCTGAAGCTATGCTAGATACACCAAGACCGCACAAGACTAAGAAGGAGGTGAAAGTTCAAGATATCCACAACACATCCATGAAGACTTCTTGGCTCTCACCTATGAAGGGAGGTGATGATGAAGAACTAGGGGGCACAAAAGTTAAACAGAGCAAAGGCGAGGTTACCTCACCTAGGGACGAGGCAGATCCCTCCAAGAAAAGGAAGATTACCCCGTCGAGGCCCTCATCCAGAAAGAAAACTAAGGCCACCCAGACCATGCTTAAGACTATGCTTACCCTGGATGATTTTGACTTCTTAATTACCGTGTTGAATGATGTTTCATTAGAGCTCGCGGAAAAGAAAGAAGCAAAGCATGAGGAACTACTCCGTTGGATCACGGATGAATTCAAAGAAGCGCAATAGGCACTTCAGTCTAGCCAAGTAGTTTCTAGGGCGTCGTTGACAATGGAAATATCAGGAACAGCCGATGAGCCCACACAGTTACGCCAAATCATTGAGAAAGTCGAAGCTCGCCTTCGACAAGCTCAAGAAGACATAGCGAAAGCCACCCAGGATTTCGTGCAAGAACAAAGCGCACATGAAGAGCAATGGAGAAAGGCAGAAATAGGAGCATCTTGACTTACAAGCCAAATGGGAGGAGGAAAAAGCCCAGTTACAGCAAAGCAAGGAACAGTTGCTAGCAGAGCAACTTGAAACACAAGAAAGAATTCACAAGGCACTGCGCTTTGTGACGATCATAGAAGTGAAGATGGAAGATCCGCTTCCACAACAGGTGATCCAAATGGAAGAAGTAATCCAACAACTTCAACAGTGCATCATGGATCTGGAGCTCTGCACCATGTCTGAGACACCCCAAGAGATAAGAGATCTAAGAGAGGCCACTGCTCGAAGCGTAGTCGACCAATTAAAAACTTTGGCTTCGGAATGTAGGCAACTAAGCACTAGAAGTGCCCAGACCTATGAAACCCTCGCAAAGAATCCAAAATTGTAGACATTGGAGGCACAACGCCACGAAGCAAAGCAACATGCAGATGTGATACAAGTGCAGTTGAAGTCCATGACCCCAGTCGAAAGAATGAAGAGGTTCACAGAGCAACGCACAGCCCAACAACGAGTACACACGCTGCAAAGTAAAGTAATGGACGTCTCTCAATGACTGTAACCACTCCAAGAGAAGGCATGCCAACTGTTCACCGAACTTGAAATCCAGGGAGTTGAACTCGAACAGGGTGTCATCACTGCAGAACAACGCCTGGAAGGACCGCTCAATGACACAGTAATATAGGAATTTATTGAACAATAGGATGTTGCACTGCAGCAGGTCGAAGCCGCTCGAGCCAAGCTTGAGGCGTTTGAAGCAAAATTGGTTAGACCTGAGTGACTCGATACGAGTCACATGTGAGTGTTGGGGGCCTGTTGACCCTTGACCAAGTTTAAGAGTACTTGGTCATACTTGACCAGTTTTGGGACTGCGACAGCTTGCCAAGGAAGGAGAGCAACGCGAAGCAGAAAATAAGGAAGCAAGACCTATTTTGGGGTCCATTTTAGGGTTTTGGGTTGATGTAACGGGAAAGGGATG
Source organism: Picea engelmannii (assembly GCA_009831015.1). Taxonomy (NCBI): domain Eukaryota; kingdom Viridiplantae; phylum Streptophyta; class Pinopsida; order Pinales; family Pinaceae; genus Picea; species Picea engelmannii. The sequence continues at coordinate 553,687 of ML778349.1, forward strand.
TTGACCCGTGGGTTTGCCCACGTTTAGGCCCATTTTGTAATCTATAAATAGGCAATGTAGATAGTAATATAGGAGGAGATAGTAATGTAGTACATCTATGTGATGTATGAATGAAAGCTTAGTGCTAGTAATTGGATCTGTGTGATCGGATGTATCTTAGAGTGCTTTGTGCATGAGATTAGAGAGATAAGTGCAGGTTGTTATAGTCTGAAGAGAAAGGAAGAAGGATCTAGCGAGCTGCGCAGATCTTCTGTCCTGTTCAAAGTAAGGGTCATTAGAGCTCTGTGTTGTAACTGCTTGACCGTGATAATATAAAGAAGACTTTGTGGACGTAGCCCAGGGTGGAGGTGAACCACGATAATTGTGTGTATAGTGCTTTGTGCTTCGCTCTTATGTATTTATCTCTTTCTTGGCTAAGTGCTTGATGTGATTAAGTAGATCTAGTTATACTCTGTGTTGTTGATGAATGAATGAACATTAGATATGATATATGAGATGCTTAGTGCTTGATCTATTGAATCTAACCTATATTTCTGTGGATAAGTACTGAATCATTCTTAGTATAAGTATTCATTGTGATTCTCTGTGCCTTATGTGAAGTATATTAATGAATGTATGTTAAGGAATAACCACTGCTAAGTGCGCTATAAGAAAGATAATCAAAGATCTGTGTCCTAGCTAAGGTTGCAGACACCTAAGGCCTGCAACCACCCCTGCCTCTACCTCGGGTGAGACTTCATCTACTTCGTAGGTGTTTCTGAAAGGGTTGGTAGTTAGGTCTTTGTTGGTGCACTCTTGAACGTTGAACCCTGGGTCTGCCCCTGTGCCAACAGTACATCAACATCTTGCATACCTTCCGCACAAAGTTGAGTATTAAATACTTCGAGTGACACCTAGTTTTGAAGTATATAAGTGGCCTACATAGGTATATCTAAACATATATGGAATTCTTGGATATATCCTCACTGGGAGTCACTTACTGATATGCTCTCAATATCTAGCAAAATTTCAAGAAAAATAATAAGCGGGATTTTTGTTTTGCAAACCCATCACAACAGAAGCATGGTAAATGTGGCCATGATCCCCAAAGAAAAGAATAGAGAAAGGATGTCGAACCCCATGACAAATAATCCAAGCCACAAGAAAAGAAGGTTAATGAGAATTTAAATAAGGACAATGGAAAGTGGTGTGAGTTCCAAAAAATCCCTTGGCATAACACTAATGAATGTCACTCCAAACAATCATTGTTGGTTGAGACGAAATCCTCAAATTTGGATTCCAACTCAGACTCTGATTCATAAATGGAAAAGGGAAAATGGATCATTGACGTAGAAACCAATGTCACCATCACTACCACAAAGGTCTAGCCAAAGGAACTAGAGGAGATTGAATAAGAGGAGTGCCTCTTCCACTCACAAATGTGGGTGAAGGGGACCCCACTCTATTTCATTGTTGACAGGGGTAGATAGAAGAACCTAATCTTAGAAAAGGTCATCAAGAGGTTGGACCTAACAAGGACACTACACCCTTATCCATACACTATCGATTGGCTCAGCTAGGGATGAGACACTTGTTTCAACTAGCAATGTTTCCTACACTACAGAATCAAACCCTTCAAAGATGATTTATTGTGTGATGTTTCTCCCATTGAAGTTTGTGATGTTAATTTAGGACAAGCATATATGTGGAAGAGTCATGTTGTTTATGAATCTAGGCCTTGTAGTGTCATTATTACTTTGGGAAGTCAACTCTACAGGGTACCAGAGACATTCTCAACTATTTTAGTCTCTTTGATGTTCAAGAAGTAGTGCAGAAAGGTGGTCTCTCAGACTAGGAGATTTGTCCTCTTTATGGTTCAGTCAGAAGGTGAAAAAAATGTCACTACAATCTCCAAAACCTCTGCACAATATCTCTCTACATAATAGAAGTAGGTGGAAAAGATAGTAGAAGAGAAAAAAACATATTTGACTCACCTACTCGGGTGCATTTTCACTTTCAGGTAAAGCACACAATTGATTTAGCACCCAGTTCTCCTCTACCTAACAACCAGGTACATAGGCATTGTATTATGGAGAATGAAGAAATCAAACACCAGATCCAAGATATATTTATGAAGGGTGGAATTAGACCAATATCCTCACGTTGTGAGAGCCCAATTATTCTACCATACCTGCAACAACCATTTGAGATAGAGACAGATGCTTCAGATTAAGATATTGGTGCAATTCTCACTCAACATGGGCATCTGGCGGCCTATCACAATGAAATGTTATGTGATGTCATTCATAGATACCCCACCTATGAAAAATATGTGTACTCCATTATGCAGGCATGTCGACAGTGGAAGCATTACATTCCGGGAAAGGAAACAATCATCCACACTGGTCATAGGCCTCTACAATCATACAGACACAAGGAAAGTTACAAAATGACGTCCATCAGAAGTGGTCTATGCACCCATATAAATTCCACTTGAGCATCAAGTACAAGAAGGGAATCACCAACCATATTGCATACTACCTCATTCAACCCCTGATTTTGGCACTAACCACAATGATTAACCCTTGTGGGCATGAGACCTCTGAGTGGCTAGAATTATACAAAAACGGCTTTGAATTTTCTACTACCTATCAGACATTGAGAGAGAAAGAAAATCAATTCATGAATTTCATCTCCAATATGGAATACTATGCCATCTAATCCATCTATGTGTTCCTTCAAGTCAGTGTACAAAGATGATTTGTAAATCTCATTATAGTTAGGTGGAAAGACACTTTGGCATGGAAAATATAGTGGTAGTACTACAAAAGAATTTTTATTGGTCAAAGCTTCAAAAATATGTCTACAATTATATTAGATCTTGCACTTCCTATGCCACTACCAAACCCACCATCAAGAAACGGGGGATATACACCCCTATGCCTACTCTTGATAGGCCTTGGGAGTCCATGTCCATGGATTACATGTTCAATCTACCTTCAACCAAGCATGGTAATGATTATGTCTTCGTGGTCGTTGATCAATTATCTAAGATGGCAGTTTTGGCACCCTATAAGAAGAGTATCACAACTAAGGCCATTGCTAAGATCTTTGAATGTGTTTGGATTCATTTTGGGATCCCATGGACCATTATTTTAGATTAAGACAATAGGTTCCTAAGTACTTTCTGTTCCAAGCTATGGTCAAAGATGGTCACCAAGCTAACCAAATCAACTTCCTTCCACCCATAGACTAATGGAAAAACAAAGATAGTCAACATGATGATTGTTCATATTCTGAGGATGTAAAATTCCAAACATCCACACACATGGGATGATATCCTTCCTTATGTTCAATAAATATACAACAAAGCCCTCCAAATATCTATTGGCCATAGCCCTTTTTAGGTGTGCTTGGGGTTCCATCCATTGACCCCGATTGACATATCTCTACGCATTGAAGTGACATAGAAAGATTCCTCCCATGCTCAGACCGAGGTTGATCGACTAGACAATGTTTTTGAACAAATATAGCACATCCAAAAACAAGTTCATGATATTTTTTAGAAATATAATGCCAAGTACAAGCATCTCCATGATCAACATTGGGTACCACGCAAGTTTCAGGTGGGAGATAAGTTAGTGTTACATTTGTAGAAAGAGGACCTCACATAAGCCCATCAGAAGATCCTCCCACTCCAATATGGGCCTTAAACCATCACCAAGTATTTGGGACAGAATGATTTTTTAATAAAGTATTCCCCCTTTTCTTGGCTTGCACCCTATATTTAATGTGGAACTACTTCGACTATATTTTCCACCTTTCCCGGATGCTTCAGACGTGGTCAAGCACTTGACCCCTACTTAACTCAATACTTACTAAATTGAAAAAGAAACTGTTTATTGGATCATGGAAACCAATACAAATGGAACCTTCCATCAGAACATCCAACTCTATTGGGTAGTCAAAGCAGGGAAACTTCTTCACCAGGGCAAGTGGCTCATTAGGATGTAGGTTCAATAGAAGTTTCCCCATATAATGGAGGAACTTGATGCAATGGGGATTATTGCTTCCTAAGGGAGGAGGACTGATCCAGGTGGATATTGGTGACCACCCACTTATTCCACTAATTCAGAATGGTTCCACATCTTGGTAGTTGTTTTACAATTTTTTGTGTCCCAAACTTCTAGGACCATTTTGAGGCCCTAAACGATGTTTTTTTGGTGTGGAAACGCCCAACATGTATTTAAAGGTAAATGTTGGCCCATTCGTAATGTGTAGTTCTCATCTAGACCTTTTTGATGGGCTACTGAGTTCCCCAAATGGAAGTCGTATGCAAAGTTTATTCCCTTGGGAAGTTGATGTATAATTTAACCACATTGGGGCCCACAAACTTTTTGGTGTTTCATCTTCTAGGGTTATGGTTTTGGATGCTTAGGTTTTTCTCATTGATTATTTATGTTAAAAGTCATGGTTTTCTTCTTTATAATTATATTCTTGTGAATGGGCGTAGTCGACACATCTCCCTCTTCAGGGATAAGCTACCACCATTGTAGCTAGCTAGCTTGTAGTCATTAATATAATATAATATTAATTGTATCATTGTGTTTCTTACAATATATATGTTTGTTTCCTTATTATATATCTGACTTCATTTCATTCTCAATATAATCTGTATCATTGGATGACTCCGTCGACACACCCACAAAGAGTCTCATTGATTGATTCAAAGAAATACATAAGGAAAGGGCGCACCAAAGAGGTTGGGGAACACTAGTCCCAAGGCTTGTGAAGGGTTTATGATTGCATGGGTTCATGGGCACATCATTTTGTGAAGAGATGCGTCCATTTTTTTCGGGTGTGTTGGTCCATGAAGGGGTGTGACATACCCAAAGGACGTGACAGTTCAAGAAGGTGACATTTGGATTCCATATAAGAGAACAAGAGTTCACAACCAAAGAAGGAAAGAAGAGCAAGGAGGCATAGAGATCAAGTCAAGGGACCAAGGCAAGGTTCTAAGGCAAGGAAAAATAGAATGCAGAGTTGTGAAGACATGGAAGACAAGTTACCAAGAGTGGGATGCACAAGGAGAGTTTGGGGAAGTTTGAACGAATGTCTGTGGGAGGCATGTTATGAGACAAAACCAAAGTTTGTGTTAGCTTGTTGAAGTTTGTGATAAAGAAGAAACAATGAATCTGTGGAAGGGTGCACATTTTTGGCACATCATAGGGGTTGAAAAAGTAGTTGCAACATAAAGTTTTGGTGGGATTAACCTTTGTATAAGTGTATTGGTGAGGTGAGGTGAATCATGCGACTCTACCCAAGTTATAAACCAAGCCAGTAGTGCTAATATTGTAACTTTTTCACAAAAATACGACTTAGATGGGTGTTAGCAACGTCTTGTGTTGCACGCACTATTTTGTGTGTGTCTCTTGTTTGTTTCAAAAGTTTTCTCTTTGTTTCACATGTTCATGGATGTATCCTTAAATGAAAAAGTGTTAGGTTGTTAAAAATACTGTCTAAGTATAGAAGTGAGTTGCAAATAGTTGGAGTGGGACTTTCCTCTAGCCTAGAATGGAGTATGGGTATGTTCTAGGTGAGGAGGCATAATCCAGAAAAAAGTATCCTTGGTTTTGCCAAGCATCCAAGTGAGAACTTCTATGGTGTCACACACACTCAAGAGGTGCAGGATCACAAGATATGGGCATGGATCCAATGGGGTCGTGACAGGTGGTATCAAATATTGTTCATTTCATATTTTGAAGAAGGTTTAATGGGATCTTCACCATTATCTTGATGATAGGTGGTATCAAAGCATATTTGTCTATTAACCACTACCATGGTCAGAGTGGTGGTGTTGAGGAACACTGCAGTTGGTTTCACAGTTTGTTGCAGAGATAACTCAATTGGAACGTCTGCAACCCATCATAAACTTGGTGAACAATTCGGTGGAGTAAACTGGTTCATCACATAGACAAATGGAATTAGACTTACAATAGAGTTTCCAATTGAAAGTATGGTGGTATGTTTATCTGGGCGTACACCTTGTATAGACCGAGAGCAACGTTTGTTGGGAAATGAAGCACTTGGCAAAGGTGGGTTGTTCTGCCACAAGTGGTTTGAGTGCAAACTTGTAGATATATTGTGGACATACACAAACTAGGGGAGATGTTATTGAGGGTGAAATGAGCACTTGGATGTGTATACAATTGCAAGACTCATTGTAGACTTGGAATTGTGTAGAGGATTTGTGAATTAGAACTCTTGGGAAGGCCAAGTGACTTGGATCGTGTCGCAAAGAGGTAGAGCAATAGGAGAATTTCGTGGGAAAAGTGGAAGTGAATCTTGGACAAAACTAGAACCACTCACCAATATAAGATTGAAATGGACGGTCGGGTGATGAAGCTTGGAAGATCAAGAGAGATAGTGTAGTTGAACAATTCGTGAAACTAAAGATGCTTTGGGAATATTGGATTAATTCAACGCACAATTGGAGTCAAAGATCATTGAATTTAAGACATTGGAAAGGGGGATTGAGACTTTGATGTAAGATGTGTTGGGAGCACTTAGGGAGGAGAGAATCCAACATTAAGGAAACACAACAAAAAATAATCATCCCATGCCACTCAATAATAAAGGTAATATGGTTGAGTGTCACTTCTCTTTGTACAATATTTTTATGAGGGATTGTCTAATGCGAGGAAGGTTTGCTCCATTGGTTGAAAAAGAGGAGGCCTCAATCACACCGAAAAAAAAAAGAGAGACTGAAGCCTTGAAAAATATGGTTCAAGTGTAGAAACCGATGGAATAAATGAACGAATTCATGGAAATGTTAGTGGAACACATGCAAGAGTTCAATACAAGAGGTCGAGGATGATTTTCAAAAAGTGAAGAAGTTGAAGGACTCTTGTTTGTGAATGTAACAACAAGTGGGTTGAAGATGGCATCATTGGTTGACACCAATGAAACCCACAATTTTGTGGGTGAGTGAGTCACGAAATCACTTCATATCAAACTTGAGAGCAACATCAAAACATGTAAAGTGATGAACTCAACAGGGATTTTGGTGATAGGGATTGTTCATTATGCACCATTGAGAGTGGGAGAGTGGTTTGGAAACATGGATATGTTGGTAGCTCCATTGGATGATCATGCAATGATATTGGGTTTGGACTTCCTCAAACTTTCCAAATCATTTCCTATCATCCACGAAAGTCTCTTAGTATTCTTGGATAAGGATTGAACACCAAGCACACCCTTGATGACGAAGATGAAACTTGGGGGAACACTTAGGATTTTTGTGATAATATTGGTAGAAGGATTTAGTGGAAACATAAGAAATCCTTGCAATATGATGCAGTAGCAATAATTCATCCACACCATAGCATCTTTGAGTATCTTGGGGAAATAAGAGAAACATTTGATAGCAACAAATACTTCGGTGAAGGAATCCATGGGGAAGGTTTTTCAATTGAGGAACCCATAGAACCATGAACATGAGTGTAGAGGAGAGTTGAAATCTTCACTTGTCGAGACCATGGAACAAAGGGGAAATCACTAAGAGAATCGTTATCAACTACAAGCCATATATGTTGTGGAGGATTACCTCGTATACTTACCTATCATAGAGACTTCAAGCGTTGAGTTAAGACAGTGTGTGGAGACACTTGCTCAACCGGACTTGGAGTTGGACATGGAAGAGGTATGAATGGAAGATCAACACCACACAACGATTGTGAACTTTTTGTAGGAAGACCATGGAGATATATGACTTCCAACTTACTGCAGAACAAATTGAGGAGTTGAGATGCACACCAAAGGAAGTTAGGCTAGTCTTGCGATACTTGTGCATGGAGCACAAGTCAGATACAATGTATTCCAATAGATCTTGGTAGTGACTATTGGGTACACTCTACCTACTAAGAAGGAATACATAGACACACTTCTAAGATAAAGTAGTGTGATTGATGATGCCTTATGGAGGTGTCATGGAAATAATCAAGAAAGGAAGTTGTGAAATGACAAATGGGTTGTGGAGGTGACTTTCCAAAATAGTGACAAGGGGAAAGACCTTGTCCAGAACTAAGAAGTTCAAAGAGAATTTCGAATAAGAGCAGTGAACATGTTGGGACTACAATGGGCGGCTCAATGATACCAAGAAGAGTTGGACAAAATGATGAATATGCAAATAGAAAAAGATTTGTTGAAAGTAGTTATGTGCCTTCCCTAGCGATGAACGAATAGTTGGATTGATCACCCAACTAGTTTGGAACTTGAGAGGATCCAATGTACATGACACATGGATGACAAATTCAAAGTATCAAAGTTATCATGGGTCAAGAGTATCCATCACTTGGGGAAAATTAGAGGATATTTCTAAGGGGAGGACCCTTTGATATTAGTTGTAGACATAATAGTTGTTGAGTAGTGATGAGATCTGGAGATAGGGAGGAGGAATCATGGATATCAACATATGTTGTTGAGGAAGAAAACAACTTGTATTGCGGGAGGATATAAGGTCTCCTGTGACACGCACCAAGCACATGCACTCCTTGGACAGACTTGGGGATCAGTTGGGAAAGAGAAAACAAGGGGCATGTGATTGGTGGGGTGAACGAAGACATGATGCCTAGGAAAGGGACCAAAATGGTGACATGTGGAACCAAGGAGAAACACACCTCACTTTCCTTGATATGGTTGATGGATATTTGGATTTCATTTTGGTAAGGACAGGGTGACTTGGGTGCATTCCTAAGAAGTTGACATGTCTTCTCATTGTAGTATGGGTGCACTAGATAGGTTGGATGACCCCATCGACACACCCATGAAGAGTATAATTTCTCGATTCAAATAAATTTACAAGGAAAGGGTGCACCAAAGAGGTTAGTGCACACTAGTCGCAAGGGATGTGAAGGGTTGATAAGCACACGGGTTCACGGGAACGTTAGTTCATGAAGGGATTTTTAATTCCATGAAGGGATGCATAAGTTTGTTTGGTTTCATTGGTCCATGAAGGGGTGCAACACACCCATAGGATGTGATGGTTCACGAAGGTGACAATTGGAGTCCATATAAGAGCACAAGGGTGCAAAACCAATGAAGGAAAGAATGCATAGGGATAAATTCAAGAAAGTGAGGAAAGGAAGAATAAAACGTAGAGTTGCAAAGACATGGAAGACAAGTAGCCAAGAGTGCGACACATAAGGAGAGTTTGGGGAAGTTTGAATGTAGGTCTCTGGGAAGAATTCTATGAGGCAGAACAAAAGTCTATGTTATCTCGGTGAAATATGCGACATAAAAGAGATAGTGAGTCTGCAGAAGGGTGCACATCTGGGGAACACCACGGGGGTTGTGAAAGTAGTTTCGACAAAGAGTCTTTGTGGGAAGAATATATGTATAAGTGACTTGGTGAGGTGAGGTGAGTTGTGAGACTCTACCCAAGTTGTAAACTGATCCAACAATGCTCATATTCTAATTGTTTCACAATAATAATACTTAGTATGGTGTTAGGCACATCTTGTGCCACCCACACTATTTATGTGTGTGTCTCTTGTTTGTTTCACAAG
>ML778350.1:0-22491 GCA_009831015.1 Picea engelmannii
TGCTAGATTGAGATTTCTTGTATAGTTGGGTGGAAAAAAACAATGATATTGTAGAAAAAAAATGATTTTTTAACTGTGCTATCAGGTTATAAAAGTTATTAGAAGTTATTTTTGAAGTTAGATTGTTCTATGCTACCCAAGATGAATATTTTTTTGCTCAAATGTAGGAAAAAAATTATAATATCAAATGGCCAAGTCTTCATATTCCAGTGTCGCCTCATTCAGTATCTCTGGAACTCCTTCAAGTTCTCTCACGTTGATTGCAGTACGTCTATATTTTATTGATAAGTCATTTATCTCAATGAATTTATGTTATGTATGCAGGTGCAATTTAATAATTGTTCATCGAATTTTGCAGAATCGAGATTCATGATTGAGTTCAGATGCTCAAGATATTCCCGTGGTCCCAAAATTATGCAAGCTCTTATCAGGAGAAAGATACCACAAACAATGTTTGATGAAAATGGACAACTTATTTACCATTCCAATCCTAACATGCCATCTTCTAACAACCATCCTGGGTCAACGGTATTACACCATGAATGCAATCTCTTTTATGTACACAACCCTGTAGGGCATAAGAAAAAAATGTTTGAGTAATTGTATTTTTGGATTTTCAATGGAACTAATGTAAATGTGTTTCTTAATTCAACATTTGTTTTATAAAGGGGTTGGTTTCATGTTTATTATTAGGAAGAAAATGTCCATGCTTCTAATAAATGTTTGGTTTAATGTTTGAACATATTAAAAACATTGTGTTACTAATACTATTAATGTATTGTTCAATATTTTTACAATCAAGATTCTAATGGCAAGCGAACTGTCTACCATCTACCATTGCACCCCACTATGATGTCAAGTCATGAGATTGTTTCTAAACGAAAATAGCTCAAAGAAGAAGCATACCAAGAATGGTTGAAATAACCACCTATTCAATTCCCACTATGTTCCGAGTCACCAATTCAAAACCTCGACAATAACACTAGTTCTTCACATGTTGTGGATGAAGGCAATGTTATAAAGGTTGGTATGTATGATTTCTTGCTAGATACCCAAGCCATGGAGGGAATGTTGTTAGATTCATTCCAGGGAAATGAACTAGGGGATGATGCAAATGTTGTAGATAGCTTCTACGAAAAACCTGGAATCTGCTTCCACCACCCCTCTATTTGGTCTAGTACAAGAGTTTGCAAGGTCTACCCATCTAGGGACAACAATGTTATTATACAACTTGAAAGCAATGTATGGTATGTCGAATGCATGTTTCATGACACTTTTGAAGTAACTAACCATTAAGTCCCCTAAATTTTTAAGGAATCTTGTCACACAATGAAGGAAGAAAAAGGTTCATTTTATTCATTCTTAATGACAGTGTAAATTTCTATTGCCCACTAATTGCAGGTTATTCAAAGATAAGGTACTTCCTAGTGATAATCACTCACCCGATAGTTACACATAGGCAAAGCAAATGCTGAAAATGTTGGGTGTTGAGCACATATCATGGCATCCATGTTTGAATGATTGTATTCTATACATAAACGAATATGCGAACAAAGACATATGTCCAAAATGTGGGCACGACAAATACCATAAATAAAAAAACAAGGGTAAGGCACATGGTCCTCCTCATAAGATATTGAGGCATATGCCTATAATTCCAAGGATTGAAAGGCTCTTTCGCTGCAAACAATTAGCCACGTTGCAAGGGTGGCATTCCTCACATACAAGTGAGCCAGGAGTCATGCGAATCCCAACAGATTCAATATCCATGAAGCATATAGAGGATACATAGCCCGATAAATTCAAGGATGAAGTACATAGCCTTTGATTGAGCATAACTATGGATGGAGTTAACTCGTATTCCCTCCAAAACACCAACTATTCTGTTTGGCCAGTGGTAGTGATCAATAACAATATCCCCCCATGGTTGTTCATGAAGAATGGATATATTATGTTGGCTCTTATAGTCCCGGGTAGAAGACAAGTGAAGAAAATGGATGTCTACCTCCAACCACTGATCGATGAATTTAAGAAATTATTGGAAGGGATACATGTATCTGATGTATCAAGACCCATCCTAATGGAGAGATCTTTTACGTTGTATGGCATATGTGCGTACACCACGCACGATTATCCAGGACTAGGAGTTTGCTCCGATAAGCATGTTCATCAATTTGTTTATATATGTGATTTTATTTAGCATACTTCATTTTGTGCAACTATATTTTTGACACTAACATGCTATGTATATGTTAACATCGTAGGTCTTGTAACAAAAGGGTATCATGGCTGTAAATGTTGTGGACCTTCTGTAAAATCTAGGTGATCTAATGACCTATGAAAGATAGTGTACAATTGTTCGAGGGTATTCCTCCCAGAAGGCCACCCTTATAGAAGAGATGCATCTGTTTTCAATGGTAAAATAGAGAGAACTCAGAGACCTAAAATAATGACACAGACAAATTGGAATAGGGCATATGACACAGAGAAGGAGAAGGAAATGGCATAATTCTTTGATTCAAATGGGGAACCTATGTTTGATGATACTGAGTTTTTTGACACCTATGTTGAGAAAATGCCCGTTGAATTTTTTGACACTTACTAGATCCCATGCGTATATTAAAAAAGGTTTCATCTTCTTTATGGAGGCACATATCATGGAATAAAACCGACACAATGGTTGTCGGGAGAGATCTTATTGCTTCAAATACTAAAAATGGGCATTGGCCAAGAAACAAAACTAGAGGAGAGGCTAGTCCCTCTTGGTCTTTTAAAGAAGGCGATGTCCAATGGATTTTGAAGAAATATTATCTTTCTATGGTGAAGAATGTTATATTGGGTGTGAAGGCTCCTTCTTTATATGGGTCGACTCTACGACGTTGCTTTATTGTAGATGGAAATTTGTTAGGGTTGAAATCACATGACCATTTGAACCTTCTAAGGGTATGTATGTTGAATACATGATTCTTCTAGTTCTATACTAACGTTGGTAAAAATATGTTATGCACTCACAATTTTACGGAATTAATGATGCATGTGTCTATTTTGTAGTGTCATTATCCTTTGTTTGTGTGTAGTTGTGTAAACCATGACTTCCCCCAAGACCTGCGATGTGCCATATTGATTATTTGGATTTGTACATTGGATCACATCAAGGGAAATTCGTATGGCTAGCATTCCATGGTGGCACCGAGAGATAACTGAGATTGTTTGTATGTTTGAGAAGGAACTGCCCATGAGTTTTATGGACTTGCAAGTCCATCTTCTAATTCACCTACCTGATGAAGTTGAATTAGTTGGGGTGCTCTCATGTCGGTCGATGTTTTTCTTAGAGAGGTACATGAAAAAATTGAAGGGGTTTGTTCAACAAAGGGAAAAACTAGAGGGCTCTATGGCAGAGGGGTACATAGTATACGAGCCATTATGTTATGCCATTGAGTACATCAAGGAATTTGACAACATAGAAAGGGTAGTCGTTTGGGACGACCATCAAGATAAGGAAAAAAGGGAAATGGAGCTAGTCCAAACGAACAAAAAAAGTGGCTTGATAAAGAGTAAGTCAATTATATTTTGTCAATTTAGTACAGGGAAATTGTTTACATTGAAGCTGATAATATATATTTCATCCCATGCTATTTGTTTTGAATTATTTCATACATCAACGAATTTAGAAATTTTGATGCCATCAATAAATTTGTTCTTTAAGTTGATAATATATATTTGATCTCATGCTATTCGTTTTTAATTTGTGTATACATAAGCGAATTTTGAAATGGATGCCATCAATAAATTTGTTCTTTACAACGCAGAGGCAATGCGACCATGGTCGTGCTATATGAAGAGAAAATAAGTAAATGAGATAGTGACATGAAATAATTTAGACGGTTGAATGGTAGAAGCATGCCTTATCTTGATCATTTAAAAGAAAATATGCCAAAAATATGTCCCAATAGTTGGGTGGTTGTCCAGATACAAGAGAAATATGCGGTGTCCAGTCGTAACTCACGTGGAGAAGATCTAGATGTACTAAACATAGGGATTGGGTGCAACAACTTTGTAATAACCTCTCTGAGTACCACATTCTAGTTATAATATTGCACATTTGAGTTGTAACATGTATTATGTTTTTATTAATGCTTTGGTTATTAGACATATGACATTTCTCTTTGTTCACATTTTTATAGGTGAATTTATTCCCATCTATGTGGGTACATGGACATCATTTTTGCACTAAGTATGCTGATGAATGCCACATCACACAATATTGTGGAGTGGAGGTCAAGTTTGACCAATCTAGTCATCGTGATGAAATATTGATAGAGGGGAAGTTAGGTTGCATTGGAAATATACAGGAGATCATGCAAGTATAATTCTCATCGCTTCAATGTGTTATTTGTTTTACTAGTGGTGGGTTACCTTTGACCAAAGAAATGTAAAGGAAGATCATGATAGTGGGATAATATGTATTAACTCTAAAAAAATGTGGGTTGAAAATAAGGAGCCTTATGTTTTCCCAAAACATTGCAACCAAGTGAAGAAAATGGATTTCTACCTTCAACCATTGATTGATGAATTTAAGAAATTATGGGAAGGGATACATGTATATGATGTATCGAGACCCATCCCAATGGAGAGGTCTTTTAATTTTTATGGCATATGTGCATACACCACACACGATTATCCAGGACTAAGAGTTTTCTCTAGTAAGCATGTTGATTGATTTGTTTATATCTATAATGTTATTTGACATACTTTCTTTTGTGCAACTATATTTTTGACACTAACATGCTCTATATACGATAGCATCACATGTCTTGTAACAAAAGGGTATCATGGATGTAAAGGCTAGGTGGTCCAACCACCTACAAAAGTCGATGTACGACTATTCGAGGGTATTCCTCCCATAAAACCACCCTTATAGAAGAGTTGCATATGCTTTCAATGGTAAACTAGAGAGAACCCAAAGACCTGAAATAATGACACTGACATATTGGATTAGGGCATATGACATAGAGAAGGAGAAGGACATGATACAATTGTTTGATTCAAATGGGTAACCTATGTTTGACGATCCTAAATTTTTTGACACCTATGTTGAGAAAATTCCCATTCAAATGAAAAGGAAATATGCATTTTATGAGCTTTTGTATTGGGAGCATCTTAAGATTGGCCACTTACCAGATCCCATGCATATATTAAAAAATACTTCATCTTCTTTATGGAGACACATATCATCGAATACAAATGACATATTTGTTGTTAGGATAGATCTTATTGCTTCAAATACTAAAAAGAGACACTGGCCAAGAAAAGAAACTAGAGGAGAGGTTGGTCCCTCTTGGTCTTTTAAAGAAGGTGATGTCCCATGGATTTTGAAGAAAGATGATCTTTCTATGGTGAAGGATGTTATATTAGGTGTGACAAAACCTTCTTTATATGGGTTGACTCTACGAAATTGCTTCACTGTAGAAGGGAATTTGTCGAGGTTGAAATCACATAACCATCTGAACCTTCTAAGGGTATGTATGTTGAATACATGATTCTTATTCTATAATGTTGGTAAAAATATGTTATGCACTCACAATTTTATGGCAATTAATGATGTGTGTATCTATTGTTTAGTGTCATTATCCTTTGCTCGTGCATGGTTGTACAAACCATGACTTCCACTAGGACCCCCAATGTGTCATATCAAAATGATATTCATTTGTATGTTGGATCACATCGAAGGAGATTCATATGGCTAGCATTCCATGGTGGCGTCAAATAAATGAGATTGTTTGTATGTTTGAGAAGGAACTGCCCATGATTTTTATGGAATTGCAAGCCCATCTTCTAATTCACCTACCCGATGAGGTTGAATTAGCTAGGGTTCTCTCTTGTTGTTGGATGTTCTTCTTAGAGAGGTGCATGAAAAAATTGAAGGGGTTTGTTCGACAAAGGGAAAAACTAGAGGGATCTATGACAGAGGGGTACATAGTATAAGAGTCGTTCTATTATGCCAATGAGTACATCAAACAAATTGACAACACATCAAGAGCATTTGTTTGGGACGACCATCAAGATGAGGACAAAAGGGAAGGGGAGTTACTCCAAATGAATGGAAAAATGCACTTGATAAAGAGTAAGCCACTTATATTTTGTCAATTTAGTACAAAGAACTTGTTTACATTGAAGTTGATAATATATATTTGATCTCATGCTATTCATTTTGAATTCTTGTATACATCAACGAATTTAGAATTAATTCTATCAATAAATTAATTCTTTAAGTTGATAATATATATTTGATCTCATGCTATTCATTTTGAATTTTTGTATACATCAATGAATTTAGAAATTGATGCCATCAATAAATTCGTTCTTTACAACGTGGAGGAAACACGACCATGGGTCGCGTTGTATGAAGAGAAGAGAAGGAAATGGGACAATGACATGAAAGCTTTCAGACAGTTGAATGGTAGAAGCATGCCTTATCCCGATCATTTAAAATAAAATATGCCAAAAATGTGTTCCAACAGTTGGGTGGCTGGCCAGATACAAGAGAAATATGCAGTGTCTAGTTGTAACCCACGTGGAGAAGATATGGATGCACTTAACATAGGGATCGGGTGTAACAAATCTGAAATAACCTCTCTGAGTACCACATTCTATTTATAATATTGCACATTTGAATTATAACATGTATTATGTTTTTATTAATGCTTGGGTTATTAGACATATAACACCATTCTTTGTTTCACATTTTTACATGTGCATTTGTTCCCATCTATGTGGGCATACATGCATACGTATATCATTTTCACACTAAGTATGTTGATGATGGACACATCACACACGATTGTGGAGTGGAGGTCGAGTTCGACCAATCTAGTTTTACTAGCCACTATGATCAAAACCTAATAGAGGGGAAGTTAGGTTACATTGGAAAGATACAAGAGATCATGCAAGTGGACCTCTCATCGTTTCAATGTGTTATTTTTTGTTGCAAGTGGTGGGATACCTTCGGCTGAACAAATGTAAATGAAGATGTGATAGTGGGATAATATGTATTAACTCTAAAAAAATGTGGGTTGAAACTAAGGAGCTTTATGTTTTCCCAAAACAATGAAACCAAGTGTTTTTTTACACAAATGTGTTGGATGGGGATTGGTGGTTCATAGTGAGACATGATCCGAGATCTAAACATATTTTTGAGAGCAACAATGTTACAATGCCAAGTGAGGAAGATAATCATGGTGATGGCAACAAAGACCGATTTCATGTAAATGATTTGTTTGGACATTTATATGGTGGATGTGTCATTTTATTATGGGTATCTATAATGGACAATTGTGTTTTTTTTCCCTTCATTTTATAATTATGTTGGATATGAAAAGTTAACAACCATTTACAACCACCTTATTCAAAAATACATTAAATAGATGTACAAGCATAATATTTGGTTTTGATATATTTTCATTGTCATATTTATTGTTTATTATAGCAAATTTATGTTGTATTGTATTAAAATATGTTTATGTTAACCTTTGAATTACTAAACACTAACTGAGATATCACAAAGTTGGTGGTGTGCAATAGTAAAGATTTATTTTAAATTATATTTTATTTAATGAAAAATGAATATATTAAAAAATATTTTAACCTCAATTTTTTTTATTGTTTGAGAAAATCAAAATTCAAATAAATATATACTTACTTTGATGGAATTTCTAAGGACAATTCCAACAAAATAACTTCATGCAACATCTACAATACTTGTGTTGTACTTGGCATTACCAACTTTGATGACATTCTTCAACTTAACTAGTGCAACTATCATGACCTTCACCTATTCCATTCCATCATTTAGTTTTATAATCATATAAACCTATATTAATAATTATTTTCACATTCTCCTTGAAATACGTGTCAATATATGAAGGAAATGAACATTCTAAAAGAGTTTTTTTCTAGAGCCTAGTCAGAAATAAGGAAAATTTTAATGATCCATACTTATCTAAAAGTATAGAGTCCTTTGTCAATTTTAGTAATTCTTAAAATACTATTTATAAAATGTTGGGTGATATTATTTTTGAATAAAAGATTCATAAAGTCTGTATTAGAGTAAAACACTATGAACCCATTTCATCGAAAGTATATAGATCAAAATATATTATTATTCTCTATATTTATTGTTTTAAATTCAATTGGATAAAATTCATATATTATAATAGCTGGATAATATAAATTAATAAAATATTTGGAAAAAATAAATATTAATAAAATATAATCATTGTTATTTTAGTAAACAATTATATTATAACTTTGTCTTGTAATCTTTGAATGATAAAAACTAAAAAAAAAATATTATTATTACATCATCAACATTATTGTTAGTGAATGATTATGTTATAATGTTATTATTATAATATATGAAAAATACATAAATATTCAAATCAGAATCATTTCACTCATCATATTTAAGTATTTTTGTTTCTAAACACGTTTAATCAACATATTGTATCTTGTTGGACAACAAACAATTCACCTTGAAAAACAGTTAAAGATTATATGACATTAATCATTATAACTTTTTGCAATCACAATCCAAATTAAATGATTTCATAAAAGTAAAGTTAAACATTACATGACAAATATAAATTTAAATGAGTGATACATATCAAATTTCACTTAAAAACAGAGAAATAATTAACAATGTTCGTCATTAGCATACTTATATTACATTTTATAAATAAAACAACAACAACAACAACAACCACAACATTATATGAAAAACATAATATACATGAGCGCTATACATATGAATATACATGTCAAACATACATCTCATCAAAATCTGCAATAAGCATGTCATATATAGATATCTAGTCAAATATAAAACAATCGCTATAAATGTCAATGAGCACCACTACAAGATAGGTCCACCACCAGAGCCAGGTGCATCTGTGTCTCTGCTACCAGAGGTAGAGCCTCTATCAAGAACAACTATCTCATAAACAAATGTCGACATAAGTGCACTATCAAGTGTCTCCATATCAATATCATGAATATGTGCATCAACAATACTCGATGTGATCAAAGTGTCCAAAGCATTAGAAGCTTCTGACACATGTGGATGAAGAGGAGGAAGAGGGGGATCAGTGGATGATGACACACGTGGACTAGGAGAAAGACAATAATCAATGGATGGTGACACAAGCATATGAACAGGAGGAAGAATGAGAGGAGGATGATCAAACACACATATAGGTTCAGATACATGTGGAGGGGAAATAGGAGGAGGAGGAGGAGGAGGAGGAGGAGGTGGAAGAAGAAGATCGGATGTGGCTGGACGATCAATAGATGCTGCAACCAACTCATGTGGAGGAGAATCGGAAGGAGGAGCATGACCATGTGGTGGAGTAGAGGACGTGGATGGATTTGCTGATGAGCTAGATGTAGTGTGATAATGAGAACCATCCCTCAATGTATCAATGAGGTCGACGACACCAACAATATGACGCATCAAACATCGTCATGTCATGAGGAAAATGCCTCCATGTAATAAAGAGCTCCTCTACCCATAATATGTCTCTAGGGGGTACAAGTACCACTCCGTGTCTAGTCATGACACGACATAGCTCATCTGCCACCTCTAGTCGGACTCTCATATCCAGTCTATGTGGCATGTGGGGTATATGTACTACTGGAGGCTACTCTGCCTCCTCCATCACCTCATGCTCATGTTGGGGAGGCGCATCCCCAACTTATGTTCCAATATCTGCAAAACAATAGATAATAATTATAAGATAATTGAAACAAAATGTTACAATAAATTACATGTGCATCAAATAAGACATAAAAATATGCAAATAGATTGATCAAAACATAACAATAATATTGCCTCTATCATGTGATGGCTCCTCTGTTGTAAATCGAATGTTTGGACATCCTCTCCAATATATCCCCACACACAGGTACTCTACAATATCGAAGAAATTATTGCCCTCACTAGACAATAAATCAATAACCACCCTTCCCACCAGAGTAATGAGATACTCGGATTGGCCCCTCTTGGGCATCAACTGCCCCCACATGTGCATACACGCATCAAACATAAGCCTAGCAAGAAAGTGGGGTACTGCTGGCCAAGTGGCATGAGACCTCTCAAAAGATAGTGTATACAACTCAGATGCGAAAGTGAAGAATCTCGTCCTAGACAAAACTGTCTCAAATTTTTTTTGCCCACCTAATCAATCGGGGCTCCCATAATAAACTATATACATAATACAACATAGATAAATGAATTTGTTTCCCATCAGAGCTATACTGTGACATTTACAAGAGCATATAACATAGGCATCTAATGTCCTCTCTCTCAAATGCACCTACCCATAGCTGACCACCTTTAGCCTGGAACTTTGAAGCCGAAGGAATGTACAGACTGAACTATCTCTACACATATGCAATCTGGGTCTCTCCTCTAGCGCTCGATGGTAGTGTAGGGAAATGGGGTAAATACACCCCCCTCATAGACAACCTGATGATGAAATAAACATCCTCCTTTGTGGGATGATACCACATGTCGGGACCAACCCTGAACCCTTGTCTCCCATGATCCCAATGACAAATAATTTGTTGTAACAATGCAGAGTTCCCCCTAAGGGATCTTCCCTTCTAATAAAATTTCAGGAGGATAATATCCATCAAAAGGTCATGTCTATTCTATGAAATAGAGTGAGGGTAAGCCTCCCTATCCCTCTCCCTGGCGTCCCACTCATGCACAAAATCATACGTCTCAACTTACTACCGCCCCGCCTCCTCCTGCTCTTGTCGTCGTCATCTCCGATTCACATGCAAATATTGTTAGCAATATATATAAAGATAACATAAATTGAAATTATAAAACAAAAACATATATAAATGACATGTATTTAAAAAATCAAAAATCATTTTTTTTTTTGCAAAAAAATATTTAAAATAAACCGGTGTGCCTCCAACAATTCATATGCCTCGTTGTTGGTGCGTTATCTAAAGATAACATCATTAAGCGGTGCGTCATATAGAACTATTTGCACCGAAGAAATGCTTTTAACACCATCGATTCATCTCTTTAACAAAGACGCACCACAATGCTATAATTCATAGTGCACAAATCTATGGTGCCCTTTGTTAAGCCGAATGCATCGGTGTGCCATGTCTACTAGAGCACCGATATGTTGTCTACCGGTGGCGTTGTCTTTACGACACCAGTGTGTTTGGTGGACTCATGGGCACTGCTAAGCTAAACTTCATTACCACAGTTGAAGCGATGTGATAGGTTACTATTAACACACCGACACCACCTTGATAGTGGAGCACCTTTTGTACCTTAGTGCGTTGTAAGGATAGAGCACTAGGAACAAGGTGTCCAATGAGACACCCCATATGAAAATTAGAGCAATATATGTCTCGATGCATTGGATTACAATGGTTGCACGACTACGTAAAATTTTATAAATTGTTATTTTAGTGGTGTCGTTAGTTAAGTGAAGTGTACTGGTGGGTAATGTTAAACGACACTGGTGTGATTTATTCGGTGTGTGTATTTCTTTTATAAAGTATGGTGGTGCGTTTGAACATTGACGTGCTGAGAAGTTATGGGTCAGGTTCACACCGGTTTGGCTGGTTAAAATTGATGCACCGCTAGGTTAAAATTTAATATAACGTTGAGCCAACAATGCAGTTAATGAAGTGAAACGTGCCGGTGCGGGTAGAATCCCATTATGTGCCGGTTTCAGGGAGTTTTGAAGGATGCATCAAATTTTAAAGGATAGAGCACTGGGAATGAGGCGTCCAATGAGACACTTCGCTATGAAAAATCAGGCAATATATGTCACAATGTGTTTCGGTATATAGTACCAGTGTATTGAATTACAATGGTTGCACCACTCTGTTAAATTTTATAAATCGTTATGTTAGTAGTGTCGTTAATTGAGTGAAGTATAGTGTTGCGTAATGTTAAATGGCACTAGAGCGATGTATTCTATGCATGTATGTTTTTTATAAAATATGGCGATGCGTTTGAACATTAACGTATGAGGGGTGTTATTTTTTGGGTACGCCCTGGTGTTGTTGGTTAGCATTGATGCACCGCTAGGTTAAATTTTATATATCATTGAGCTATCAGTGTAGTTAATGAAGTGAAATGTGTTGGTGCATGTAGAAGCCCATTGTGCCCCAGTTTTAAGGCATTCTGAAGGATGCACCACTGTGTATCTAATAATTTATATTGTGCGCTTGAGTGAATGACACCGATGCATACATTTATGAGGTGCACTGAAGGCAGTGCTCAATATTTATTTAACACAATACACACTGCTTAGGGGTGAGTCGAACTGTTTAGGCGCATTGTGCGAAATTGAAAAAAAATATTGAAAGAAATCACAAATTTCAAACTAAATTGTAATTTTGAATGGATGAAAATGCAAATAGGAAGGAAATAAATAATTTTCTTGTTCTCTTCTATCTCGAGGAGGCATGGTTGCACCGTTGAGATGAAATGAAAATTTGTGGTAATTTCAAAAATTTGGAAATGTGTGGAATCCACCAATAGAGCTATTCAAGTCGATGTAGAGCACCAGAAACATGGTGTCTTAGCAAAAAAGGTGAGCACCGGGTCTTACTTAAGAGTTTGGAAGCACAAGATGCACTATAATAATGAAAATTAGTTTGGTAATTTTTTTTTGTTAATTTACCCTACTTCGATGTGCTTTTGGACATTTAGGTGGACCGAGGTGTAATATGCAACGACACCGGTGCAATTTATTCGATGCATATAGTTTTATTATAAAGTATGGTAGTGCGATTAAACATTGACTCTCTGAGGCGTTATGGTTCAGATACGCCCCATAGTGATTTATTAAACTTGGTTCACCACTAGGTTAAATTTTATATATCGTTAAACTAGTGGTGTGGTTAATGAAGTGTAATGCATCAATGCAGGTTTAAGCCCATTTTGCACCACTGTCGGGGCATTCCAAAAGACGCACTACTTTATTTTTTTGTAATTTATCGCGGTGCATTAGCTTGAAAAAAACCAGTCCAGACATATATAGACACACTGAATGCAATGCTCACTGTGTATTTAACACATTACGCACCGCTTCGGGGTGAGCCAAATCGTTTAGGTGCATTGCGCAAAATTAAAAAAATGCCAAATTTCAAGCTAAATTGTAATTTTGATTGGATGAAAATGCAAATAGGAAGGTAATAAATAATTTACCTACTCTATTCTATTCTGAGGAGGCATGGTTGCACCATTGAGAGGAAATTAAAATTTGTGGTAATTTCCAAGATTTGGAAATGTGTGGAATTCAACAATGGAGCTATCCAAGTCGATGTAGAGCACCGAAAATGCGGTGTCTTAGGAAAAAAAATGATCATTGGTGCTTGCTTGAGGGTTTGAAAGCATGAGATGCACTGTAACAATGAAAATTGGTTTGGTAAAATTTTTTATTTACCCTACCTCAATGTGCCTTTAGACAGCTAGACGCACTGGTGTGTGCGGTTCAATGGAACGATACGATTTATTCGGTGCATGTAATCTTATTATAAAGTATGGTGGTGCTACTAGAACATGGACACACCGGGGCATTCTTTTTCATTAACGTGTCGATGCATATATTACTTAAAGGTGCACCGATTAAAAAACCACCACAAAACCTCCCGTGACCCGTCTTCGCTATGAACAACGATGGAAAGTTATAACATTTAAGCACCAGTGTGTTAGTTTTTAAATGTGACTTGGAGCATATGTGCCATAAAGGTGCATCGAGAAAACATGAGAATTAGTACTTTCTTGAGATTTTGAAAGCACGGGATGCATTGTAACAACGAAAATAGGTTCAGTAATTTTTTTTATTTACCCTACCTCATGCACTGTTAGACATTTAGGTGCACTGGTATGTGTTGTTCAACAACACCAATGCGATTTATTCGGTGCATGTAATTTTATTATAAAGTATGGAAATGCTACTAGAACATGGATGCACTGGGGTGTTATTGTTCATTAATGTGCCAATGCGTATATTCCTTAAAGGCGCACCAATAAAAAACCTCCACAAAAATCTCCTACGACTCACCTCTGCTATGAACAGTGATGGGACGTTTGAACATTTACGCACTGGTGCGATAGTATTTAGAGGCGCATTGGTGTGTGTTTTCCATAAAGGTGCACCAAAAACAAAACCTCTGTAAAAACCTCCAACTACCCACCTCCACTATAAACAACTAAGGGAAGAATTTTTCAGGGAGGTTCCTTAAAAACCTGTGCAAGAAGGTGTTCTCCTTGTAGTGGTGGCATGTGGTGAGTCAGAAAACTGCTAGCTTGCAAAACAAACAAAAATGCATTGATTAGCCACAATGGGGACCATGAGAATAAGCTTGGGATTCATCGAGTTGCATTTATTGAGATGCATAGGCGAGTAATATTGTCAAAGAGGAGGTGCATGGACTAGAAACCATTGAATCTAGTAGTGTGGTGACATGGTTTCATTGAGTTATATGTTTTAAGTGTTGTAGTGATCTATACCTATGATATAAAGGGCATGCAAAGTTTTGACCATGGAATCCATGGAGCTTGGTAACAAGGTTTGGTTGTGTTATATGCACTTAGTGCTAGAGCAAGTAGGCATGTGATACACAGTGTGTGTATATTAGCAATGACTAAAGCCAAGGAGCATGGTGATAGAGCTTCATTGCAATACATGCCCTTGTTGTTGAAGTGAGTATGCTTGTGATAAAAGGGAATGCAGTCTAATAATTTTTGGAGCGATCAAGAGTAATTGAAAGAAGGCATGATTTCACTATGATTTTAAGTGCCATCGACCCCTGTAGAGGCATGCACATGTTGCATTAGGTGTGTGGTATAAAAAACAAAAACCAAACCAATTGCATCATGATCAAAGGTGCAACCATGGTGAATATGTGAGGTAACCACCATTTTCCCCTACTTAATAGTTAATACAAGGAGAAAAGGTGGGATGCATATGTGTCACTTGTCACTATATCATAACTCAAATGTGTTGGTTTATGTAGATGCAAACTTTAGCACAATACAATGCATAACTCCTCATCAACCAAAATAAATAATAACTCATTGTGCCCTATGTGCTTTGGCCAATAATGCTTGTGAACTTGTCCTAGAGGTGGGTAAGGCTAGTGCCACTGTAGTAAGAACTGATTGTCATACCACTAGTGGTGAGTGTAGCTAGAAGGGTATGTTTAACAATAATAACATGTTCTTCTCTAGAAATGTGTGAATGGTGCAATAATACCATCATGGCAAAATACCATGAAATATTCACAAGTGCATCTATACTCGACAAAATTGTCCCAATCCATAAAATGAAACCAAAAAGAATGAAAAACCACACTTCAATCCAACATTCACTCATATAATCTATTTGTATCTCTTAGTTATATTTGTGTACAAAATAAAGCCATTTATTTTGATCTATTAGTAGGTTGTGCCACGCACACTCATCGTAGCCATCTCATAGGGGCAATAAGAAGCCAGGGCTGCTAGTGAAACCTATAGAGTTATGAGAGGAATGAGTGTTGTGACGATTAGGTTGTGTGTGGCCATATTGTCTGCCAAGAAAAATTGGTTAGCACTATCGTGGGTGGGATGAGGGTTATGTGTGATATGCTATTGGAAACTTGCCACAATCTCATTTTTTCATGCAGACTAGTGTCAAAGCAATAGTTTGAGTGGTGAGATCATTGTGAGCTTGAATTTGGAGTGCATTTGGTTGGCTGATGTTATCAACAAAATCTATTGCAAAACAACATTTGTTGATGAATCCCTCACAACCCATTAAGTGAGTGAGCTCTCATTCCAAAGGGAAGTTCGGGGTAGAAAAGGTGAAGGAAAACAAAAATTAAAAAGGAAGAAAATAAATGAAAAGAAAGTGAGTGGATGAAAAATTAAGAGAAAGTGCTCTAAGTTAAGCATGAGTAGTTAGAAATCTTTTGCATAGGTTTAAACCTAGAAATTAGAGAGTTTGTTTGTTTGTTATAACTGTATAATCAAATTTTAAGTTCCTAAGATATATATTCCTATTGTGAATGGACAAATTATATCAACACGATACACTATTGTCAATCCATTACTACTATGATAGAAATCTAAAGTGTCCAAATTTGCATTGTTTTTCCAAGGAAATTGAAAATGGGACACAAGACCTTTTTGGCATCCTTTTTGTCTCTTGTGTATCCTCCTTGTGTCTCTTTTGTCCTTTATTCATTCTTTTTTTGTCATTTATGTGTCCTTTTTACATCACTTTTGTATCCTTTATGCATAATTTTTATGTTTGTGTTGGGTTGAAAGGAATGCCAACCTATAAACACAACAACAGTACCAATATCTAACCAAGCAAGTTGGCTTGAAGCTAAAAGTAAATTTAACATAACACCATAGTTATGACATGGACAATAAACCTTTTCATTTTGGGAAAGATATGAATGGAAAATGCTAAATATAATTAATCACATCATATATAACAAAGATAGCTTGAATCAAACACATTAGTAATGCATACCCATAACCACATCGACCATAACATAATCGTCCACGCCAATAGACACTAGAGTTTATATTGGGAAACAACATAGCAAATCAAGAGGGAAACCCATTCTTAAAAAAGTAGAGCATTTTTTATATGAAAAAAAAAACTATTATAGCTTAATGAGGCAAAATAACAATGGTAAAAAGACCAAAATATATATAACTTACTTCCTTCATCGAGATCTACTCTTATAGCCTAGGAGATGTTTGACGATGTCAACTTTGATCAAATGCTCATGTTATTGACTTGTTGACAAAATAAAAATTGATCATTGCATTTACAATACAAGGTTAGCAAAAAGATTATGGGCATCAATTTGTTGGTTGGGGGTGTGTTCACACCCAATGCTATGCAACCTAGATGATTCGGTAGCCTGTTGACTATGTTGACATATCTCATCAAAATTGATGTACATGAACTCTGGGTTGTTGGCGGTAGTTACTTGTCCGGGTTCCTTCTTTTTGTCCAACTATGGAAACTAGCGTTTACACTCAAGTAACTTGGTGCAACCTATGATAACATGTTCCTTAAATTCATTGAGCATCAATTTTCACAATAGTACGAAATGACAAATTCGTATCTACACAAAAAAAATTTAGTAGCAACATTTTTTATAAGCTAAATATTACCAAATTTGAGCAATTTTAAGTGACGTAGCTATAAATGACTAACACAAACTACTAATATAGATTAGGGTTAAACATATACGACTAGATAATGACTATGTGAATAAAAGTAGTAGTATTTCTTACTTATATGTCAATGAGTTTTGAATTTTCCAATACATATGAGAATACCATACACTTAACTGATTATGCTTAATTGATTTTGAAGTAGAAGTTTTTAGGGTTTGATTGTGAAAACATTAGATTGAAGGAACAAGTTAAGTCAAGTTTGAGATTTGTTGGTTTAAAAAAGTTGGTGTAGCCAAATGAAGATGAAACTACCTTTCCATCGTTAGCATCCTTTGAACCATTTGGTTTTAAATTGCTATGAATTGGTAGATCTAAAAATTTTGAACTATCGACAAACCTTGCCAAATTTTTTTTTTTCTTCGTAAACTCAAGAGATGGATATAAAAGAAACCCAATCAAAACAATAATTATGTTGACAACCATAACTTTACATGAGGCTAATAACACCACCAAAATCAATAACAATGAAGGAGGTAGGTAAAGGAAAATAAAACCAAGATTTCCAAACAGAAATTTGGAACTTCCTTGAAACAATCACTTGGTCCATGCCTTTCTACAACAAATAATGATAAAATATACGTATGGCAACATAGATCCATGAATTTAGGGGTATCAAATCACATAAAAACAATAAAGGTTTATTCACAGGCTGAGCGCTCCATGAATCATGCTATCAAAGTGTGGATCTCCATGGTTGAGTTGGAAATGAGGATGCCTACTTGCAATGTCGACCATAACCCATTTTATGATGCTTGAAGATGTTAAGGGTATTTCATGTTATATATATTCAATAAATATTTTCATGAATATCCATAATACATTCTTACTTTATGGGTGCTTCTCTTCCTTAGTATATGTCAAATATTCATGTCCTTATAAAAGGAACTCAAACCTATCAAAGTTATGAATGGTGATAAGGGTAAAACAACTTTTGTAGATCTAAAATAGACATTCTCACAAAATTTTGAAGAATCTATTGCAATCATCATTTATGGTAGATGTATTCCCTTTTCTTATCCATCACGAGTTTAACCTCCATTAGGTTGTAGAATTTGTATGCTTTGATGTTCTCACAAGAACTCAAACCACTTTCTAGAATGACCTCAAGAGTTGTCCTTTTGACGTGTTGATAAATCAAGGGGCAATGTTGTTGCTATAAGTCTCTCTAATATGCTACATGTCCGAACCTTAGTAATTACAACCAAGAAATATGATGAAAAACAACTCATATGCTAAATTCTCAAGGCTAATAGTTGTATTCCTACTCATACTATGATATGGAATTTTCTACAATTAGAATGATTGAAAGTATCCTCTATTTTGAGGTGAAGATTGCATATCCTCCTTTTCTAAAGGCACCATATGCACTGTAAATACAGACATGACTTTTGAGGTGGTTGAGAGTCAAATCCTACATCCAATTTTGATAGACATGAATCCTTATTTGCAAGTCACACTAGCATTCCCTTATGAGGTCACACAAAATATTTGAAGAGGAATGTGTTCTTTTCAGCTAGTTTTGGAAATTGAGCTACAACTAGACAAAACCATAGATAAAACCACTCTTTTGTAGATAAAATCATGTCTCTTCCCTTTATAATGTGCTATGGCTATCATGTGAATACCAAAAAATCCTTGATCTCAGCTTGTTGCTAAGGACCACATGATGTTGCTAACATAAAATGAACTTCTAAAAGAATAGTAAAGTATACCTAGGGAAATCAAATAATATAGTTGAAGAGGGAAACTAGAAGTTGATAATTTTTTCTTGTGAGAACAATCTCACTCGGGAGAGTCATCTCTTGAAGGTCAAAAGGGATGCTTTGGGCCGGTAATAAATTCATCTAGTCAATATTGTGGCAATAAGGTGTCAATTTAATGAGAAACTATTGAAAATGGTCTCATAAATTACATTGCCACACCTTTTATCACAATTAGAGAAAATGTGAGTATGTAGGTTTCCATAGTTAGTCATATTGCTTGTATTTTCTGAAAAAAAAAAGTGTAAGCAGTTTTTAAACGTCCAACGTTTCGAATGGATACTCCACCCATCATCAGGGACATATGAAGTTGATATGTTAGAGAAGAGTGCCGAGGATTAGTTTTAAATAGGAAGAATAAAAGATGACCATTGAAGAGGAGGAATAATTAAATACTGACTAGATAATGATGCCAAGGAACCCTATGGAGGAAAATTGACCTCCTTGCTTTAGGCTATTATGAAAGAATCTAGTAACTAGAGTGGGTATCCGTCAAATAAATTTCTTTTGAATAAATATTTCTCAAATCAACTTGAAAAACATAAATAATTTCCAATAATTTCAAAATAATCAACTTTTTAAAAGGAAATGATTAAGATAATGGGAGAAGAAGCTTTGAAAACGAAGATCAAGAAATATTAATATATTTTCCAACACACTGAAGTGATCACCTTATGCTCATTCAACCAGATATTCAATTCATATAGTGAAATATATAATAAATTATGAGAAACAAATTTCTTAAAAACAACAATGCTCAAGGCAATTACTAAATCAAATAGTATATATATCCAAGTAAGTGAAATAATACATATCTCAATTATACTTAGATGAAATAAAGTATATTGAGCATATCGTTAAATGAATCCAATATCAACACGTGATTATAAACATTCAATATAACTTCAACATATAACTTGATCAATCTTCACATTTAAGATAATATAATATTAAATACTTTGTATTATATTCATGAACATAAACACATTTCCAAACTCATATTTTAAAACCATCAACATAGAATGTAAGAAATAACATGTATAAATGCATGAGACTGTTGATATATTGTATCAACAATAATAACAAAGAGAAATTTTGAGAATAAATCTATGAAGATTTCCATGATTCAAAGAGTTTGAAGTTCCCAAATGTTTGATACCCCATAAGAAAAAAAGAGGAAAACTTAGAATAAATACATAATAAGATTCACAAAAATTGGTTGTCTGAGGGATGAATCCTTATGAAACTACATAAAACTATCAAATAAGTCATTTTTCATAACTTTCAATCAGATTTTTCTCCAAGTGACATGTTTATTGAAAAAGCAAATCCTTTTCAGTAAAAATCCTCGATCCCTCACATTTGTTTTCTTTCTTTCTTTTATATTGTTTGAACCTTGATTGGTCTTCAAAAGATGACTTTATTTGCTAAAAATATTGAAGAGTGGTTGTTTGAAGCTCACTACAGATCCAATTAATTTCTTTCTCATTGTGCACCAGGAATCTCTTCAAAACCTATGCCTTATCACATATTCTCTTATTTCTTCAATTTCTCCCTTGCCTACATTGGGGTGATGTTGTGGAAGCAATTTGGGACACTTGGGTCATTGATGGATCTTTGCTTCGAAACCTAGCTATTTTGTCCCATTCATTTCCATTAGGATGTATGAATTCAACCATATTTCTTGTAGAAATATCTGATTATGAAAAGAGATTAAAGGAACCAGGTTGGAAACTCTGATGTATATCAGTAATATTATTAAGAATTCTAAAATCAAGAGACAAATTATTGAAATGAATGGGATAAAATAGCTAGGTTTTGAGGCAAAGATCCATCAATGACCCAAGTGTCCCAAATTGCTTCCACAAGTGGACCATTAACATCTTTGAACCATTCAAAATTATTCCTTTGCTTGATCAATTATTCACTGTATATTTCTGGACTATAAAACCAATTACCATTCATCCATGCAAAAGGAAATCCTAATTTAATTCAAGGATTGAAATTCTCTTTGAAACATTGGCCATACAAACTTGCTGAATATAATTTGTTTTGTGCTAACAAAATCAAGTCCCTTTTTGCATGAGCCTCACTAGTTGTCATTATTATAAAGGTTTGATCATTGATGCCCATAGCAACTAAATCATATTGAGTTCTACCATTTAGGAAATTAATCACTTCTTCTACCACTTGTGCCTCATCTCTTAGTTGAGTCCATGCTTTACTTATTTCAATTTGAAATCTTTGTGCAAAAGCTTAAGTTTTTTGTAGAACATCAAAATGAATTATGATATTATCCATTATCATTATAATTTGGTCCTAAATAACATCCTTAGCTCCAATTAGAAATTTTCCTCATCTACTCTTTTTACAACTTCCTCTAAGGACTTCTTTAGGTCATCAATCCTTTGAGTGCCTTCAACTATGATTTTGTCTCTTTCAACTATTTGTTCAGGAGAATCCTTAATCACTATGTCTTTTTTCTTTGTTTTTTATTTCAATTCCAAACTATCCACATTCTTCGACTTAAAATTTGCTTACACTCTCAAGAGTTCTTGTGAAAGCTCAGAAACCTTGTCCTTTCTCTACCTCAACCCCTTGATTTGACAAGATATTTAATTTTACGATATCCACTTCCGAGGTATATGGCTATTGAATTAGGTTGTTGATGTTGTTGCCTCTTTTTCTTCTTTCATCTTATCAATTATAATTTTGTTGGATTACTAAGAGGGGGCGTGAATCAGTAATAGAGCAATTGAATCATTTTTAACCATATAATCCAAGTGTTATATCAATGTAGCATTATCATCCAATAACTGCAGAATAAATAAGAAATGAACAAATGAACAATCATACACATACACAGTACACCGATGTTTTACATGGAAACCCAAAGCGGGAAAAAACCACATAATGCTTTTTCTTATATGTCTTGAAGAATTACATTCATTGGAAGCACCAACTTCCTTTGTTTTCCAGCTGCAACTGGAAGGAGGCTCCAACCCCCTTGTTTCTCAAGCTACAACGTGAAGGAAGCTCCAACTCCCCTATTCTCTAGCTACAACAAGAAGGAGGAAACAACCCCCTATGTTCTTCGGCTACAACCACCTGTCCTTTCCCCATCCAACCACCCTGAAGTAGAAGTAGAAATATGGAACCACTGTCACACTATCACTGTGAGATATACCGATGTAAACATGTACCAATAAACCTGAACCATGCATCAACCATTCATCAACTTGTACCTCAACTTGTACCATAAAAAAGTGCATCAACCATGCACCACCCTATAATCAACCTATACCATAAACAAGTGCATCCAACCATGTACCAAGTATGTACAAATAATGTGTCAACTACTCATCAACTATGACTCATCAATATGTACCAACATCATCAACTATACACCTCATGTATGTGCCAACTCATCAACTACTTGTCTCA
>ML778350.1:30404-48801 GCA_009831015.1 Picea engelmannii
TCCACAGTCCAATTGTAACGTACCCAACACCCATGTTGAGCCCCATCACTATGGAAAATGAATTAACCTATTGAAAACAAATTTAAAAATGCCCCAGGCATATAACATAAATCCAAGGGGCAACAAGCCCATAAAAACTACAACAAACAACATGTAAATTTATCCATACATCTACAACATTTATACATTCATGATTGCATGGAAACCCAACAAAACATAACACATCTTTCAAATATCATTTACACAATGGAATAAACATAATAGCAGAAAAAAAATAGTTATATGTTAATGACTAACCAATTGGCTCTCTCACCCGACCAGAAGAGGGCTCTCCTGTCCAGATTACTGAGAAACAATGATGGTTCCGCAAGCAAATTTCCACCTTATGCAAAGGATGAACTCCTAGCCATAAGCACTACTGTTCTTTTTCGGATGAACTCCTAGCCATAAGCACTACTGTTCTTTTTCTCTCAACAACAAGCCACCCCCGAGTTGAGGCTATGACTTCAAAAGGAGATCCAACTCACGAACTACCCACTCTCTACACACTGCAGCCCCAAAAACCAGGTTCTACTTCCACAATAGTTCCAATCTTCCATCTCTCTGTTTTCCCCACAACCTGCACTACCCAAGGAATGTACCCCCTTCACTACTCACAATCCCTAGGGATGTACCCTTCATTTATCAGGGCCTCTAGTGCAATTGGTTGTCCAAGAATTTCTTAGTTGGGGACTCTAGTAACTCTCAGTTGCTTCAGGTTTTTTGACAGTAGCCTTCACAAGGCTCTCGAGTCACCACATGAAAAATGCACTATAGGCTTACAACCCATTTTGTAGGAATACATGCTTCTTTTCTAGCATAACCACAACCCAACAATGGTTACCTTCAAGCATAACATGGTTGGTGATCTTCCCAACACTCAACTGTCCTTTTGCTGCACAAAGAATGCATGTAAAAACTGTCCCCATTCTCCATATGAATTTCCCTTCTTCTCCCTTGCTTGCTTGATTCTCACTCTTGCAAAAAAAATGATTACTTCAACTCATGCTCCCCAATAATTATGGGATGTGACCTCTCACACCCACCCTCTTACATGAGTCAAATGATTGGCCTTGGGAACACTCAACAACAAATAGAAGGTTATACACAATGATAATATAATTTTAGGAATGCGGGTTGGATTAATACCCATGAATAATTCCCCCTTGGACCCCTCTCTCTCATGGAATCATATCCCCCCATTGTTCTTAATCTAGTTCATATTGAAACCAACGATTATTAATTTTATTAATTATTCAATGCACATAATAAACCATTCGCCCCTCGGTCACATTAAATCAATACATGCTCTTTTCCCCAACACATCAGCTCACCAGCCTAATTCACATTTATACAATTACATAATAATTCAGGTGGATTAAAAACGAGGATGTCACATTCCCCTCCCCCTTATTTTTTCACCATCCTCAGTGCACACCACCCTACATGTGCAATTTCACTTTACAATTTCGTCTCCTTGGCCATTAATCAACATATAGGCTCTCCAACCCAAATCACACAGGAATTCTAGCCTAAACAAATTTACATAGGTAGTCTGACCCAAATACCACAAATACATAGGCGCTTCTCCCCCCCAAAATCATAAATACATAGATACAAAGGTATCCTTGCCCAAAACATATACGTAAGCCATTGAACTTCTCCTACAACTATCTCGATTTCCGCCAACTCTCTTCCTCTTAACTTGCCCAACCGAAGGAATGTACCCCTTCACTACTCCCAGTCCATCGTGTGTCCCATTCATTTATGAGGGTTGACCCAAGGAATGTACCCCCTTCTCCATTCTTAGTCCATCAAGCTACACCATTCATTTATCAGGATCTCTCTGGCACATGTCACTGGGAATATCACTATTGGGAACTCAAGGGACTCGCTGCTAGGAACAACTACAAAGAAAATAACTAGTAGCAACCTTGTTTTCACAGTGCAACTCACACATGAGTTCACTTTTTAGGCTTGATAACCTAGTTATTCGACAGTGCAACTCATATAGGAGTTCACTCTTCATGCCTGACAACCTGGTTCTTCGACAATGCAACTCACACATGAGTTCACTCTTCAGACCTGAAAACCTAGTTCTTCAACAATTCAACTCACACATGAGTTCACTCTTTAGTCTTGACAACCTGGTTCTTGTTTTGTACTCACCCTCTAGGCTCAAGCATCCCTTTCACTGTTATATAGTTCCTCAGATAATCCATCATTTTCCAAGGTGTTCTCATGCATATGAATGACAAATTTCTTCTAGAATTCGACTAGCAATCTATAACCTATGGAAATAATCCCATCTACATCATATGCATACAGTCAATATGAGACATCATCATACAATATTCATTATAAAATTTCAAATATGTTTTACATAGGAAAATTGAATTTCCCAAACATGAGGTTTTTGCTCATAGTTGTTTGGCTCTTGCAGTAGTAGATATCAGTCTTCCTTATGGGCATAGATCCATGCTATATCCAAGACCATTTCCCTTGCAATTTTCTCAATTTCCACGCAACCAAATAAATTGTTATCATATCATAACAATTTTCAGTTATTAATTTCTCAAATCTGTTTATACAAGAAAATAAATATTCCCATGCATGAGATTTTTTCTTATTATGTTTGGATCTTGCTGTACATATCGGTATTCCTTGTGGTCTTACATCATTTCCATATCCACGAATACTCTACCTACAATTTCCTCAACTTTCTTGCAGCGAAACAAGATTGTTAGTACCTTACGCACAATATTTGCATTCAGTCCATGAAGTGATTTTCAAAATTATATTAATATAAAAATTCCATCACTTCCAACTATCATTCATATTAAAAATGGAATTCAACCATTAAATCATATTATCTAGAATGAAACCATCATTCACTGTACATGCACTATCAACATATCAATCTTTTCATAATGCGATCAAACTTTACCGATAATAAAACCATTGTGTCAGTAATCATGGCCACATTTGCACAATGCATCCTTGCGTTGACTTTGGAATACCATATGTTCATGTCATGTATTCCACCATGTGAGTTGGAAGGCATGACCCATGCCTTAATGCATCATCGAAACTCTTCCCCACAACCCATCCAATTATTAGGATACCTTCCTCTTTAACCCATACACAATACTAGGAACAACATCCCTTAGTGATATTCAGTGTAGGCAAAAAAGTTGTAGTCCAAACATTGATTATATAGGGGAAAACCACTATTCACTTGGATGGCACTATAGCCTTTCCATATCCAATCTCATCATGGTCTCACACATGACTATCTCTAATGGAATTCATTGCTACAACATGAATAATGTCTCATGACTTAACTTGGTTATGATCCCATAACCAACATAACATAATATGCAATTAAATTTCCCATAAATGTATTCAAGCAACAAATAATATTTGCATACTAAGGCCTCCTGCCTTTACATCAATTGAAATATTGAGATTCGACTAAGGGAATCCTTACCTCAATTCCCTTCAACATTTATACATCATAACAACCCCAAATGCATACACACATGGTTGTCATTGATTTACTTGATGATACATGATCAACTGGTACTTTGTAGAAGCTTGTAGGCTCCCTTCACCAAACTATTGATCAACATCCCCAACATCCTTGTTTGTATTCATATGGATTGATACCATAAGCAACAATATCATCATGCTATAATCATTTTTCCTAGATACACAATCCATCATTAATTTTATTCCAATATCATAGCATCATTATTTCACACACACACACACATATATCAACAAAATACTCTTATTCTATACTCATGACAACAACATGTTCCACATGCACAAACACACATCAATATGTACCAAGCATTTGATCTTTCATGCCTATTTCATGCACATGCATTCTATATTTATTGTATGTATTATGGATCCCAATGCATATCTATTTCAAATTTAATTAATTAATTATTTTTGTTGTTGTAGATGGTCGTCCTTGAATTTATGTAGACCCTTGCTACCCTGTGCATTTCCATTCTATTCAACTGTGCACCGCTAGCCTCTATTCTGAACCTTCTATCTAAGTGCCCACTTGGACATTTGACATTTCCAACCACTAGATCCACTAGTGATGTTACCTCACAACTGCTTCCTTTATGCAGAGAAAACCTGTCCCAACATATTTTGGCTATAATTATTAATATTCATAGTTTTGTAACATGCACTATTCTAAGTGAACATTAGGAATACAATCTAAATATCCACTCCTCATTTCCTTGACCAACCACTCTTGAAATACCATTATCATTGATTGACATTCTTTTGTCATCTTTCTAATACTCTTTTCCATCCATGGCTTTGCTCAATTTCAAATATCTCTCTTCACTTCATTGAGTGATTCATTGTGAAGCACTGCTTGACCATTCAAGGCCATTCTACTCCAAATGGAAATGCTACACTCCCCATTTGCACTTGTACGTTGCTTTTGTTGCACACTCTGATAATATAGGCGACTTTCTTTTTTTGGGTACCTTTTTAAGACACAAGTTGCTATATCATATCTAATAATCCCTTCATCCTGCATTCCTATACTTGCTCATAGAGATGAATCATCCACTCCTTGAGTTACACCTTATATCATGACATCCTTTTTCCTTCTCTTGCATTAAGCTTTATAGCCTTCACTACATTTCTACCTTCAAGGCTATGGAGTTCTCTTAAAATCATTGTGCATGTAATAACACTCTTCACTTACCGCCTTCATGCTTTATGTGAGAAGCTCTATTGATTTTCCTTTGCAATGCATTTAGAATCTATATCAGCTGAATACTAATATTCATCTGCTCTTCCTTAGACCTTTGTCAACCTTGCATCACCTTCTCTACAACCATGCACTTCCCTTTGCATCTCTTTGATGCTTCATCCAATTGCATAATATTGACCTTCTTCCTTGTCCAATGGACCCTGGAATTAATCTAGAGAAGATCCATACAATAATCGATTTTGAAATCTTATCCTCTTGTTTGAAATCCCTTCACACAACACTCTCTGCTTAAGTGTTTCCCTACTAATTAACAATGCCCTGTTAACAAGCTCAACCACCTTTTTCCCATTATTATGATGTTTCAATTCAATTGTGCCTCTATACTTATGCATGGGCATTATCATTAGTTTCCATACTCTTCCTTACCCAACAATTACCTCTGGTACTCACCTCTATTGTATGGGAAATTTTCTCCAAACTTTGACATTATTTGGAAAAATCTTCACATTGAGTTGTTACATGGTTCATGGAATCCAATTCCACTTTTTTATACAAATTTATGGAGAAACCCGATGCTCCCCTAGAGAAATCAGGACTTATATCATGTTTTCTTCGGGATTACCTTTCCAATGACCATACTCATGCTTCAATCTGATTTATGAGCCAAGAGTTATGGCCTCCTGAAATTCCATTCTACTCAATGATGTCCTTCAAGTTCACCAGAAACCTTTCTCCCGATTCCTTGGGAATCCTCCAACTCAAATCTAAATTCGGAGTGGATATATGGATTCTCTTATCCAAAAAATTTCCAATCAATACTATCTCGCTCAATTATGAGCATTGAGAAAAATTTATAGGCAATTGAATATTGCCAATTTAACCCTTTTGTACACCTTTCTCCCTGATGTAAATAATCTCAAACACCAAATTTTTCCAGTCACAGAGGTAAATCTATCAGAAACTAAGAATTTTTTTCTA
The DNA here is from genome assembly GCA_009831015.1 of Picea engelmannii. Taxonomy (NCBI): domain Eukaryota; kingdom Viridiplantae; phylum Streptophyta; class Pinopsida; order Pinales; family Pinaceae; genus Picea; species Picea engelmannii. Next base: position 36,172 of record ML778350.1, read on the forward strand.
CATGAAATAGATAATATTTCTAACACTAAATTCACATAAACTGTCATATTTTTAAACCGATGCTCCAGTCAAAATCTGCAGCAATCTGGAAATGACAACTTTGCCCCTTTGGACTTTCTTCTGGCTTAACAATTTTATCCTTGTTCATGAATCCCTACACCAATTCCTTTAATATTTTGATGAAATATCAATTGGGTATGTCCATGAATACCTTTTGAACAATCTATCACAATTTCACCCTTAATCGGGCTTTGAACTGCTAGTTACGACAAACATAAGTTTTGACTATTTTACCTTTTTATCCTTGTATGCTACATGTGTCATCTTTCTCTTCCTGCACATTGTTTCATAACCAGATTCTAAATCTGGCTCCACAACTATCTTCTATGGTTTATAATCTTTCGATAGAATTGTCCTGTGCCCCAAACAAACTTCCGAGCTAGGAGTTACGCCCTCCGAAACTAAATTGGTGTCAGAATTTTACTTTAACCATTTCTGTTGTAACTTTCTCATACGAGCTCTGTTTTGTGAACCGATTATCTCGTTGGAAATCTCTCTTTGAGTTGTTATCTTGGTGCACTCTGTTCTCATGGGTTTTGATAGGATAAAAATGTTGTTTAGGGCCTCAAAATCACCAAGTAGGTTAATGACCTTCAAAAATATGAAAAAAATTCATAAAATTTCATATTAAGTTGACTATTTTACTGTTATAATAGCCCTTTAAATCTAAGCCATCGATCTCAAACCTGGTGAAATCTAAGTTGTTGAACCGATAATCCTTTCCAAACTCCACGTATCAATTTCCATCATCGATCGACAACTCAAAACAATCTCGATCATTGATTCAAAATCCATCAGTGATTGGTCGATAAATGATTTTCTTTGGCAAACCAAACTTGCTGGAGAATCTCCCCAATGCCCAACCATCGACCATCGAATATTCCTCTTGGAAACCACTTGTAACACACCTCCAAACTAGCTGACCTGACTTTCGGCCATCGGTCATTGGTGATCCCTATTGACTGACAAAACACTTCTCCAATTCAGTCGACCCGACCATCGATCATCGACCAATTCTTAGATGATGTGGAAACTGTTGATGTGGCATGGCATGTGGATGATGATGTGGAATGACATGTAGACTCTAACATGACACTTTTCCTAATGTGGCATGACACATCATCAAACCATTTTCCTTTATCGACCATTGACCCATCGGCCATTGACAATTTCTCTTGCTCAATCAAAACACTTCTTTGAATTGAATAACACATGACCATCGACCCATCGAACATTGACAACTTCCATTGGTGACTAAAACACTTCCCCAATTCGGTCGACACCCGACTTCCAGTCGTCGACGATTTCTCTTAGCCAACTCGAACACTTAGAAAATTTCTTCCAAATCCGTAATGAATTTGGATCGTCGATCTCCCATTAGAAAATGATCTTGGCCGTTGATCTATCAAACTTCATCCAATTCTGTCGATGCCCAACCATCGACCTTCTATCATCAAAGAATTATTTTGGATGAGCCTAACTCTTCACTAATCTTGACGATCCAACCATCGAACATTGACGAATTATGTTGGTGAACTTCAAAACTTAGATATTTTTTATCAAATCCAAAGTCAATCTAAGCCGTCGATCTCCTAACCAAGATGATCTTAAATGTCGATTGGCTGCAACCTCCCAATTGCTGAAAACAAATCTTGGCCGTTGATATGCTCAATTTTCTAAACGACCGAAACATTATAAATTTTTAAATTTATCTCAACGAATCTAAGCCATTGATCTCAAGATCAAACATGATCTCGATCGTCGATTCACTGAACTCCGTCCTGTGCTACAACGACCATTAAAACACAAAATCTAACCTTCCAGGTCAAATTTAACTTTTCAACTCTGTAGATCGATGCCCCGTATTATCTCTGAGAGGGTTCTGAGGCAATTTCACTCAAACATTTCCCATGAAAATTGGGGATTTCACTCTAATTTTTCTCTCTTTTCCCCCAAATTCGTCACAAACAAAAGTGTAACAATGAATTTTACCCAAATTAGCACTGGTTCTTGGCCCATACAGGTCCAATGTTTAACCAAAAGATTTGATACCATTCTATAACGTACCCAACACCCATGCTGAGTCCTGTCACTATGGAAAATGACTTATCATGGTGAAAATGAATTTAAAAACACCCTAGGAATATAACAAAAAACCAAGGGGCAACAAGCCCATAAAAAATACAACAAACAACATGCGAATTTATCCATGCATCTACAACATTTATACATTCATGAATGCATGCAAACCCAACAAAACATAACACAACATTGATATATCATTTACAAAATGGAATAAATATAATAAGAGAACATAAAACACTTATATGTTAATAATTAACCAAATGGTTGCATACAAAGGATGAACCTCTTATCCATAGGTGTTGCTATTCTTTTTGTCTGAACAACAGGCCACCCCGAGATGAGGCTATGAGTCCAGAAGGAGATTCGGTCCATTGGCTAACCACTCTGCACACACAACAACCCCAAAACCCAGGTTCTACTCCCACAACAGTTCCAATCCTCCAACTCTCTCTTTTCACCACAACTTGCAATACCCAAGGAATGTACCCCCTTCACTGCTCACAGTTCCTTGGGTTGTACCATTCATTTATCAGGGCCCCTAGTGCACTCGGTTGACTAGGAAGCTCTCAGTTGGGGACTCCAGGGACTCTGAGCTGCTTTAGGTTGTCTCACAATATCCTTTACAAGGCTCTTAAGTGATTTCCTTAGCAAGAAAAATCAACTACATGCTTACAACCCATTTTGCAGGCACAAAATCCTCTTTTCCAACATAACCACAACCCAACAATGGCTGCCTTTGAGCACAACATGGTTGGTGATCTTCCCAACACTCAAATCTCCCTTTATTTCCCAAAAACTGCATGTAAAAACTGTCCCCATTCTCCATACAAATTTCCCTTCTTCTCCCTTGCTTGATTGACTCTCACTCTTTCCAAAAAAATGATTGTACTTTAGCCCATGCTCCCCAATAACTAGGGGATGTGACCTCTCACACCCGCCCTCTTACACGAGTTAAATGATTGGCCTTGGGAACACTCAACAACAAATAGAAGGTTATACACAATGATAATATAATTTCAGGAATGTTGGTTGGATTATTACCCATGAATAATTCCCCCTTGGACCCCTCTCTCTCATGGAATCATATCCCCCCATCATTCTTCATCTCTTTTGTATCACAACCAATGTTCATTACTTTTATTAATTATTCAATGCACATAATATACCATTCTACCCCTGGCCACATTAAATCAATACAGGCTCTTCACCCCAAATCATCGACTCACCAGACTTATTCACATTTATACAATTACATTATAATTCATGGTGATTAAAACCAGAGATGTTACACCAATCATGCAAAGAGAGTCCCAAGGGACCCCAACTCCATGCTAAGATCTTTATCTTCTCATAGTCATATTTATACCTTAGAATAAAACAAATCCATCCATGGATAAGTACATGAAAGACCATCCATGGATAAGTACATGAAAGACCAACATGTATCCAAGAACCGAGACCCATCTAGCATCTAACCATTTTTCTAGGGAGGCATCTTTGATAGACTTTCCCACAAAATGTACAACCAATGTTTTACCAACCATATTACGAAGCTTTGCCAAAGCAATGTCCTTTCCTACAACCATCTCCACCTTGGATGAATATGCTCACACATACTTCTTTCTGCAATGGGCCTGTTGTTCTGTCTTAGTATGTGAGCCTATCTCTCTGAAATAAGGTTGATAGTGTGCAAGGGGTGTCAAGGAGATGGGGAGAGATGAGGGGAGGAGGGGGGGGGACAAAATTTGCATGAGAAAGACAAAGAGGAGGAATTGGAGGGACAAGTTGGGAGAAAGGGAGAGAAGGGATATACTATGAAGTATCAGGAGTGGGGACTGAGGTGCCCACATCAGGGGGGATAATGGATGCCAACCTAGATATAATACCATCATCAATTTCCAAGATGACATGGTACTACAGCTGGTGTCGGAAGGCCCTTTTTTGGAGGGGGATGACCTCATAGTCTACTAGGTCATACTACAAATCCCCCATAATGATTTAAATCATAGAGTCTGAGGATAGATGTTCATAACCAACGAGAGAAACCATAGAGAACAACGAGAAATAACCTCCCGAATAACCAAAAGTATTGGAGAGGGACTCCAAAAACAACCTCAAGAAACAAAAATGAGGGTTTTCACAAGGGGGAGTAGAGGGAAAAGGGCCCTGGGATTAATTGCTATAGAGTGAGAAATAAATCAGGAAAAGACCGGGCTGCAACATTGCACAAAATTGCAGGGTCGCGAAGAATTTCCATGTGTAATTATAATACCAATTATCAAAAGAATGTTATTATACTATCTCTAGCATAATCATCTTGCATACTATGTCCAACATAATCATCATTATAGGCTTTGTAAAGAAATCGACTTATGAAAATCCCACACTCATTGGCAGATTCCTATGATCCACAAACTTTGGTAGCTATAGGTTGTAATACATGCATTATATGTTGATATTAATGTTCATTTTTGGTTTGCATAAATGTGGAATCTTGAATGATCATAAAAACATGCTCAAACACAAATTAAATCTCATTCATCAAGGCATGGGATGTAGTGGTAGAGAAATAGAAATGGTTAGATCTCACTTGAAGAAGGGTTGGGTATTAATTGAATTGGAGTACACACACTTAATGTAATGAATTGGTACTTTTAATGTAGCATGATCAATTATATGTTTTATGTATGACACAACATTGATGTTATGCTTTTGTATGGAGGGTAACAAGAGTTGAGATTACATGTAGGAAAACAACTTAAAATAAGAAGTCTCCAATTTTTGTTTATTTTAGGGGATAAAAAAAGACATTAATAATAAGAAAATGTGTTTGTAATGCTAGTATATGCGTCTAATTGTGTTGAAAGGCGCTTTCTACAACACAATATGAGGGAGATGTGTAATTCCTTCCATGCTCAACATGAAGTTGACACATAGTATTAAAAAAAATATTTAATGTCAACCATAAATACAATATTTCAATGTCCACCTTAAGTAAAATAATTTTATATTAACTTTATATGTATGTATGTATGCATGTGTGCTTTCTACATCTCAATACGAGGGAGATGTGTATCTCTCTCTCTCTCTCTCTCTCTCTCTCTCTCTCTCTCTATATATATATATATATATATATATATATATATATATATATATATAAAGCAATTAGAAGTAAAAAATTTCTTATTGGGCCAAAAGTCACTTTCTACAATCCAACCCAATAGAAGGGAGATGTGTAATTAGTTAAATGTTTAACATGGAGTTGACATGCGGCATTTAAAAAAATTATTAATAACAAAAAACATATTTCAATGTCACCATAAATTGACACATGACATAAAAAAAATATTAAAAACAGAAAAATGTGTTTCAATGTCACCATAAATAAAATATTTCAATGTCCGCCTTAAATAAACTAATTTTACAACAACAACAACAACAACAACTATAATAATCTAATTTTAAGGTCATGACCAAGCCATACACCAAATTGGTGTATGAGACCCCATGTTTGTGGGACAAGGGATCCCTCCGCACAATGATTTGAATGCTAACATCCATGGAGGTGTACATACCCTACCCCCCTCTGGATTTGAACCCATGACCTTCGAGGGGGAAACACATGTTCTTAACCATTAGGCCCACTCAAGACATTATATATATAGAGAGAGATAGAGAATAATTGAAAGTAAAAAAATTCTTATTCTGTCAATTAGTGCTTTCTACTTCCTAGTATGAGGGAGATGTGCAATTCCTTGAAAGATTAAATTATATGGAGTTGACACGTGGTATTTAAAAAATTATTAATAAAAAATAAAATAAAAATATTCTTATGGTGAACACATGTCAATGGTATTGCTTGATATGAGGGAGATGTGTAATTCCTTCCATGCTCAACATGTAGTTGACAAGTGTCATATATATATGCAGTAAATATGATGTTGTGAATATTATCTGTGCGGTGAATGCATACGGTGGTGAATATTATCTATGTTGTGCATACATAATGCATGAATATTTATCTTTGCGGTGAATAATGGATGCCCTAAATCTGATTTGTAGTAACTAAACCCCGTTTGCGACTATTCAAACCCTATTGTGAATCCAATATAAAAACTTAGAGAAGAGAGAGAAGACAAAATTCAAAGAGGAAAAGAATAAGTTCATAGAGTTAGACCATGAGCATAACAAAAGAGCCTTGAACCTTATAATTTTTGGTATAAAAAAACAAAAAGATGAGGACACATTGACAATAGTCAAGGAGGAATTAAAAAATAAATCACAAATTGAAACAATTGACCTTATAGAAACAAAAAGGTTGGGAAAAATAATTGAACATAAAGATAGGTTGGTTCACGTTATGGTAAGCTCTAATGTCCATAAATATGACATAGCAAAACTTCATACTTAAAAGGGTCTCAAATATTTATAAATGAAGACCTAATTCTAGATTATCAAACTAAATTAAGGAAGGAGGTTCAAAAGGTAAAGGAAGCCACAAAGGAAGGAAAATGGGCAATAATTGTGAACTGAAAATCTATTATTAGGGATAGAGACAAAAAGACAACAATAAATAACAATTTGACACACTTCGAATACACCAAGAGGGTTGAAGATGAAAAACACTTTCTCCTAGAGTGTCCTACATATACCCATATTATATCCCAATTTCAAAATATTTGTCACAATACCGACCTTCCTAACCTTCTAAGTCATCAAAAATTTAGTGACCTTAGAACACTTCTCTCAATGCTTTTCAAGCATCAAAATAACATTTTAAAGAAATCCAAGTAATCTCTTACTTTTCTGAAGGTCTGATAGACCAATTTTGGTCTTAGCGGACATTAACCATCATCACACACACAAACATAAAGAACCAATGTACATCCATCTTAACTATGGATCTATCATGTGCTGGGAGGGATCAAGTCCCTCGAGGTGTTTTTTATTTTGTTAATTTTTTAAATTAGTTTTTTTTTTCCAGGAAATGTTTGCAAACTTGAGATATTTAATCCCTCTTGATGCATGATAGATCTAGAGTTAAGATGGATTTACACTAGTTTAGTGCAAGCAAAATCATTTTAGTATAGTATGAATATACCATTTCAACTCTTAAACTTAACTAAGGAGTTTGATCTCACAGACATCCCATGATAGGAACAAATGAATTATATTTTGTTTCTATTGTAGAGAAACAAAAGGGTTGTCTTAAATCTCTATCTTTAAATGTACACTTCTTCTTCAAAACAATGTTACCTTATAAAATACTAGAGCACACATAAATCTTTTCCGACTTGACTTATTGCAAATTGTAGGGAAACAATGTTTTGAAAGGGCAATATAGCATAGCCACCAATAATAAGAAAGCTAGTTCCCATATATGAATTCATAATTACATATAAACAATTAATCCATGGAAGAATGTAATGATGTTTGTATATGTGTGTGCAAGCCTATTATGTGTGTGAAACTATGAGGTAAATATGACATCGTTTATACAAAACCAACCTCATAAGTTGTTCAACAATTATGTTAACTAAACAAGGGGCAACCACCATAAGATAAGTCAATTTTGGATTATGATTTATTGCTTATTTATAGAAAAATAAAACCAGAATAAGAATAGATTGCCATGATTTCATGCTTGTTATAAATAATGGAGGCAAATGTTGCATAAAGAGATATTGTATACATGTTTCCTATTAGTTTTGGCACTAACATTGATAGATGAACTTTTGCATCATATAATGGCTTTACAAGCCGCTAAGAGACCACTAAGATGAACTTTTGCATCATATAATGGCTTTACAAGCTGCTAAGAGACCACTAAGATGAACTTTTGCATCATATAATGGCTTTACAAGCTGCTAAGAGACCACTGAGAGACATGAAAATACCAAAGCAAGTAGGTAACCTAAACACACTAAAAGAACTTAGACAACTATACGAGAAAGATCAATATGTCAACATTCTTCTATGTAGAAAAAAAAAGGGTAAAGAATGATAAAAATGTCAACATTCTTCTATGTAAAAAAAAGAAAAGAAAGGAATGATAAAAATGTCAACATTTTTCTGCATAAAAAAAAAGAAAGTAGAAAACTAAACAAATATTATAAAGGTGCGGATTATTATAGTTATCTTATTCAGACACACCAACAAAAGGTTTTAGCTTATCAGGATTATTGTAGCTATCTTATTCAGACAAGCCAAGAAAGGGTTTTAGCTTCTCTTGTGCGTTATTTATAACATAACATAGACATAAAAAAAACAAAAAAAACATTTTTTTTTTTTTTTAGCATAATTACTCATCAAATATGCTATAACTCTTAGCACACACATTAGTGGCTAGGGTAAAGTCCAAAGAAGATGCATCAACTTCATTGTATTAAACATATACATAAACATATTTTTACATTTTAACTTCTTAGTTACAAATATACTTACATATTAAACAATTATATTCATTTTAAGTTGATGGATTCTTTTCATCAACATAAACATCAAAATAAATGAAACTTTCAAGGAGCCAATACATAAACACATCCTAGTATGGGGTGGCTCGATAACATGTATAATGTTGAGGTTGGCATATGGAGTGGCTTGATAACATGCATAATGTTGAGGTTGGCATAAATAGAGGGACTTAGATGATAGATCCAAGCTTAATATGGATTCAATATGGATTTAGATTTGTATATCTAAAACCATAGGCTGTAATGTTGATATTTTGTTTGAGACCAATATTTAAACTATTTGTTTAGGCTTGTAATGTGTGTTATTATCCTCAAAAATAGAAATCAATTGTGATTATTAGAATTAGTTGAGATAGTTTTGGTCAATTGACAGAAAGGAGTATTATAACACCCTAGGTTTTGAATTCCCATTTTAAATAATGTATTGTTATAATACTGAGAGGCCTGAGTTCCCAAACAATTATTAAAGGGCCAGTATGCCCTAGAAATGTAATGTTTTGATCATTATTAAAGATAAACACATAGCTGGATGCTAGATGGACAAGGACTATAGTTATATGGGGCTATGATTCCATAATAGAGGGAGATTGAGGGACTAAGTACTTATTCCTATTTTTTTAATTACCCTTTTTTTCTAAGGGAGGGGATTGGTTATGTGAGCTTCTTGGGGAAGGCTAGGAGGTTCTTGTTTCCCCACGAGGTTACTTAAACCTGCCTCTGGTTTGATGGGGGGGTTCGACTGATGACTTGTTCGCTGATTTCCCGTTCGCTCACTCATTTTTTCCCTCACGCACTCCCATGCATGCACTCCCAGGCACACACTCCCATTCACCCCCTGACCCATTCATCGAACCATCCTCACCTACGTATTGGCTTGGCAAAGGAAACATAGTTGTTGAAGAATTAGCCACGGGATAGTTGGATGTATTGGTTGCTAGTGTGATTCATCTGTGATCTAGGGCATGCAGGTCTAAAATGCATTTGCTTGTGCCCTGTTTTGCTCACAACTACGATTCCTAAGAGTCCCAACATTGAGATTCTGGACCAGCTGTGTTGGAGGCCTTGAAAATAAAGGAGAAGGACTGCCTGAGGGATTGCGTGGCAGAGAAGGGTGGAGTTCTGGTCTCTTGGGGCGATACATGCTAGGTAAAAGAGAGTTGGGTACTTCGATTGTTGTGGGTGTAGGGAAACCTGTGAGAGCCTGAGAGCTAACTGGTTTGGGAACCCATTTACACTCTGGAACCATCCTTGTGGATTCATAGCCCTAGCTCGGGGGTGAAACTATTGTTGAGATTTGGATCAGTGGTGTCTACGATTGGGTGGAACGTCCTTGGTCTGTAGCCAGTTGGTATCATCTTTCATAAATATAAGTGCTCTCTGTCGTGATATTATTATCTATGTATGAATGTATTTCGTTGTGTAATTTAATTATCATTTACATGTATATGAATGTATTTTCACTGTGTATATTTGATTATCGTTTAATATAATCTTTAGATTATGCATGCTTGCTGGATATTGTTGTGCATGTCGTTAAATCTGTTATCTTATGCATCCTTAATATATAAAGAAGGTATCAACATGAAAAGAAGTCTGAGGGTAGGCTTGCAGGTAGGATCCCCTGGCCTATGGGTGGTTGCGGATGTTACAGATTGGTATCAGAGATTTTGGTTGAAGCACCAGGCCGATATGGGCCGGGTCCATTAGTCAGAGTCTCGTGGTTGAGATCAAACTCTGACCGTGAAATTGAAAAGGTCAAGAGGAATGACATTGCAAAAGATATGAAGGATATAGAACGTCATAGATCCTTTGTAAGGGTATGAAGGATCGTGACCGTCCTTTTGAATTCAGGAATGATCACCACTATAGGATCAAGAGAGATTCGAGATCGTTGGATCAGAGGATAGGCAGACAAGGGTCGTCTGATGAAAAGAAAGCAAGGGCTAAGGTCGCAACCATCAGATCCCATTGGAGAGAGAGATCAACAACCAACATGCATTGAGGGGAATCGAGTTTCATGTGAGATAATTTCCCAAGGCAGTCAAACAATCCAAACCACGGTTTCGCCAAGGGGTTACATGTCAGCGTCAAGAGCATTGTAGGGCGAAAAGTGGGTTACTCCAAACCACCGATGTGCGCCCCTGCAAATTGAAGAGGCATGCAATGATGTGACATGTTAGCGCTTGAGTGACAAACCTATGAAGAGCCGAAGTAGCCTGGGAACCATCGATCTGTAGGAGGACACACGTCCATCGATTGTGTGCTCCAGATAAAATGCTCGGATAAAAAGTTGGCGAGGAGGGGGTTGAAGTTTGATACTTCTGAAACCCGAAGACCCGAAAGGATCTCAGCCGTTGATCTGCCGAGAGCCATGCATCGCCAGATCTAGGACTTCGGATAAAATTTGGCAGGGCCAGATAGATTTTGAAGTTTGAGATTTCCGGAGTTCGGAGTCCCAAAGGAATCGTAGCTGTCGATCCGTGGGAGACACGCATCAAAAGATCATGAGATTTGTACAAAAACATTTTTTTTAGGGAAAAAGGTTGAAGTTTGAGATCTCTGAAGTCCGGAGCCCCGAAGTAAAACATAGTCGTCAGATTGAGGAGGACACATGGAGAAAATCCTTGAAATCCGAGTGAAGACCCGAAGTGAATCTTGGTCGTCTGATCTAGGAGGAAACATGGTGACAGATTGGCAAGTTCGAGAAGTCGAAGTTCAGGGGAATTGTAAGTGTGATAGTTTGAAAACTCTCGAAGCCTTGAAGCCCAAAGAGACGAAGTGGTGTGTTAAGCCCTAATATTGGCTCATTACCCTTTAATTGGGGCATATTATATTAGTAATGTTATTTTATTTATGTCGTTTTTAGGCCATTAGTTGTAATTATACCTCCTAGTCTCCTATATATACCAAGGAGGCATTTTAATTTTGAATCATCTTGTACTTGAACATTTAAATGGGGTAAAAGTAGGTTGCCCCCTTGAAGAGGCTTATTATCTAAAATCATCTATTTTTCAAGGCATTGAGTAATTTTTCTGAGGTTTTTCTATGCTATATTGATGTTTGGTTCTTACCATATGGTTTTAGAGCTCAAGGTCTTGGGGTTTCGCTGCTACATCTGAGACACCTTGGAATTTTCGCTATAACTTTTTTTCTACAATGTTTAAGAAGAAACGACTTGGAGGATATTTAGTAGATGGATCAAGGTACGTTGGGTTAAAAATTCATCTCCTGAGGCCTTATACTTTTGGAGAGACATCCTGTAAAAGATAGGGTTCTGGAATCATCCTGAACTGAGTCATTGCGGAATTTTCGCTATAAAAAATTTTCTTTAACGTTTCATACCCTGAACTTTGGAGGATATTTACATAAATTAGAAAGGTATATGTGGTAAAAATTTCAGCTTCTGGGTCATCTTAAATTTGTAGATACACCTTGTGTAACATAGGGTATCTGACTAGTCCTATTGACTAGTCTCAAGAAGGTGTTCTAGGTAAAACAATCATAAATTATTCCTAGAGTATCCAAATTGAGTGGGACTAGTTTCATTAGATCTTGGATAGTCTGTAGTATTTCTGGTGCGAGTTTCATAATTTTATATCAATTATTTTGGGCAGGGCCTGCTATACAAGTGAGATCTCTTGGAAAGGCCAAAAATCGACAAGTTGTGGGGAAGTTACCGTAAATTCCACTTGGCACATCCAATTTTGATCAGACCTATGGCATTGCAGGGAAGAAATATCAGAGAAATAAATAAAAGAAAGTTTCATACCCAGAAGGGCCGAAGCTTGAGAGATACAACAGAAGAAATATTGTCTAGCAGAACCACCTCAAAATCAAGGTTCAAAAGTCATACTTGGCCAACATGCCATCCAAAAAGGGAACTTCTACACCAACTAAGCCCCCAAAAAATCCTACTTGGACTCTTGATGAAGGTGAAGAAATGCGTAGGGACATAAATGATTTACAAAAGAAGATAGTAACAAAAGATGAACTACAAGAGATGATGGATTCA
>ML778350.1:52891-62933 GCA_009831015.1 Picea engelmannii
TTTTGAATCATCTTGTACTTGAACATTTAAGTGGGGTAAAAGGAGGTTGCCCCCTCGAAGAGGCTTATTATCTGAAATTATCTCTTTTTCAAGGCGTTGAGTACTTTTTCTGAGGTTTTTCTATGCTATATTGATGTTTGGTTACGATGATGTCACGTGGAGGTGATGTGGACCCTGGAATCCCCAAAGTGACGTGGCTTGCGGACGTCACCTGGGATGATGTGGACACATGGGATGTGTGCCACGTGTCAGTAAGATTTGAGATTTTGGAATATTGAAAAGTTTATTAGAACGTGACACGTGTCACCTGCCTGATTGGGCCACGTGTTCGCTTCAATCATTTCACCACATTGCGACAGATCTTTCAGTCCAGAGACTGGGCACTCCGAAGGGGAAAATATGTGATAGGTTGCGTTGGATCGAAAAATCCCGAAGGCCTGAGTGTATGTCGACCGTCGATTCCAGAAGACATGTGTCAAAGGATCATTGACTTCAGGAGAAAGTGAAAGAGGGAAGTTTGAAACTTCCAAAGCTCAAAGAGACGAAGCGATTCACAGTCATTGATCTATGGGAGGAAACATGTTGATGGATCATGAACTCCGTGTAAAAGCGCTCTGGGAGGAGACAAGTGAGGGAAGTTGAGACTTCCGAAGTGCGGAGTCCCGAAGTGGAGCCCAATCGTTGATCACAAAAGAGGATGAGGACCATTGATCTTGTCTTGGCTGAAAGTCTCGAAGTCCCGAAGCTCTAGGCAAGCGCTCTTTTAGCTAAGTGTAGGGTCATGACCTTTGTGATATGCAGTTTGAGAGCTGAGGAAAGGAGGGCTAAGGGAAGAATTGGTTGCCCTTGAGACATAAAAGTGTCGAGGAGGGATTTAGCCATAGTTTCTAGTCGTGGTCACCTGGGAGGTGGTTTGAAGGAAGCGCCTGCGCAGGGTGAAATTCTGTGTCATCCAAGGATAACATGACACTGCTATTTTTGGAGAATGGGGATATGATCTCCATAAACAATAAAGAAAGAAAGAGACCTATAGCATGGTTTGACAATTTTGTCTATCATACACATAATTATAACAAAATGGTCGCTTGCACTTTTTGCAAAATTAAGAGGCTTAAGCACCTCAACTCAAAATGTGTATTGAGGAAATGGAAGAAGGAGAGGGAGCCTCCAATCATGAAAAGGAGGTTGAAGGCTAGAATACCAGAGTTGGTAATGCAGAGATAGAGTCTAATGGATGCAAAGGAAAAGAAGAACATGAAACGTTAATAGAAATGATATGAAGTCTGAAGATGGAAGTGCAGAGCTACAAAGAAGACAACGAGAGATTGATGAGAGAGAAAAGTCAGATAAATGCTCAAGTCTTACAGAGCTTGAATCAGTTGCAGAGGCAAACGAAGAAGGGATCAAACTCAAGACAAGAGGAAGAAGGCACGTGTCATGAAAGGAGAAATGATCGTGGAAGAGCTGGTTATTCCAGAAGTGCTAGCAGAGCTCATGGACACCACTCACCTCCTTACTTAGAAAGACATTTTTATGCAACGGATGATCCTATAAGAAGTCTAGAGGTGTCTCCTATCAGACACCAAATAAGGAAACAAGAGGTAGATTGTTTGCAAGGAGAACTGATGAAGCTCAAGCCACCTTCCTTTTAGGGTGAAAGATAAAGGGAAGATGATGCCGAAGCGTGGTTTCTTGGTCTCAGGAGATATTTCTAGTTGCATAACTATTCATCCAACCTGGAAGCTAGGATTTCTACCTACCACTTACACGAAAAAGCTGCAATATGGTGGGACCAACTGAAGCAAGTAGAGCATGTTAATGAAAGTAGGATCACTTGGAAGCAGTTCAAGAAGTACTTCTAGAAGGAGTACCTCTCAGAGAATTTCCATGACAAGAAAATGCAAGAATTCTTTGAACTCAGTTTGGGAAGCATGACTATGGCATAATATGAAAAGAAGTTCTTGGGTTGGTAAAGTATGTCAGGTTCATTGGTGATGAGAAAGTGAAAATACAAAGATTTCTAAGTGGATTGCCCACCTTTCATAAGGAAAATATCAAGTATGATGAACCCAAGACCTTGATTGATCCCATCAGGAAGGATAAATACCTGTATGAGCAAGGCTAGGGAAGAGAATCCCTACAAAAATCTTGGAAGGACAAGAATAATACGAAGCCTGATCAGAGGAGGAAAGGATTCAAACCTCCCTTCAATATGAATGAGCCTAATAGAAATCAACAAGATCAATATGCTAAGGGAGATTTCAAGAAGGAAGATTCCTTGGCAAAAAGGGGAAGACCACCAATCCAATGTTGGGGATGCAAGGAATATCACTTGTACAAAAATTGGCCACACAGAAAGGACAGAGTGAAGACGGTGCACAACATCCAAGAGGCTACAACAGTTGAAGATATGGGAAGAATCTATGCAACTTTAAATGATCGACAAGCAGAGTACCAGTCCAATATGATCGAGGTGGAAGGTAAGATCATAAATCAACCTATTGCTATTTTGATTGATTCAGGAGCAAGTCATTGTTACATTGATCCTAATATAGTGGACATATTACATTTGGAGAAAAGTAAACTTGGAAAAGAAATTTTGGTTCAGTTAGCCACCGGAACCAAAAGAATGATCCATGATATGGTCAGAGGTTGTTCCATAAGTCTTAATGGCATGAATACTAGTACTGATCTAAATATCATACCATTGGGGTCTTATGATGTTCTGATTGGGATGGATTAGTTGGACAAGCATCATGATGTCCTAGATTGTCATAAAAAGACATTTACATGTCTTGACAGAGATGGAAAACATAGCACTGTGAAAGGAGTTCCAAGACCCATC
This sequence comes from Picea engelmannii, assembly GCA_009831015.1. Taxonomy (NCBI): domain Eukaryota; kingdom Viridiplantae; phylum Streptophyta; class Pinopsida; order Pinales; family Pinaceae; genus Picea; species Picea engelmannii. The sequence goes on from ML778350.1 coordinate 55,737, forward strand.
TCTATAAGGGAGATTTCAGCCTTACATCTGAAAATATGTTTTAGAAAAGGATGTCAACTGTATGCAGCTCATGTGGAGGAGCCAGTTGATACAAATGGGCCAATCCTTGAAGATTTCTTGGTGCTACAGGAATTTGAAGATGTATTCCAAGAAATACCTAGATTGCCACCAAGAAGGGAGATAAATTTCTCAATTGATTTAGTTCCAGGAGCTAATTGATTTAGTTCCAGGAGCTGCCCTAGTGTCAAAAACACCTTACAGAATGAGCACACCATATTTAAAAGAATTACAAATGCAGTTGGAGGAATTGTTGAAGAAAGGGTACATACGTCCAAGTGTTTCACCTTGGGGAGCACCAGTTCTTTTTGTCAAAAAGAAGGATGGAACCTTGAGGCTGTGTATTGAATTCTGACATATGAACAAGTACACTATAAAGAACAAGTATCCTCTACCCCAAATTGATGACCTCTTTGACCAGCTAAGAGGAGCAAGGATATTTTCAAAGATTGACCTGAGGGTAGGATACCATCAGGTAAGAATCAAGGAAGAAAACATTCATAAGACAACCTTTAGGACCAAGTATGGGCATTATGAATTTGTAGTGGTGCCATTTGGACTGACCAATGCACGAGTTGTCTTCATGTGCTTAATGAATGGCATATTCAAAAATTATTTGGACAAGTTTTTCATAGTATTCATGGATGACATACTTATCTATTCTAAGTCTGAAGAGGAGCATGCACATTACTTATGATTAGTATTGCAAGTACTAAGAGAACATCAGTTGTATGCCAAGTTGATTAAGTGTTCTTTCTATCAAAAGCAGATCCATTACTTGGGACACATTATTTCAGAGCAAGGCATAGTAGTAGATCCAGAGAAGATCGAAGCCATTAGAGGGTGGCCAACACCCATAAATGTGTTAGACGTCAGATATTTTATGGGATTAGCTGGCTACTATAGAAGGTTCATAGTAGGGTTCTCTAAGATTGCTCATCCCATCATCTCTTTGCAAAAGAAGGGAACTAAATTTGAATGGACACTCAAGTGTGAAAAGAATTTTAACCTGTTGAAGGAATTACTTACTAGTGCACTCGTGTTAAAGATTGTTGACCCAAATAAAAGTTTTGTGGTATGTATAAACACTTGTAAGGAAGGACTTGGGGGAGTCCTCACACAAAATGGACATGTCATTGGATATGAGTCCATAAAGCTTAAGGAACATGAGAGGAACTATGCCACAAACGACTTGGAACTTGCTGCCATTGTTCACGCCTTGAGGATGTGGAGGCATTATCTCACGGGGAAGAAATTCGAATTAAGGACATACCACATTGGTCTGAAGTATCTTTTTGAACAACCGACCTTGAATGCCAGGTAGGCAAGATGGCTGGAATGTTTAAGTGAATATGAATTCGACATCAAGCATATCAAAGGAAAGGAGAATAAAGTTGCCGATGCACTTAGTAGGAGAGTGCATCTCATGCATGCCACTACTGTCAGTATGCATCAGTCAGACTTGAAGAGCATAATTTTAGATGGTCTTGTTACAGATCAACATTACCTACAGGTAAAGGAAAACTTACAGAAAGGAAATGTACAAAAGAAAATAAAGGAGTATGAGATAAATGAAGATGGATTACTCATGCATAAGAATAGAATCTACGTTCCTAGTTCCAGAGAACTAAGGAATTTGGTACTGAAGGAAATGCATGATGTTCCTTATGCTGGACATCCAGGTTACCATAAAACAATTACAGTAGTAAGAAGCCAATTCTTTTGGTTGGGAATGAATAAGGATGTTGTTGATTACGTCGCTCGATGTATGGAATGTTAGAAGGTGAAGGCTGAGCATAGGCACCCAACGGGTTTGCTGCAGCCATTGCCAATTCTAGAGAGGAAATGGGAAGTGATCACCATGGATTTCATCACAGGATTACCTAGAACGAATAAGCAACATGATTCAATCATGGTGGTGGTTGACAAATTAACAAAGGCTGCTCATTTTGTGCCTGTGAAGACAACACATACAACGACTAATATTGCAGAAATTTTCATGAAGGAAATTGCTAGGTTGCATGGGATACCTAGGACAATTGTCTCGGACATAGATGCAAAGTTTACCTCTAACCTCTGGAGGGGATTGTTTAAAGGATTGGCACAAATCTAAAATTTAGCACAACATATCATCCCCAGACAGATGGGAAAACAAAGAGAGTCAATGGAATAATTGAAGACATGCTGAGAATGTACGTGATGGATAAACCATCTAAGTGGGAAGATTACTTACACTTGGTTGAGTTTGCATATAACAATGGGTATCAAGATTCATTGAGAATGAGCCCATTTGAATCCTTGTATGGTAGGAAATGCAATACTCTAGTAAGCTAGGACAACCCAACAGATAGAGTGGTACTTGGGACAGAGTTGCTCAAGGACATGGAAGACCAATGGTCAAGATTAAGTAGAATTTAAAGGCAACTCAGGATAGACATAAAGTTTATGTAGAAAAGAACATGACAGTTAGAGAATTTAAAATAGGGGAACATGTACTTTTGAAAGTGAATCCCAAGAAAATCTCTTTGAAATTGGGTAGTTGTACAAAGTTGGTAGCCAGACTCTGTGGTCCATTTGAAATATTGGACAGAATAGAGCCAGTTGCATACATGCTTGCATTGCCTGCTTCCATGAATGTGCATAATGTATTTCATGTATCTTTACTAAAGAAATATGTACATGATCCTAACCATGTTATTGATTGGCATCTGATTCATGTAGAGACAAAGGGAGACTTTCAGGTTTAACCAGTGCGGGTATTGGACATAAAAGTCAAAATGCTCCGGAATCATGTTATAGAAATGGTAAAAGTTCAATGGACCTACTACGGTCCTAAAGATGCTACCTGGGAGCATGAAGATGCCATGCGGGCAGAGTACCTGCAACTTTTTGAATAAATTTGAGATTTTGATCTCTATTTTGTATATGCACTAAGGACAATGCCAAAATAAAGGGGAGGGGATGTAACACCCCAGGTTTCGAACCCCCATTTTAAATAATGTATTGTTACAATGTTGAGAGGCTTGAGTGCCCAAACAATTATTAAAGGGATAGTATGCCCCATAAATGTAATTTTTTGATCATTATTAATGATAAACACATCGCTGGCTGCTAGACGGACAAGAACTAGAGTTATAGGGGGCTATGATTCCACAAGAGAGGGAGCTTGAGGGACTAAGTGCTTATTCCTATTTTTTTAATTACCCTTTTTGTCTAAGGGAGGGGATTGGTTACATGAGCTTCTTGGGGAAGGCCATGAGGTTCTTGTTTCCCCACGAGGTTACTTAAAACCACCTCTAGTCTGATGGGGGGGTTCGATTGATGACTTATTTGCTGATTTCCCGTTCACTCACTCATTTTTTCCCTCACACACTCCCAGGCACATACTCCCATTCACTCCCTAACCCATTCATCGACCCATCCTCACTTGCGTCTTGGCTTGGCAAAGGAAACATAGCTTATGAAGAATTAGCCACATGATAGTTGGCTATAGTGGTCACTGGTGTGATCCAGCCGTGACTTGGGGCCTGCAGGTCTGAAATGCATTGGCCTGTGCCCTGTTTTGCTCACAACTGCGAGTCCTGAGAGTTCCAACATTGAGATTCTGGACCAGTTGTGATGGAGGCCCTGAAAATAAAGGAGAAGGACTGCTTGAGGGACTGCGTGGCAGAGAAGGGTGGAGGTCTGGTCTCTTGGGGTGGTATAGTCTAGGTAGAAGAGAGTTGGGTACTTGGATTGTTGTGGGTGTCGGGAAACCTATGAGAGCCTGAGAGCTGACTAGTTTGGGAACCCAATTACACTCTGGAACCGTTCTTGTGGATTCATCGCTCTGGCTTGGGGGTGACACTGTTGTTGAGATTTGGAGCAGTGGTGTCTACGATTGGGTGGAACATCCTTGGTCTGCAACCAATCGGTGTCATCTTTCATAAATATATGTCCTCTCTGTCGTGATATTATTATCTGTGTATGAATGTATTCCACTGTGTAATTTAATTATCATTTACATGTATATGAATGTATTTCCGCTGTGTATATTTGATTATCGTTTAATATAATCTTTAGATTATGCATGCTTGCTGGATATTGCTGCGCATGCCGTTAAATCTGTTATCTTATGCATCCTTAATATATAAAGAAGGTATCAGCATGAAAATAAGTCCGAGGGTGGGCTTGCAGGTAGCGTCCCCCGACCCGTGGGTGGCTGGGGATGTTACAAGTATAGACTAATTCCCCATTGATTTTATTATGAGTGCCTTTGTAGTTTGCAATCTTATATGTAGAAGATGTCTTATAAGTGAATGAATCAGATTCCATCAACATTTTACATAAAAAAAAAAGAAATATCCCAATATATAAAAATACAAAAAGGATCAAATATGTCAAAATGAAAACCTTCCAATAATTTTTTAAACCATAAAAAATGTTCACAACTAAAATATCCAACTCATCACTCTATCAAAATAGAAATGACAAAAGGAATCGAATCTGTTAAAATGAAAACCTTCCAATATTTTTTTAAACCATACAAAATGTTCACAACTAAAATATCCAACCCATCACTCTATTAAAAAAAAACAATCACTCTATCAAAATACAAACGACAAAAAAAATAAATTAAATCTATTAAAATAAAAAACCTTCCAATAATTTTTTAAACCATAAAAGATGTTCACAACTAAAATATTCAACCCAATCCTTTACATTACAGAATGAAAGTGATATTTGTCACTTCCCTCAAGCCTTCGCTTCGTTTAAAACAAAACTCCCTATAAAATAAAATAAAGGCACCAATTTTGTCACAACATCCAATTTTTCTCTATGAATATGTTCTCTATCAGGTATCATATTCATACTGCCCTTTTTATATTTCATGCATTAATTCATTGAAAAGTGTCATGTTTGCATATTTTGTAAGATAAATTCCACCCTTTCTTTCTATAATTATGTTCTCGCTCTTATCTCTCCTACACAACATGCACACTTCATGATGGAAGCGATATTGCCCACTAGAGTGTATGCGTTCAAGAAAGCATTCTAAGCACATGATTGTCATAATAGTGGGGCACTTCTAGTTTTGTATAAAAAGGTTTTATTGGAAGAATCATGTTATAATATTTTGGATTTATTTTTAGTAGAAGAATATTTCAAAATTTGGATTTACTTTTATGGAAAGAATATCAAATGTGTTATAATATTTTTTTCAAAGTTTGGATTGAGTGATTATAAATGAAAGCTTAGATGGGTGATGCCCACATAAATTCAACTTTTCTGTTTTACGATGATTTCAAATTCAAATTATTATAAAGCATTTAGCCTTTATTATATAATAACAAAGTTAGAGTAATCTAAATCACATCATCATAATTGATTAAGAGTTAAGATTGCTCCAAGTAGTTGCAAGTGAATTATGATGCAAGTCACTATCACAATAAAGGTAGTGGAATACGTGTAAAGAGGAATCCAAGCGAGTGGAGGTGGTAGTGGATGAGAGATGTGAGACATTCAACATAATCATCCCATGACAAGTGACCAAATATGAGTAGGTCACTACTCACGTATAACATGTTGATATAGCTTAATTAGATGGTCACTTAAATAAGTAAATTTAATATTAAAAGGTGTAGTTATGACAAGTGACCAAATATGAGTAGGTCACTACTCACGTATAACATGTTGATATAGCTTAATTAGATGGTCACTTAAATAAGTAAATTTAATATTAAAAGGTGTAGTTATATCAACAATTTATGTGTAAATTATGAGATAATTTATGTGTAAATTATGAGAGTATAACACAACTTGTTTATTGGGAGAACACGACACCATGAAAATGTCTGGGTATTTTTGTTTATTTTATTTTTTAGAAAAAAATTATGGAAAAAGTTGACAATGATTCCCACATTTGTGTATGGTATTTTTAATAAATTCATTAAATTCGACATTTGTTGAGATGAAATTAACTAAATCCCAATAACACTAATCACAATCAATTAAACTAACTTTTAATTAATTATGTAATTCATATATATGGATAACATAGTGGATTACATGCTCGTAGGGGTGTAGACGGATTGGCAAGTACCGTATAAATGGAAGGAAATTTGTAAAAATGAGGTCTCATGTTCGATTCTCACCCCGATTTACTTGTGCGCCATTCTTGCGGGCTGGGTGGTTGCACTTGGGGTTATAGTGGTAGCCGACGGGGATCAACCTCGTGCCACACAAGTACGAGAACCGCGCGTTGCCGATTCCCCTAGTGAAAAATAAAAATAAAAATAAAAATAAAAAGTTAGTGGATTACATATTTCAGATGCTATGGACATTTGTTGGAATCAAGGAGACATAACCCCATTTTGTTTCACCCTTTAAAAGAGATGGCAATAAATTTGTGCGAACACGTGTAGTTCTAGCAATTTGAAGGTGAGGCATAATGCCACACATACATATTGATATAACTTTATAGGTAGTTAAAGTGTGTCTCAATGACCATCCTTGTTAGCTTTCGAGACCAAGAAAATAAGGATGGTGAGGTAGTCGTTCTCATAAGAATGATATAGTTGAAATATTTAACCCAACCTCAGATGCGACCATCTATTTGGTAAAACTAACTCAATACTCTCTCTGTTTATTATAAGTGAGAATTTATGGTGTTGAATAATGGTTGTAGTTGCAGATTCAAAAGAATACGATTCTATTCACCAATCCATATTATACTTACATGGTGGAAGAAAAGAACGAGTAATGTTTTGGGTGATGTTGAAATTTCCATAACTCATTGATGAATGGATGGTAGATTCACATGAGTTCTTCCCTATCATTTAGTTGTATTATCTTGGGGAAGGTGTTAAAGAATTTTTCATCAAAGGTTAAAGGTAAAGGTAAGGAGTTTGATCTCATACACATTAACATGAGTAAATGTATTTTATTTTGTTACATGAGGGTTGTCTTTAAATATTCATCATTCACTACATAAGCTCTTTCAAAACTTTTGTGATTGGAAAGCTTTCATCCCGTTTTCATAGGATAAATAATTCGTATAAGATAAATAAATGGTATATGAATATAAAATAAATGATCATAAATAGATGTCAACTCTAGACCTAATTTATTAAAGATTAAAAAAAACATAAAGATATTTTT
>ML778350.1:64113-132610 GCA_009831015.1 Picea engelmannii
ATGCTTTCTTTTTCATTATTTACAATTTTTTCTACATTGTGAGGAATCTTGTTGTATGAATGGGCGATTTATGTGATGTTGTAAAAGTTGTGCAAATTCCAATATGTTTCAAATATTTGCATAAGACCTAAAACAAGAGTGACAAATTTATCATAAAGTAAAATTTACATCATTTTAGGTAACCAATGAAAACTGGCTGCCTTTATTGGAATATGTGTGTCATACACTTTGCGGTCCTATAGTGGAGCATGGAATAAATACAAATCTATAGAAGGAAATGAATATAGAGCAGTGGTAGGGGATAAATGTAGAGCTATAACATGAAATAAATGCATATAAGTGGTATGGAATAACTATTGAGTAGTGACAACGAATAAATGCAAATCACTAGAATGTAATGAATGCCAAGCAACAACAATTGGCCAACTAATCGTTGGTGGTTTCTAGCATATTACTACAAGGACAACACCTTCTAGTGGAGGTTTTTAGTGTTGAAAAATTTGGCAAAATTTTCAAAAAAACCTCCGCTACAACCTCCTCTATTGACTGCGAAGGTTTTAGCGGAGGTTTTAACAAATTTTCCATATACCTAAAAACATTTGGGCGGGTGGAGGTTGTAGCAACGGTTTTTTTTCCAGTGCTTTTATTGTCAAAACACACCGATGCACTCTTTACAACTCCCCCTAGTGCATTAATATAATACAAATGCACTGGTGCATTTATAATTACTATGCACTAATTTCACCTTTTTCGTTGTATGCAGAGCATCAATGCTCTTATAATTTCTACGTACTGATTCAACCTTGTTTGTGTATGGAGCATCGTTGCTTTTTAATTTTGTATGCCTTGCTGCATTTAAGTTATAGTGTGCACTAATGTGTTTAATTTATCATGAGCCCTGATGCATTTAATATAGCGCGCGCCTTGATGCATGTATAATTAAGATGTACCGATGTCTGTTTTACCATGTGCACCAAGGGTAGTGAAATTTTGAATATTTGAGGTGAGATGCTGACACCATTATTTTTAATAAGCACCGGTGCATATATTATACTAAAATCATCGGTGCATACATTATATTTACATCTCCGATGCATATAATAAAATTAATGCACCAATGCATACATTATTTTTTTGGTAAGTAAGGAAAGACTATATTAATATAAACATAATGTACAACTATGCCTGATCAAAGTCAATTTCCAGAGAGACCATAACAATCTCCTGTTATCAAAATGAGGTTGAAGAGTCTGCCTGCCCCATAGGGGAAACCAAGCTTTAAAAAACATAATAAGTCTAATAGTCTGTTGAATATAAGACCCGTAGTTCCACGTAGGTTTACTATAACTTTTCATAACAAAAAGTCCTGACAAAAGAGGACCAAAAACCTGAAAAATATATTAAATCTTGGCATGATGAATTTGTGGAGAGGAAAGACATGCTTTGTCTGGTCGAACAACAACAGATGGAGTTCTAGACCAATTTGTAGTGGGAGGATGGAAGGCACCACCACGACGTTGGGTAATCCACATGACCATTGAGAGAAGATATGAATTTTGTTCTTCCAAAGTCTCCATTTTGTGCTTAAGCTTCCTAAATTCATCGTCCTTGGGTAGCATCCCTAGAGCCACCATTGTCTTGGTGTTCCAATAGATCTCTAAGGTCTTGAAAAACTTTGTATTCCTTTTTCTAGTGCAACCTAGATAAAGAATTAAACCACCAACTCCTTGCTCAATTATTCATCATCCTTGAATTATCGAACAAGCCCAACTTCCGCCTCCAATGCTCGCATTTTTTCTTGATCCTCCTTAGGAAAAAAATCATGATAGAAATACAAAACATCCACAATTTCTCGAGCTGCTCGTGATGGACCAGGGGTGGTGAAAATCTTATGACCACATGGTGCCATGAGGAGGATGATGAGAAAGACATGAGAGATGAACTTAAGAATGGAAAAAGAAAGATTAAAAAAACTCGGAAAGAAGGAAAACATAACAACCTTCATACATTCCCTCTTCCGGAAAGGCGGCTTAATAACCCACATTGCTTCTCTCCGCGAGCGTGCTCTTGCTTCTTGGCCAAGCCTGGTCATGATGATAGTCATAATACTCAGATATGGAGGGAGCCTTAAGCTCGTATGATCTATCAACCCTGCTTTCCTCTCAGACTCCTCCATTAGCTTCATTAACGAGCTTGCCTATGGTTGAAGTATCATATATGTGCAAGCCATCATACTCGATTCCCTCTGTCTCTTGTGAATTAACATTAGTGACGTCATGCTCCCAACGAGGGCCATGTACACTCTTGTCATAAGTACATGCATCTGCCACCTGTGGTATGGGATGGTGAGCCAACATCCCATCCACTCCGTTGTTAAGTGAGTGAGATGCTACGTCATACGGGGACTAGTGTGTACATAATATTTAGTGCCCCAGTGTATATTTTAAACATGAGCACTGTACAATTTTGAAACGATAAATAATATTTTACTTCATGTCGTTTACATAACGATGATTTTTCTCAATAGTTCGTACTGATGTGTTATTATAATTAATCTGCATTGATGCATATGACTCTTCAAAATGAACTAGTTTCTATATTATGACACACACCATCTAGTGAGTTCATAAGAATACAATGTTTTATTGCATAGACTATCGCTTGGGAAAATCCAACCAAAAGAATCACTAGTGTGGCACAACTGGGAGTAAGAACCACTGTCACCTTAGCAAATAATCCCCTCATTTTATTGATGGATAAATCCAACACAAGGTGGCTTCCTGGGTGACCTCAAGGGAAAGGAGGGCAATGAGAAAATGGTATGAAAATATCCCTATTTTTGTCACTTGAATATGGTGGTTAGGGCTTGAAGAAAGAACATTTAGGAGAGGAAAGAAGGTAAGCTGGGATGTCACCTGCAAAACCAATGTTAGTACAATAATCCCAAGACAAAATATCATGAAATAATCCCAAAAGCCATTGCCAACTCAACAAGCAAGGCTTGTTGTCATAAAATTGCAGCAAACTAAAGAATATAACAACATTGAATAAAATGTAACAATTGCGATATTTAGCTGTCAAAATCATTAATTAATGATATTAGATGAAATAACTTAACAAGTAGATATTTATCTAACACTTAAACAACTATTTTGACCCTTAAAGGGGATGGAAAATGAACGTTTCCAACATTATATAATAGTCCTAAAGGTTGTAGCAAACTTTTACAACAGTAGCAAGAAATCACCGTTAAAATTAAGAAATGAATATGCCAAGTTGTATCCCTTAACATATATATCAATATCCAATCATTAGACAACAACTTCCACGATGAATTAGCAAGTAAATTGACAGTTATCATCAAAATTTATGCATTCGTAATGGTTGTAGCTTTACTTTTATAACAACAAGAAGCAAATTAAGCAAATTTCACAATGTTTTTGCATCAATAGCTTGCTTAGAACATGAGAAATGCAATAAGAAAGAGAATGATTTTAAGAGAGAAATTATCATGTTTATCAATGCAATTAGTGCCTTATCTTCAAAGGGTAAATGGAGTCAAGGGAGAAAGCACATTCAAGAGGGGAAAAGGTCAAGGAGAAATCTACACAACAATATCAAGAGGAGTCTCAACAATCTCTAGATTTATGTTTCCCTAGAATGTCTAGCAAGGGAGTCCCAAACAATCCTTGTAGATATTATATGCTTTAAAAATAACCTTATGCAAGATCACTAGGGAAGGGGGGATGATGCATTAAGGGAGTCTCAACAATCCTTAGTGGAGTCATCCTACAAGGATGGAAAGCTAGAGGAGTCTCAACAATCTCCAACTAATATCCTTTAAAAGCATCAAAGGGAAATTAGGTTTTAGGTTTTGAACAATAGCATGCAAAATATCCAAGAAAAAGAGAGATTATCCACTTACAACCAAGACGTCTTGCATAGAAACCCTAAAAAATACCTTCCATCCATAAGAAATTCTTCCTCAAACCAAAAGATCCACCTAAGAGATAGATCACGCCTTTTCTCCAATTTTGCACAAGAAGACAAAAAAGTGGAGAAAAACTCTCCAAAAGAGGAGATACAAATGATAAGTGTGAGTTATGATCTAAAATGAAAAGCGATTTGTCTCTTTATAGAGGAAACCCAAATCGTTTTTCTCACTAATTCCATAAAATAAGGATCTAAAATTAAGTTTACAAGGTGGATAGGTCTAGGATAACATCCAAAATGACCAATAACATCTAAAATGACCAATAACATCTAAAATAACAATATTAAAGCTTCTAATGTCTCCTCAAAGGGTGAACTTAGGGTGATAAATCCTCCAAAGGCTAGGTCATCCTCATCCTCATGGTTCCAAGTCATCCTCATCATTAAATACTCAACCAAATAGAGTGGGGTAATGCGCTACCCTCATGCCACAACATCACCAAGTGCGCCCCCATGTCACATAAATCTCTAAAAGCATGATGTCATGGTCCAAATGAACAATGTCCAAGCAATAAGGGGTGATGCCATGTGTGATCCATCAAGTAGAATCTCTCTCATAAGGTATGACATCATCGTAAAATGAAACACTCATCACCCAATGCCTCCAACATGAGGGGCACACTGTCAATCTTGTGGGATTTCCTACCCCTATGGAGATCCAAAGTGACATAGCGTCTCCATGAATATCCTGTAAAGACAAACAAAGTACGCCCTCCAAGGGTCCACCAGTCATATAATCATTCCAAATAAATCATATTTAATACAAGAGCCACCCAAACAAGTAACATTAGATCCCCCCTTTCATATTTCACACATGCCCAAAAACTTTATACAAGTTTCCAAATTTAAGTATGGGAGGATTATCCAAGTAAACTATTGGGTGTGCGAGGACCCAAGTAGAGGGATGTTTCCTAAGTGGTCCCTATCTAAGCCATGTAATGAATGTGAGATGGTTTGTAGGAATTTTTTTTGGGCATGGGGTCATTGACATGCAAGGTCTTGTATGGTGTCATTTACATGGTCACCTTTGTAGAGGGTGTGTGACATCTTGAGTTACCCTTTCCTTGAAGATTCCTTTTTCCAAGCCCTCATCTATGCCTTTTTCTTTATGATGATTTGTGAATCCCCTTAAAAAGGTTTCATGCATAACATTCCTTTCTTTTGATTTATGGTGGGGTATTTTGAAGTCCTTATTTATAGGTGAGGCATTTATTCGCACTCGAGACTTAGGGGCGATGTCAAATGGGGGGGAACAACTCAAGTATGGGTTGGTTTTTTCTTTACTCTTTACCTCGCCGTTGCGTTTTGGTCACGACTAATATTAAATTTCTTTAATACCATAAACAATCCCTCTGATCCTTTATCCCCCTCTTCCCATAAGGTAATGAGGTACAAGCCTTTTTGGGATACATGTAACTCGAAACCTAAAAGATGAGGAAACATAAGGGAAATATGATGGAAAGTGGTAAGTATGGTAGGGAATGATATGATGGCTCTTCAAGAATACCCCCCAATAGCACCCTGTAGTGTCCCCAAGGCCGAGCCCCATTGTAAACCATGTTCTGAAAGGAATTGTGATTATGATTCATAGGCTGGTGAGCCAAGTTTTTATAAGCTGGAGGATTATGTGTTTGATTAGGCCAGGGAGCCTGAGTGTTGAAGGCCAGGAGCCTGCTGTTGTATGTGTAATCAAGTAGAACAATTAATAAAATATAAACAACGCCATGTGCAGACCAACCACGATGAATGAGTGAAGGGGGACTAAGCATCCATAAGGCGGGCAAGGAATTAGGGGCTGAAGGTGGGAAAAGGGGCTAAGTGTTGAGCCTAGGGGCTAATCCTAGGGGGCTTAAGCCTGGGAATAATATTTTAATATTATCCCAAAATACATGTGCATTTTATGTTTTATCCTAAGTTTCTGGCAACGGGGAAACATGCAAAGGAGACACATGCTGATGGAACGCATGCAGTTTCATGGGTGACAAGCGTCAACCCTGACGCATGCAAATAAAACGACTAGGGTGAGCCGTGAGAAGGGTTCCTCCTCCATTCCACTCGACTACCTGAGCGTGTAGAGGGAGCTGAACAATATGACCAACCCAAACTCTGCAAGAATACCGCGTGCGTTCTGAGAGTCGTGAAAATGGATTGTCTTTGATAGTCCGTGCACATCCTCTGTCCTATTGATGGAACCTATGCGCGGATGCTTTGTTCTGAAGCCGAGACCCTGAACCATTCTGCCATTGTTGAACCAGTGAGAAAGCCTGTGTTGTTTCTAAAGAGCCGGTCTCATCCTCCGTTTTGAGTCGTGGAGTCTGTGTCGACCCCTGCGGGAATTACTCCTCATGGATTCCTGTGAATCATCACTGTGAGGCTTCGAGCCATTGTTGAGCCTATTGAGAGGCCGTGTTTGTATTTTCAGTTGGCTATGGTGACCACGCAGAGCTAGACTGTACATGGCTTGATGGCCAATGCAAGTTGTGATTGAGCCTGTGTGTGATCTCTCTCTATGTGAGGGAGGTGGATGTTGTTGGAAGAGGTTTCTTATAGAGAGTGTCCAACACCAGCTTCAGGCTCTGAGACTTCCTGATCCAGCCTGTTGCCGAGACCCAGAGAGGGAGGTTAGCACCGATGGACTGTGCTTGTGAAGGTGTATACTCCCGGGTGGAACATGCATGTGGGGAATGAGAGTTTGATAGTAGTGGGCGTAAGATGGCATCCTGGGAAGAATCCTTCCAGATTTTGTGTGCTGTTTTCCCTGTAACCTTAGCCTAGACTAGGATTCCTTGCCTAGTGGTGGAGCTTAGTCCCATCTCGGGGGTGACCCACTACTGAGCTGATGAGTAGTGTGGTCTAAGGCTGGGAGGTTCGTGGAAGGCCTGCACTTGGTTGGTGGAATCTACCACTGTTAAAAGATAAGTATCTGATTATGCCTTAATCATGTTTTGCAGGACTATGCTATTTATGTTATCATGATTTCCGCTGTGTATATGAATTATTATGAAACGCTATGGATTGTTAAATATAGCAGTAGATAATATGTTTTACTTTGAACTTAAATGTGTTTATTTGTTTAAATGCATGTGGATTGTATAACATCTGTATGAGTTATGTACAAAGTGGTTAGTAGCTGAAAGGGTGCGCTACAGTTTGGTATCAGAGCCAAGGTTTCGACACTGAGCCTAGATGGGCCAGTGGAGCGGTCTTTGGAACGAGAATGCGAGGGGAAATTTGGCCTGGAAGGCCAATTTCGGACCCTGGTTTGATCCAAAGTTTCAAGGAGTTACTTGACGAGTTTTTAAAGCTCAGGAGGTATAGCGGCGTTATGAAACCGCAACTAGTGTGGTATAAGTCCACAGGGATAGAGAACTCCACACCGAAAGTGTAGGAGCTTTAGGATCTGTTCGGGAGGGAAGGTGAGCCCTTGTGACCGTTAGATATGGAAAGTGTGCATGGGGTTTAAAGCCCTTTGTAATTGCACATGAGTATGGAAATCGCGATACGCGAAATTTCGAGTTAGTTAGGAACCGTCTGAGCCGTCAGATCTCGGCTGGAAAACCCGACAGCCATTGGATCTGTCAGGAGATATCCAAGAGTTAAAAGACCAGTGAATAGGGGCGAAAGCATCGAATAGATCTAGACCGTCTGAACGACGGGGGCCATGTGTCGTGAGATTTCCCATTTTGGGAAATCGGGAATCACGATATCGGGAGTCCTGGTAACAAGGGATCGAGACTTTCCATGGTGGAAACCCCGGAGCAATCGTGGATCGTCTGATTTGAGAAGGCCACGTGTCGAGAGATTACCCGTTTCAGGAAATCGGGGATCGGGGATTCGGGAGTTCCGTTGACAAGAACTCAGGCTCTCGCCTTGATAAATCCCGATCCATAATGTCGAGACGTTAACATGTGGCTAAGTCCCAATGAACGGACGATATTCCTTCAGGGAATCTTCGGGTCTATAGTGATTGTCCGACGTGAGGAAGATATGTCAAATTTAAGCTGAGGCATGAAATACAAAGAGGCATTGCGTTATTGAACTGTGATAATGACCCACGATCACATGGGAGCCGATAGAGGAAGAGCTAGCTTAAGCTAGGCCTCCATAGATATTTTGGGGATCTGAGTCTACGGAAATCAACAAAAATTCTGAATTGGTAATGGGTGTGTGACAAAGTGTTGGATCAAGTAAGTTAGTAGACAATGATTTCGGGATTTCGGCAAATGGAAGTTCAAGATGTGTGGATGCTCGAACCTTCGACACCCGAAACCCCAAAACGCCGAAAGGATCAACACCGTAGATCTGAGAAAAAATCTGGCCATTGGATTTTCTAGGAATGGACGTGGACACATGGAGATGTACCATGTGCCAGTGGGTCAAGAAGAGAAGCGAGAGAGGTGGGACCCGATGACGTCGTTGAAAGCGACGTGGACCCTCATGAACGTTCCACGTGCCACTGTGGTTGTGGGTGACCACTGTGCTATGTGGGCCCGGAGGATAAAGTAAGTCAGAATTTCAAAAGTTAGGGTTTGGAAAGGAAAGCAAGTTTGAAAGCCTCGTGGGCCGAAACCCCAAAACCCGAAGTCCCGAAATCTCGAAGTGCCAAAAATGAAAGTTTCGAAAACCCGAAAATTGTAGAACCGAACGAGAGCTCGGAAAACTTATTTGAATCGAAATGTTGTTTGTTTTTGTTTGTACTGGCTTATAAATGTTGAAGATTGTTCCTGAAGGTTTAATGGCCTGAAAAACTTTGAATTTAATTGCACAGTGCGTGTGCAGAGTTCAACGGAGCTCAGGATTCCAGTTAAACAACGTCGAGTATGGAGTGGGGAAAGGTGCAGATTACCCCCGAAATAGAAGACGAACGGGAAGGAAAGGATGCCAATATGGGAGTGGAAGGATCAAACTCCAATGGGCACGGAAAAGAAAAGGATAAGGAAGGACACATAATGAAAATCATTGAAGGGTTGCAAAGAGAGGCCAAGGCTCACCGAGCTGATAGCCGAAAGCTTATGAAAGTCAGGGATTGGCAGGGTGAACTAAAATTAAAATTTTTGAAGAGCCTGGAAATAATAGAGAAGAAACTTGAGAAGGGAGGAGACTCAAGTATGACGGAGAGTCGCAGAACCCATGGGAGAAGAAGTAGGTCGAGGAGTGGTAGCCGACATATTAGTCTCTCCCAAAGACATTCTGACCGGAAGACACACAATAGTTCAAGCCCATCCCCTACCAGAAAACATCGAAAATCCGGAAAGGAGGAATTGAAAGGAGAGATGAACAAGATTAAGCCTCCAACATTCGATGGAGAACATAAGAAGGAGGAAGATGCCGAGACCTGGTTACTTGGCATGAAGAAATACTTCCAACTGCAGAATTATTCTGCCCATGCAGAAGGAAGAATTGCAATGTACCAACTGAAAGGAAAAGCATCCATGTGGTGGGATCAGTTTGTGTAGGTGCAACACATCAGAGAGAAAGAGGTCACGTGGAAGGAATTTAAGAGGTATTTCGAGAAGAAATACCTGACTAAAAGATACTGTGACAGAAAGATGAAGGAGTTCTTCGAACTCAAGCTAGGCATCATGACTATTGATGAGTATGAACGAAGTTTCCTAGAACTACTGAAGTATGTTCCATTCATCAAAGATGAGGCTGTCAAGATTCAGAGGTATCTGAGTGGACTTCCACCTTCCATGAGTGACAAGATTCAATATGATGATCCTAAGACCATGGAAGAAACAATAAGAAAGGCAAAATGCTTGTATGAACATCAAGGAGAAAGACCCATCCTTTGGAAGGTTTGGAATGATCAGAGGAAGTTTAAGAAGGGACAGAGGTAGAAGGGAAACAAGCCTTCCTTTTTCAGAAACAGTCTTCAGGGACAACCATCGGTTAGAGAGCCGAGAATGAATGAAGAGGGAGCACAAAGACAGAGACAGACACCCATTCAGTGTTGGGGCTGTCAAGGAAACCACAAGTACAAAGATTGTCCCCATAAAAATGGTAAAACGAGAACTGTACATACTGTTCAGCAAGCTGAAACAATGGAGGATATGGGTAGCAGAATGCCAAGGATCTACGCAGCCCTGGACAACAAGCAAGCAGAGTTTTAATCTCACATGATTGAAGTGGAAGGTACCATCAACAACCGACCACTTGTTATTTTGATTGATTCAGGGGCTAGCCATAGTTATGTAGAGCCTAGAGTGGTGGATAGTTTGCATCTAATGAGAAGCAAACATGAGAAGTCTTGGTTAGTGCAGTTAGCCACAGGGACCAAGAGGAAGGTCACTGAATTGGTTAAGTCATGTTCAGTGGACATGAAAGGAATGAGCACTAAGGATGAATTAAACATTCTGCCTTTAGGCTCATACAATTGCTTAATTGGGATGGACTGGTTGGACCAAAACCATGCCCTTTTGGATTGCTGTAACAAGAGGTTCACATGTCTGAATGAGGAGGGAAATTAGGTAACAGTCCAAGGAATTCCCAGAGCTGTGGCTGTTAGGGAAATCTCAGCCATGCAGCTGAAGAAATGTTACCGGAAAGGCTGTCAATTATATGCAGCTCGAGTGGAAGAAGCATTCTGAGATGTAGTATCGAATCTGGAAGATCATGAGGTACTCAAAGAGTTCAAGGATGTATTTTAGGAGGTACCCGGACTACCTCCGAAGAGGGACATCGATTTTTCTATAAATTTGATGCTTGAAGCAGCTCTAGTTTCAAAGGCTCCTTATAGAATGAGTACACCAGAGATGAAGGAGTTGCAATTGCAGCTCGAAGAGCTACTAAAGAAAGGTTACATTCACCCCAGTGTGTCACCATGGGGAGCCCCGGTCCTATTCATGAAAAAGAAAGATGGGATGTTGAGGCTGTGCATTGATTTTCGACAGTTGAATAAGGTCACTGTCAAGAACACTCTGCCAAGGATTGATGATCTTTTTGATCAGTTGAAGGATGCAAAAATATTTTCGAAAATAGATCTCCGATCAGGATATGATCAAGTGAGAATAAAGGATGAGGACATCAACAAGACCGCCTTTAGAACAAGGTACGATCATTATGAGTTCACAGTGGTGCCGTTTGGGCTGTCCAACACGCCTACTGTTTTTATGTGCTTAATGAATGGAGTGTTCAGAAATTATTTGGACAAGTTTGTCATAGTCTTCCTGGACGACGACTTGGTGTATTCCAAGACAGAGGAAGAACATGAACAACACCTGAGAATGGTGCTACAGGTGTTGAAAGAACACCAGCTGTAAGAAAAACTGAGCAAGTGCTCTTTTTATCAAAGGCAGATCCATTACTTGGGACACATTATATCTGAAGAAGGGATCGCTGTGGATCCTGAGAAGGTACAGGACATTCGAGAATGGCCAGCGCCAAGGAATGTGGCAGAAGTTAGATCTTTTATGGGTCTGGCAGGTTACTATAGGAGGTTTATAATTGGATTCTCAAGGATAGATCATTCTATCACTTCCTTGCAAAGGAAGGAGAAGAATTTCCAATGGACTGAAGAATGTGAAAGCAGCTTCTAGCGATTGAAGAAGCTGCTAACTAGTGCTCCAATCCTGAAGATTGCGGATCCAAACAAGGATTACGTAGTGTGAACATATGTGTGTAAGGAGGGGCTGGGTGGAGTTCTCAGCCAAGAAGGATTTGTAGTTTGTTATGAATCCTGAAAGTTGAAGGAACATGAGAAGAATTATGCCACTCACGATTTAGAGCTGGCAACAATCATACACGCCTTGAGGAAATGGAGACATTACCTCATGGGAAAGAGATTTGAGTTGAGAACAGACCATAGTGGTCTGAAGTATTTATTTGATTAGCCGACCTTAAATGCCAGGCAAATCAGATGGCTGGAGTTTCTGTGTGAATATGACTTTGATATCAAGCATATCAAAGGGAAAGAAAATAGGGTGGCTGATGCACTCAGCAGAAAAGTGCATGAATTACATGCTACATCCATTAGCATGTACCAGACTGAGATGAAAGACAGAATTTTGGAAGCTGCAAATACTGATTTGCAGTACAAAGGTCTTGTAGCAAAGCTACAACGGTGTGAAGAACCACAACCCAAGGAAAGTTACACCTTGGGAGCTGACGGGTTACTTTTGTATAAAAGCAGAGTGTGTGTACCTAATGTCCGAGAATTGAAGCTGGCAATTCTAAAGGAGATGCATAACGTGGCTTATGCTGGACATCTTGGATATCAGAATACTATGGAAGCAGTCAAAGGTCATTATTTTTGGCCGGGTTTGAAGAAAGAAATCGCGGAATACATCGCCAGATGTATGGAGTGCCAAAAGGTTAAGGCTGAGCACAGGCACCCAGCAGGGTTGCTGCAGCCTTTACCTATTCCTAAATGGAAATGGGACGTGGTAACAATGGATTTCATCACCAGACTACCTAGAACAAGCAAGCAGTATGATTCAATCATGGTGGTGGTGGACAAGCTTACTAAAGCTACCCATTTTATTCCACTGAAAACCACCCACAAGGCAGCAGATGTTGCTGATATATTCTTAAAAGAAGTTGCACGCTTGCATGGAATTCCTAAGACAATTGTGTCTGATAGAGACCTGAAATTCACTTCGAATTTCTGGAAAGGACTATTCAAAGGATTCAGAACGAATCTGAACTTTAGCACGACATAGCATCCCGAGTCTGATGGACATCCAGAGAGAGTGAACAGAGTAATAGAAGACATGCTGAGAATGTATGTGATGGATAAACCATCAAGGTGGGAAGACTACCTGCATTTGGTAGAATTCGCCTACAATAATGGGTATCATGCATCATTGAAGATGAGCCCGTTCGAAGCGCTTTATGGAAGAAAGTGAAACACTCCAGTGAGCTGGGATAATCCGGGTGACAGAGCAGTAGTTGGGCCTGAGCTGCTCAAAGAGATGGAAGATCAAATGATAAAAATTAAACATAATCTAAAAGATGCCCAGGATAGGCAGAAAAGTTACGCTGATAGTAACATAACCCATAAAGAATTCAAAGTGGGTGACCATGTTTTCCTAAAAGTGAAAACTAACAGGAGTTCCCTAAAGTTGGGAAGTTGCGCCAAGTTGGCAGCAAGATTTTGTGGGCCATTTGAGATTCTGGAAAGGATTGGGCCAGTTGCATACATGCTTGCATTACCAACATCTATGACTGTACATAATGTGTTTCATGTTTCACTGCTCAAGAAATATGTACCTGATGCTAATCATGTTATTGATTGGAATGTGATTCAGGTGGAACCAGAAGGTGTCCTGCAAGTGCATCCTGTGCGCATATTGGACAGGAAAAGCAAATAGCTCCAAAATCGAGTTATAGAGCTTGTAAAGGTCCAGTGGACCTGGTACGGTCCCGAGGACACGACATGGGAGCATGCAGATGTTATGCGGGCAGAGTACCCACATCTTTTTGAATTTTTTTGAAAAGCTTGCAGATGCTGTGTAAAGATGCACTGAGGATAGTGCAAAAATAAGGGGAGGGGGATTGTAGTGTCCCCAAGGCCGAGCCCCGTTGTAAACCATGTTTTGAAAGGAATTGTAATTATGATTCATAGGCTGGTGAGCCAAGTTTTTATAAGATGGAGGCTTATGTGTTTGATTAGGCCAGAGAGCCTGAGTGTTGAAGGCCAGGAGCCTGCTGTTGTATATGTAATCAAGCAGAACAATTAATAAAATATAAACACCGCCATGTGCTGACCGACCACGATGAATGAGTGAAGGGGGACTAAGCATCCATAAGGTGGGCAAGGAATTAGGCGTTGAGGGTGGGAAAAGGGGCTAAGTGTTGAGCCTAGGGGCTAATCCTAGGGGGCTTAAGCTTGGGAATAATATTTTAATATTATCCCAAAAGACATGTGCATTTTATGTTTTATCCTAAGTTTCTGGCAAGGGGGAAACATGCAAAGGGGACACATGCTGGTGGAACGCATGCAGTTTCATGGGTGACAAGTGTCAACCCTGACGCATGCGAATAAAATGGCTAGGGTGAGCCGTGAGAAGGGTTCCTCCTCCATTCCACCCGACTACCTGAGCGTGTAGAGGGTGCTGAACAGTACGATCGACCCAACCTCTGCAAGAATACCGTGTGCGTTCTGAGAGTCGTGAAACTAGATTGTCTTTGATAGTCCGTGCACATCCTCTGTCCTACTGATGGAACCTATGCACGAATGCTCTGTTCCGAAGCCGAGACCCTGAACCATTCCACCATTGTTGAACCAGTGAGAAAGCCTGTGTTGTTTCTGAAGAGCTAGTCTCATCCTCCGTTCTGAGTCGTAGAGTCTGTGTCGACCCCTGCGAGAATTACTCCTCATGCATTCCTGTGAATCATCACTGTGAGGCCTCGAGCCATTGTTGAGCCTGTTGAGAGGCTATGTTTGTATTTTCAGTTAGCTATGGTGACCACGCAGAGCTGGACTGTACGTGGCTTGATGGCCAGTGCAAGTTGTGGTTGAGCCTATGTGTGATCCCTCTCTATGTGAGGGAGGTGGATGTTGTTGGAAGAGGTTTCTTCCAGAGAGTGTTCAGCACCAACTTCAGGCTCTGAGACTTCCTGATACGGCCTGTTGCCGAGACCCAGAGAGGGAGGTTAGCACTGATGGACTATTCTTGTGAAGGTGTATACTCCCGGGCGGAACAAACATGTGGGGAATGAGAGTCTGATAGTACTGGGCGTAAGATGGCATCCTGGGAAGAATCCTTCCAGATTTTGTGTGCTGTTTTCCCTATAACCTCAACCTAGCCTAGGATTCCTTACCTAGGAGTGGAGCTTAGTCCCAGATTGGGGGTGACCCACTGCTGAGCTGATGAGCAATGTGGTCTAATGATGGGAGGTTCGTGGAAGGCCTGCACTTGGTTGGTGGAATCTACCACTGTTAAAAGATAAGTATCTGATTATGCCTTAATCATGTTTTGCAGGACTGTGCTGTTTATGTTATCATGATTTCCGCTGTGTATATGAATTATTATGAAACACTATGGATTGTTAAATATAGCAATAGATAATATGTTTTACTCTGAACTTAAATGTGTTTATTTGTTTAAATTCACGTGGATTGTATAACATCTGTATGAGTTATGTACAAAGTGGTTAGTAGCTGAAAGGGTGCGCTACACACCCCTTTTCCTTGGGAGCGATGACAATTACTAGGATACTAGGATAACCACCAAGGTGAAATGAGGAAAAAAATATAACTTGCAAGTAAATGTTGGATAATAAAAAATAATCCTTTGAAACTCAGTCAATTGCCTCAAATATTAAAATGACACTTACCATGAAATTTTCTAGTTACCTCATGAAGCAAGTCCCGACGCTTTCACGTGCACCATACTAATGTGGTGGACATTACTTTACCGCAGATGATGATGATGAAATGTGGTGAAGAGGAGGGGTTGTATGAACTATGATGGTCATACAAATATCAATATTAGGCAGTTGGTTGTCATTGATGTCAACCTTTGGAGTTTGATGTCAACCCTTGGAGAATTCCGAAAGCACTAGAGATGTGGTTGAGATTGCTGGTGAGTTAGTTGTCATTGCTGGAGTGGTTGATGTTAGTCGATGTAATGGGTGCATTTGATGAAGTCTACATGAAGCCCCAACGGTGTGGTTATGGTACCAAAAGTTGGTTGAGGAATATGGACATGAAGGACAATTTAAATGAAGGCAACTCACTTATGGATGGACAATCATCGTCATGTCGTTTCTGGTGATAGGTGGTACACCATGTGGTTCCTCACGATTGAGGGGTTATGAGGTCATGAAGTTGGAAGCCCCAAAGATGGGTTAAGAAGCCCCTAATTGGTTACACTATGGGTTAAGAAGCCCATAATTGGTTGCAATTCATTAATGAAAGGGTAAAGTGGTTGTAACAAGAAAGTTCAAGAAGCCCTAAAGCTAAAGAAAGAGGTTACTTAGAAAAAGTATATATACACCTCAAGAAGTCACTCATAAGTAAATTCACACGCACATTCTATTGAATATATTATATGCAAGTAAGGGATTATTATATGAGGTAAAAAAATAGATATGAGGCGAATTTCAGAGGGAAGATGAAGTAAAGAAGAGCGGAATTCCAAGGGAGGATGAAGTCTTGTGATGATGTGTTCTAAGGTATGTTAATTAAATGCCATCTTAAAATTTTCTCTATAACATTTTTTCTATAATGATTAAGATAATGAAAATTCGAGGAGGTTGAGAAGACATGTCAAGGTACCTATGGTAAAAATTTCAGCTTCTGGGTTGTTATATTTTATGAGATACAAGCTGTGGAAAATAGGGTTTTTGGATAACCTTGAAACTAGTCTCAAACAAGTGTTCCGGGTAAAATTGTCATAACTTATTCATAGAGGATAAAAATTCAGTGAGACAAAATTAATTAGATAGATTATAGTCCATAGTATGTTGTATATGATTTTCATATCTATATATAAAATATTCCACGCGTGGTATGCTCTACAAGTTCGCTCTCTAGAATAAGCTAGAATTCAACAAGGTTTGTCATTTTTGCTATAAGTCCTTTTCTGGGATGTTCCAAGTAGTGAAACTTGGAGGAATTGCAGAAAATATATTGAATAATATTGGGTACAAGTTTCAAACATTTCTTCATTATAGGTACATAGTTATTCTTGTTGAAAGTTAAGGTTTGTGACTAATCCAAAAACTAGTCCTGTGAGACTAAGGTAAAGTTTGATGAAGATGATATTCTCTTGTTGCTGAAGTTGATGAAGGTATGCAGGTTTGTGATCACATACACCAGGTATGTTACAGATTTATAGGTATGTTTTTAGGGTTACATGTTGATGATGTTATGGTGCATGCTTGAGGCAAGTCTTTGGTATATTGTTGAGGCATTGGCACATGTTTGAGGCACATCTTAGGTGCATGGTTGATGAATATACTTGGTATATGATCTTGGTTGTTTGGTACTTTTTTGAGGCACTTCATTGATGATATCTTATGGTATATGGTGTATGTCACGATTGAGTGATATTTTATATGTTTGAGATACATTCTTGTTACATGATATGGTATAGGTGTTGATGTACATGGTTGATGGTTATGGTACATGGTACATGTATTGGTGCATGGTTGATGCACTTTTTATGGTATAGGTTGTGGTACATGGTTGATGCTTGGTATAATATGGGTTGATGGTTTGGTACATGGTTGAGACACATATCTTGTGATGGTATGTTGGTGATATTGGTACATGCTTGGTAGAGGCATGTGTTGGTGATGTTGGGAATATAGTTGAGAGGTGTCCTTGGTATATGATCCATGTGAGAGGATCTAGTTGTGTAATATCCCAAGATTGAGACCCAGTGGTAATTGTGAATGTAAATATGTTTTGTAGGATGGTGAGCCAAGTGATTAGAAGCTAGGAGGATTATGTGATGATTAGGCCGGAGAGCCTATATGCTAAAGGCCAATGAGCCTATTTTTGTATATGTAAATACTCATATCATTAATATAAATACATCGCTGTGTGTAGACCGACGACGATAAAAGATAATGGGGGACTAAGCTCCACTAGGTAGGGAAAGAGAAGGGGCTAAGAGGCTAGGAAAAAGGGGGCTAAGATTGAAGGCTTAACTCTAAGGGAATATTGTATTATATTTCCTAAAATACTAAGTTTGGGTATAACTCATGTTATCCTAAGTTCCTTTGAGAAAAGGAACGAACTCCAAGTGGAGGGGAACAAGCTCCAAGAGAGCCATGTATCAATCTTGGTGCATGCAGTTTTATGTGAGAAATTCTATTCACTCGGGTGGTTATCTACCATTCTTGCCATTTTTCTTCCCAAGAAATCGTGTAGGGATCCATGACCTCCATTGTTGACCTCTGAGCATGCACACACCTTTGAAACTTGCACACATTTATGGAGCCATATCCTGTATTTTCCTGTGATGAATAGAACCCATATTCCTCCTAGATGGCACAACGCACCCGTATCTACCTGAGCGTGTGCTAGCCTTGTCTATTATGAGCAGTGCCTATTCCAAACCTGGAGGCAGTTGTTGTCTCCATCACTTTGCATTAGCTAAATGTTGTTGCTATTTTTACCTGAGCCTGCTGTTGGTTTTCTAGGAGAGAGATTGAAGACGTGGTTTGTTAGGTCCGTGGACTGAAGAAGCAGGTTGTCAGGCCCATGAGAAACTCTCTTCAAGTGAGAGAGGTTGTTGGGGAAGTGATTTCTCCTGGAGGGATCCCAACAACAACTATAGTGCTCTGAGAATTCATGTCCGACCTATTGCTGAAGCCTTGTAAGGGAAATGGGGTAGCCGAAGGACTATTAAGCAGAGAAGGGGCACACTTCCTAGGGTGGGACAAGAATGTGGGGAATGAGAGGCTATAGGCTATCTGTATAAGTTGTCTCCTAGGAGCGAATCCTTCCCGATTGACTGTGTAGCATCCCATTTTCTCATCCTAGCATAGGAATCCCTTTACCCGGGTGGATTTTAGTCCCAACTCGGGGGTGAACCATTGTTGAGAGTAATGAGTAGTGTGGTCTATGGCTGGGAGGTTCATGGAATGTCTGCATCCAGTTGGTGGTCATCTATAAAAGATAAGTACCATTTCTATGTTCATTTACATGCTGTGTATTTGTACATGCTTTATATTTATGAGTTTAGCCTATATATGCTGTATGTATACACTTTACTGTTATTTCTGGATTTATCTATGTATTAGCAGAATGTAATTGTTTGTTAAGTTTTATTTGTATGATGTTCCACAAGAGTCTCTGAGTGGTGTATCCCAGGAGGTCTATGGCCGGGTATGCTACATTTCGGTTATCAGAAGCTCAATAAGAATGTTTTTCAGAGTAGCATGGCATGGATTGGGTGGCTGAGGACATTACAATTCGGTATCAGAGTTACAATATGGTATCGGAGATTAAAAAGAGTGGTTCTATAAGGTAGCATGGCTCGACCTGGGTGGATAGTGATGCTAAAAATTGGTATCAGAGCTTGAACAAAGCATAATTGTAGTGGCATGACTGGCTTGGGAGGTCCGGGGACACTAAAAAATGGTATCAGATCCCATGGTTTCGACACTGAGCCTGGGTGGGCCGTGTAAGTGGAAATAAAACAAAATTTTCAGAGGGAATTGTTGTCAAAATGAAAAAAATTTGAATTTTGGAGTGTCCATGAGTGCCAAGAGGGTGATGAGAGCACCTTAACAATTAAGTAAAAGTTTCAGAGGGAATTGTTGTCAAAATGGGCAAAAGTCGAATTTCGTAGCATCCATGAGTGCCAAGAGGGTGTTGAGAGCATCTTAACTACGAAAAAAAGCTCAGAAGGTGTAGCAATTTGAAAAATCTAGCAGAGGAGGGAAACCACAACAACCGTGGTATTAGGCCACAAAATTCAAATTTGAGCCGTAGGATCTGTTTGAAAGAAGCGTTGGGCCCTTTTTTTGTTGATTATAAGTTGCGCACATCACATTGCAGCTTCATTTTGGAGAATGGAAGTTGTGCAAGTCGTTGAGAAGCTGGAAAACACAAGAAAGGAAGAAACAAAAAATGGTTAAAGGGACAATGCACCATCAACAACAAGATCAAGAAAAGAAAGAAATATCGAGTTATTAACCAACAAGATCAGATTATAAATACAAAACCGATGCAATTGTAATATGATAATGATAATGATACTGAGAATGATAGGCTAATAGGGAAAAGTTAATGAGAGGGTTGTAATGTCATTATTTCCTAGCATGTTAGTTCTAAGTTATTACTATTCCTATTGTAAATCTTAACAGTGTGATGAGAGTCACTGATGCAATGGGTCAATACTATAATATTGTTGGATATGGAGATCTGGGTGAGAACTAGATAGACAATGTATCAAATTTTGGTATTATCAATAAAAACAGAGGCCTAAATTTTGAATCTACCTCTTGATTATTCAGTATTAATGCATGAATGAGTTGTTTTTCTTTATTATCTTTATGTCTGATACACCTAAATTTGTCTTTATGAATGGAAACACAACTCTGTTTCTTTATTTCCCAGTTGGGAATTCCTCAGGATTGTTACAGGTTTAGTCTATTATGTGCAAGATTACAATGAGCCTTGATACCTTAGAGGTCTGTCTAAGTATTCTCCTTACCCTTCTCTCTCTCTCATGTCTAAGTTGTGCTTTGAGTGAGACTTCTTCCATCCCAGGAAGATGAAAATTCTAGTGCTCTAGACTACTTCGGTACCTTTTTTTGGTAACCTAAGAAGGACCCTGGTCTAAACAATTTTGCGCCAACAAAATGGTTCTGTTGCTGGGACCTATGTTATAAAAGGGAACATGTGAGGAGAATGATTCCAAAGATATATAGCTTTGAGATTTGACAATGGTGGGAAAGAAATTTTGACACCTTTATATGGAAGGAAGTGAAGCTGAGAGGAAAAAGTGAAAGGAATACGAGAGATTCTGTCTTTTACTCAGAAAGATTGAGCGACCAATATGAGATATTCTAGGTTAAATTTCTAGAAGAACTATTCCATTGGATAGATAGGCTCTAAGAAGCTCCATAATTCCAAGAACATGTCAAGAATACCTACAATTGGAATACATATAATATCACAACACTTCATCACCTGGATCACTAGATCACGCGAGCAGTCGATTTCTGGGTCGACACAACTTTGGAGGGATACATCGTCAAATTTGTAGCCGAGAATCACCAATCTTTTTCATGAACGGAAGAAATTTTCAAGAAAGGCACACATGAAAGATTGTTGAGGGAAATTCTCATGTGTATTAAAGTATTCTTGATGGAGGAGGGGATGATAACTATTCCCTCAACTTAGATGGCAGCCTAAACATCTACGCTTGGGGTAGGGTGTTTTTGGGGTAGGATCATGACTTGAGAAGGGGGAAGGGTTCTTTGAAAGATGGGGGAAGATCAAGAAATGAACTCAAGAAATGAGCGAGCCTTAAGGAGAGCCACCATTTTTGAGAAGTGGTGGCATGGAAAAGTTAAGAATGCAGTGAAACAGTCTGAGGTGTTGCAGAAGGAACTTAGATCAAGAGGAACATATGAAGGAAGGAAGGAAGAGTTGAGGAAGGTGAGAAGACAAGAAAGCTTGGCCAGTCTAAGATTGCAACAGAAAGAAGCGCAGAGAGAAAGGAGTCCCGAGATGGGTGGACGAGAAGAACAATGTGGAGAATCAAGGGAGGACGAAGAAGGTATGGACCTTGCGGGAGATCAAGAAGATTCAACCCCGATAGCAGGAGACATCATGAATCACGCATAGAAGGCTTCTCTAGAGGAAGAAAACGAGACTCCCCAGATCAAAGAAACCCACCCAAAAGTCAATGGAACTAGCCCAGAATCACCCATCCCCCAGGTGCCCTCTATACCCTTGGTAAGTTCTACACTGCCTACTTATGCTATTTTTATTCCTTCACAACTAGTTAGTTAGAATCAGTCTGTAAGTGTAAAAGTTGGGAGGATATTAGGATTCCCAGGCATATCGCAACCAGGACCATTAGGTTTTATTATAATAGGAACAATGAGATCCATAATGGTTGGACATATGGGAGGATCAATTGTCCGATACCCAAAATTCTGTGGTAAAGGGGATGAATATGTAGAGAAACATTAGTTCTTGTGTGAAGCCATCTGGAGGTCCAGAGGAACTCTCGATGCAAATAAGTTAATGGAGTTTCAGACTACCTTGAGGGGACATGCTCTCAAACTGTATGTGAAGGCTATTGAACCTGGGCTACAAGGACAAGCATTCACCCTTGGCCAAGTTCGTTTGAAATTCATCGCTGAATTAAAACTATCTTAGTCATCACAACAAGCTCTCTTTGAGTTGCAGAAGATTCAACAAAGGGAAGGAGAATCTTCCTGGGAGTACAACCAAAATTTCAAGGATGCTATTGGGATTCTAGTGCATCCATCTCACAAAGTTCACCAGAGGGAATGGTATATTCAAGGATTACTACCTCTGACAAGAGTTCCTTTAACAAAACATAGGATAGCCATGTTAACAGAAGTCTTGGAGTAGTCGATGAAGATTGAAGCCAAGGCAGGTTTTCTAGGAAATTTGAGAATGACCAGACCCCCAGTAGATGCAAATTTGTCACAACTTCAGGGACAAATATCAATGCTAATGGAAAATTTTCAAGAATTAACCACACAAAGACTAGGACGCCCTCAGGTTTGGTGCACAGGTTGTTACACAGAAGGGAATATAGAAAATGAATTTCCACGCATGAGGGGAATGAGACCTCTTCAAAACCCGATGGGGCCTTCAATACCTACGCGAGGATTTGTGCAAGTGTCCGTGATTCCACCTTTCCATACACCAGGGCTATATAATACCTTTCTAGGAGTTCCAACTCCTTAGACAACATAGTATTGTGAGATTTGTTAGACATAGGGACATGCACTAAGGCAGTGTCCTATTATGTAGAAGTACACAACTACACCCAATACAATACACTATGATTTTTGCACATCTACAACCCATGCCACAAATCAATGTAGAGCACTGGATGCACTTGCTGACAAATTGGACCGGACATCATTTAGAGTAAATGAAATCCCCTAGGGACCTGGAAGAGTTGAGGGAGGAGGGGCTGGAGGTGGATTCAAAGGTGGTAGAAATGGAGGTAGAGGGTTTAGCAGGTGATACAACTACAACGAACAAGGTCATTTGGCCAGAGATCGCCCTCACCCAAGATGAGCATGGTGCTCGCACTACATAAATAACGGGCACACAACTGAATACTATCCAGAATTGATTGCAAAGTGGGAAGATCGATTTCGTCAATGCGGAGATAATCTCATAAGATCAGAATTAAAAGGGAAATCAAGGGACAACTACCAAATATTAACATCATCATTCACAGAGGAGCAAAGAATGGGGTAGATGCAGACGGTGAGTCCAAGATTCAGAAGGCTATTCCCAAAGAGGACACGTATGATCCTGTGAAACAAAAGTTGTGTTTCAAGAATGTAATAGATATATTTAAGAGCATCCCCATTCCACAATTAGTAGAGAATCCTCCTAGATCCGTCTGTCAACCTAACCTTGCTCAAGCCCCTACCTCACCACCAACAACCATGAATTCTCCAATTCCAAGAAAACATCTTGACCAGTCTCAAAGTGTAATCAATTTGTGGTTTCATTTTTTCTTTGATATCCTAGGGGACTACCAACTTACTGAGAAGTTGCACAACTCCCTGTACTTGATACTAGAGAATGAGGGAACCTCCGAATCCATAGCAAGGACTAACCTCCCTGAGAAGAATACCCAGAGAATACAAAGAAGAAAGGTGCGAACTGGAAAACAATTTAGGTTAGAAGCCCAACTAGATGAGATTGAAATCAAGGATGTCATGCTAGATTTGAGATCAGATGTTAACATCCTACCTAAAAAGACCTGGGAAGATTTGGGAAAACCTCAATTAGTATATTCCCCCATCCAATTGAGAATGAAAAATCAATACTGCATCTTCCCAGCTGGAAGACTGGAAAATGTGGAAATAGATGTTGCGGGAGTTAAGACCATAACTAATTTTGAGGTGATTGAAATCATGGGAGATAAGGATCCTTACCTTGCCCTACTCAGGATTGATTGGGAATATGACATTTATGATATTGTTGATTTAAAGAGGGACACCATGACATTTGAAGCATATAGTATAAAATTAGTTCAACCCTCAGATCCTTACCTGGGGTCTAGATATATTGAACTAGTGGACCATAATATGGAGTCAGAGGCCCTTGACCAATTATATGCCATCACAACAAGCACGAGAAAAAATTACATCAATCCTACAACATAAGGATCAATAAGTTGGAGGAGCATACAATTTGCTGATGAGGATTCAAAAGAAGTGTTTGACAGTTGGCAACAAGGTTCATATGAGATATTTTCAAGGTGATGTGCAACTGTCAGGGAAATAAGATGGATTGGAATTGAGGTCAGAGAACCCCCTACATACAATGGTACCTCAGAGGTACACAATTTTATCACCATCATGGAAGAAAATATAGTGAAGGAACAAAGAATCTCTGTTCTTGACTTAGTCTTGCAATATACCCACGCTAGATGGTGGGCTACCCATAAAACCTCGATTATAGAGTGGGAGGACAGAAAGAAATACATTCGATGTCGATTCCAGGGGAGGGATCGACTGAAACAAGAAATTAGGATAGATTTCCAAGATGCACAACTGTTCGATGGACGATCTAACCCTCAGATGCATATTGAGCATTGCCTAAAGTAGTGGAGAGTTGCAGAGGTACCCTCTCACCTATGGGTCTAGGTATTTTTCCAGTCATTGGGGCCTATTCCAAAGGCCTGGTATATACATGAGGAGACCAAAAGACAAACAAACTGTCGGAAGATCTTACAAGAACAATTCTGCAAGGATTTCACTATTACAAGTAAGTATCCTGAGCTCAACACTGTCCTTCAAGGAATCAGGGAAATGCTTTTTATTGACATTTGTAAAAGTAGATCAAGTCCAGTAGTATGCGATGACCATGTTCACTTGCTTCAGTCTTGTCCGAGTCTTGGAATTGATAAGATATCTGTACCTTGATGTAAAGTTGAGAGAGACTTAGAAAACCTCGATGGTTTATAAGAGATTAGAAACTTAGACATTAAAGTAACAGAAAGAAGTAGAGAGATTCAAGATACCATACCCAATCACACATGTAGCTCCTATAATCATCCACTGAAGTTGTGGAAAGTGAATATAGGGAGTGTAGAGAATCCTAAGATAGTTTCTATAGGAGAATACTGGGATGAGCAAACTATGATCGAAGTACATAGTCTGTTGCAGGAGTATGAGGACTTGTTTCCAAACACGTTCTCATAGCTAAAAGGCATAAAAATAAAAATAGATTTAAAAACTTGGCTCAAGACATGTGAAGCACATATCATACCACCTCAACCCTAGAATAAAGAAAAGGTTAAGAAAGGAGTGGACAAGATGCTTGCGACATGACTTATTTTCCCTATTGAAAAGGCATAATGGATTAGCCCCATAGTTATCTAGAGTAAGAAAGGCACATAAGACATTCAGGTTTGTGTGGATTACACGAGTCTGAATTCTACATGTGTGTACGATCCGTTTCCCACACCTTTCAGTGACGAGGTATTAGATCAAGTTGCGGGAAAATAATCCTATTCATTTACATATGGATTTTCAGGGTATCATCAAGTCAGAATCATAGAGGAAGACAAGAAGAAGACTACAATCATAATCGAATGGGGATCATTTGCATACAATGTAATGCCCTTTGGGTTGAAGAATTCCCTTGCAGTTTTCTCTCGAATTGTGATATCAACTTTTCGAGAATTCATCCACAAGTTTGTAGAAGTCTATATGGATGAGTGGATAGTGTACAACCTATTAAACGATCATGTCAGCCTACTCCGGTTAATGTTTGATAGATGTCATGAAATGCAGATATCTCTAAATCTAAGAAAGTGTATTTTCTGTGTACTGCATGGCAATATTCTAGGACATATTGTATGTAGAGAAGGAGTCCTGGTAGACCCAACTAAAGTTACGGTCATTCTAAACATGCCACCACCTATGAGTGCCAAATTGTTGTGTTCCACATTGGGACATACATGATATTACCATAGGTTCATCAGAAGATATGCAACTATTACAACACCCCTTGAGAAATTGCTGAAGAAGTTTGAACTATTCCGATGGATGCCTGAGTGTGACAAGGAATTTGAAATTCTAAAAGAGAATCTAAGTACTAAACCGATATTGATATTTCCAAATTGGGAAATTGAATTCTATGTACATGTGGATGCATCAAGCATCGCCTTGGGAGCCATTTTAGTGCAACCAGGGGAAGGAAATATGGACCACCCTATATACTTTTCCAGCAGAAAACTATCACAAGATGAGCACAACTACACAACCACTGAAAGGGAAGGCTTGGCTATGCTTTATGCATTACAAAATTTTAAACACTACTTGTTAGGATCTCATTTCAAGTTTTTCACCATTCTGCATTGAAGTACCTAGTCAATAACTAGTACTGGAAGGAAGAATTTGCAGATGGCTGTTGCTGTTCCAAGAATTTTCGCTTGAAGTTATTGTCAAACTAGGAAGATGAAATGTAGGTCCAGATCACCTTTCCAGGTTGGAGTCAAGGGAAAGTGGTAGAGAAATAGATGATCAACTCCCAGATGTAGACCTGTTCTAGATTGAGGCCATTCCAGAGTAGCTTGAAGACATTGTTGTCTTCCTTAGTACAAAAACTTGCCCAGAAATGCACTCCACAACTCAGAAATGACATATGGTATTTTGTGCAGCAGATTATCAATTGATTACAGACAACTTTACAAATTGAGACTTGAATGCATCCTTAAGAGATGTGTCTTAAATCATGAAAGGCAAGATATCTTGTGGGAATGCCATAGTGGAGTTGCGGGAGGACATGTTGGAGGTAAGGCCACTACATAGAAGGTACTTCATGCTGGGTTATGGTGGAACATGTTATTTAAATATGATAAGGAATATGATAGATTGCGTGACACATGCCAAAGAGTAGGAAATTCATCTCGAATAGATGAATTACCCCTTCAGCCAGTCAGAGCACTTCAAGAGTTTGAGAAGTGGGTTGTTGATTTTATTGGACTAATCAACCCCCCAGATTAGCACTCAAAATACAGATACATGATTACCGTAACTGATTACCTTATAAGATGGGCTGAAGCAGAGGCAGTCCAAGATTTTTCTACCAACACAACTGCTAGATTTATCTTTGAGAATGTTATCACTCGGTTTGAATGTCCTAGAAGTATAACAAGTGATCAGGGTACTCATTTTATCATCAATACAATTGCAGTGTTAACAACTGAATTTCTTATACAACATCATAGGAGCAACCCTTACCATCCACAAGCTAATGGTATAGTAGAAGCCTTCAATAAAATTATGGAAAGAGGACTCACAAAAGTATGTTGTGTAAACCAGGAGGACTGGGATGATAGAGTCCCAATAGTCTTGTGGGATTATAGGAATACCACGAAGAAGTTACACATATACATACTATTTCAGTTGGTCTATGAAAAATAATCAATTGTACCTACATAATTTATCACCCCTAGTCTTTATATAGCACAGGCTACACACATGACATATGAGGAATCAATTGCGC
This sequence comes from Picea engelmannii, assembly GCA_009831015.1. Taxonomy (NCBI): domain Eukaryota; kingdom Viridiplantae; phylum Streptophyta; class Pinopsida; order Pinales; family Pinaceae; genus Picea; species Picea engelmannii. The sequence goes on from ML778350.1 coordinate 91,262, forward strand.
AAAGGATTGCAAACTTGCAAGAACTTGAGGAAGCAAGATTTTTAATAGATTTTCATCAGATAGTTGAGACGACCATACATAAAGCTTGGCATGATAGGCACATCAAGTCCAAGATATTCATGTGAGGGGATAAGGTGCTCCTCTATGATAACCGATATTAGAAACATCCAGGCAAGTTGTTCATGCATTGGTTGGGTCCATTCATAGTTGCGGAAATCCGACACTCTGGTGTAGTCAAGCTCACACAACTAGATGGTATCCTTCGACCAATATGGGTGAATGGATTCCACTTGAAACCCTACATTTATCATGCTTGATCCAGAGCAAGGTTGCTCCAAGCCAATGGAGCATGTACAGTAGTTAGATTTTCATTTCTTGCATTTTTTTTAAATCCAGTTAACAAACATCGGAACGTGCATTCAATGTGCCATGACACATATTCTGTTTTAGTCTAAGTGTTGCTTTTGCATATAACTTATTACTGAACCCTTATCCAATATCCTCGACCATACCTCGTACTCGAGAAACCACTTGAGCAGCCCAAACAATGATTGACATCCAGGATGACCCCGAACTAGATACCACTACATCCACCACCATAATAACTGAACAACCCCCATCACCCCCACATCCCCCATTGCCACCATAAGAAACAACCATCCAACCCTAAGCCATTGGACCTGAGCCCATGTAGCTGGATCACCCTGACCCACCCGATCATATACCAGAACTCAGTGTTCTGACCCTTGAAATCTCAATTCAATCATTCATTCCATTTGTAGCTATTCAGGACACTCCACCTTCACCAGAGAGTCAAATTATTCCACTACCTCAATCCCCAAACACTCAACACCCTCTCTCATCAGTCAATGTTGAGAGTGCCATCCATAGAAGTAAACCACATAAACTGTGTTCTAGAAAGAGGTAGAATCACATAAGGTTTAGAAGGAACCTGAAACTATGTCAAGGTAGAGTGCAACATCGTTGCAAGAGAAACTGGAACTAGTCTTCTAGAACCCACAACTATGTGCAGAGTTGTTGCAGCTCCGCCTGGCCAAGACAAAAGCTTTTCCTCAGTTCCTTGTAGAATTGAAGGCTTGACTTGCACACCAATTGCAAAGTCCATCCCCAGGAGAAGAAGACGTGGAGACACCTTCTGCACAATCGATGGCTAACGGATTGCCACTACAAGTTTGTGTACCCATAGATGCCACCCCTTCATCCAGCGAGCTCGCGCAACTACCAACAACCCACATGGTAGGAATAATTAGAGCCTCATCTAAACAACTAGAGTAGAGGATTCGACAGAATGAAAGAGACGCAAAATTATGGAGACAATAAGGACTCATTGCGCAAGCCCAACAGACATAACAGGAACACTCCAAGATCCAGAAAGAAATGAAGGTGGGGAAAGTCAAAGAAAAAATTTCAGAGACCTAGATGACGGTCAAGAAGGAAATTCCTCAACTGCCAAAGTCCAACACAACAAGTGATCTTGAGGAGTAGATTGAGTTCATTTAGGTTTCTTGGTCAAAAATGTTAGAGAGAGCATAGAGCCTCGAAGCACAACTACAAGACAACAAGAAAGAAGCTGAGTTGCAACCCAAGAAGATCTAAGAGAAAATGGAGAAGATTGTCTTAGAAGGGAATAATGCAAGAACAAACTTGCACAAACAGACTGTTGATTGCACTAATATCTTCAAAGAAGTAAGTGATTGGATGGGCATCATCTCAATATGCAACCACACATTGGAGGAATTGAGCACGAAGATCCAATCACTTAATGCATAAGCAACCAACAACCTAGATCTGTTGGAACAACAAGTGAAGTTCGACAAAATCTAGCAAGAAGATAATGAATTGAATCCGTTATATGAAGCCCAAACAGTTTCCAAGAAAGAGTTACATGAGTTTCGACCATCAGTTCAGACAACATACCTACAGATGCATCAAGTCGATGCCATTGCTGACTCTGAGTGGAAATCCTTAGTTGCAATGAAACCAAAGGAATGCATCACAAACACTACTCAACAATTTGTTGCTGAAGCTTCACTACTTTCCAGGAAGTGGTAGGATAAGTTGGATAACTTCCAAGAGGTCAGAAAGAGAGCCCTCAAACTTGTACCTGAGTTAGGCCCTTCGTTTGAAAAAGAGAAACCAAAAATTGCCAAAGTCAGAAGTGAAAGCAACTCAGAGCCCAAAGGAAAGAAAGAACAACAAGCCAACACAGAGACCGCGAAAAAGATGAAGACTTGACTCGAGGTGAGTCAAGGATTGTAGTCGGAGCCTGTTGGGACCTTCGCTTTGTTGATTAGAAGCTGCGCACATCAGATTGTAGCTTCATTTTGGAGAATGGAAGTTTCACAAGTCATTGAGAAGCTTGAAAATGTAAGAAAGGAAGAAACAAAAAACAGTTAAAGGGACATCACAACATCAACAACAAGATCAAGAAAAGAAAGAACTTTCGAGTTATTAACCAATAAGATTAGATTATATATAGAAGACTGATGCAATTGTAATATGATAATGATAATGATACTGAGAATGAAAAGTTAATGAGAGGGATGGAATGCCATTATTTTCTAGCATGTTAGTCCTGAGTTATTACTGTTCCTATTGTAAATCTTGACAGTGTGATGAGAGTCACTAGTGTAATGGGCCAATACTACAGTATTGTTGGATATGGAGATCTGGGTGATAACCAGACAGAGAATGTATCAGATTTTGGTATTATCAATATAAATAGAGGCCTAAATTTTGAATCTACCTCTTGATTATTCAGTCTTAATGCATGATTGCATTGCTTTTCTTTACTGTCTTTATGTCTGATATACCTAAACGTGTCTTTATGAATGGAAACACAACTCTATTTCTTTATTTCCTAGTTGGGAATTCCTCAATATTGTTACAAGTTTAGTCTATTATGTGCAATATTACAATGAACCTTGATACCTTAGAGGTCTGTCTAAGTATTCTCCTTATCCTTCCCTCTCTCTCATGTCTCGGTTGCACTTCGGGTGAGACTTCTTCCCTCCCAGGAAGATGAAAATTCCAGCGCTCTAGACTACTTCAGTACCTTTGTTGGTAACCTAAGAAGGACCCTGGTATGACCACTTTTTCACCAACAAGAAGGTAGACTCTTCACAACTGTCATATATGCAAATAGAAGCATGGTGGTTAAGCACCAAGGTCCTCCAAACTTCCCCACTTTGGTTGTTTGAAGTTCTTTGTCATAAAAGAGGAAAAATACCCAGAGCTACGAAGTTCTAGAGTGGATCTACGTTGTAAATCACTCGGAGAAGTGCTTGACCGTTGGATTTGGCCAAGGATAGATCAGAGTCATTAGATCAAACAAATATCAAGAGGTGAGGCACAATAGTAAAGATCAAATCCCAACTGTCAGATTTGCGTGTGAGGGAATATGAGCTGTAGATATCACGGTAGTTCGAAGGTTCAACACTCCAAGAGAAGCAAGTCCTCAAGCTGCTAGGAGGGAAATATCCCAAAGTCCTGAATTCTGGATTTAATTTGGACTGTTCGTGTTTGAGGACACATGTCCGCAGATTAGCCTATTCAACAATTCAATGTTCAAGGTATTTGTGGTGTAGTGTGGATAAGTCTCCTGAAGTCCCGAAGTCCCAAAGTCGAGAAGCACTAGAGTGACTTGGCTTGCTGATGTCACTTAGGGTGATGTGGACACACTTGATGCTTGCCACGTGTCACCATGTTCCATATTTTTCAAATAGTGTTCATGCCAGTTAGTATATGACACGTGTCACATGTTAGAAAGGGCCATGTGTCCATTCCTTATTTTCTACCATGTAGCACCCCTTGGTTCTTAGTTACTGAAGAAGAATCCAGGAATTACCCAATTCAATGTTCAAAAGGAATTAAGTGTGATGAAGGTGAAACCCCTGAAGCTCCAAAGAGCGGAGTAAATCCTCACTATTGATTAGGAGAGGACACATGTCATTAGATCCCATAGTCTGAAGACTTGACACTCCGAAGGATTCAAGGCATAAGCAGTTGGGGTCGATGACTACTGAGGGCCTGAAGGTTGGATTCCATCTCTGCCATTTATTAGAGTGGACATGTGGTGCCAGATCCCAAGGTCTGGAGACTTGGTACTCCAGAGGAATTGAGTTGTAGGTATATTTGAGTCGATAACTCCTGAAGGCCATAGTTAATCTTAACCGTTGATTGAGAGATGATTGTGGAGGAAGGAGAGGATATCCGGTAATTCAACACTCTGGGAGATCTATGGAGAGGTGCTTTGGAAATCCCTGAATCCCGAAGTTGCGGAGAAAATTCCAGCCGTTGATCAGGAGAGGATACGTGGCAGCTGATCCTAAAGTCCATAGACTTGACACTCCAGAAGGATTGAGAGTGTGGACAGTCTGAAACTCCCGAAGCCCAGAGTCCCAAAGTTGATCGCGACCATTGGTTAACGAGGAACTATTTGTAAATTTGTTGTTTGTGAGTTCGTTAGTCCGACATTCCATCGAATATGTGGAGTAGTGATTTGAAAACTCTCGAATCTTGAAGTTTTGTAATGGATCTCAACTGTTGGATGCTAGGAAGCCGTGGATCGTCTATCCATCGTTCTTCATGATTTTTCCAATTCGACGCTCCGGGGGGATTGGAAGTTTGGAGTTTAGAGAACCTCCTAAGTTCCGGAGCCCCAAAGTCTGGAATCTTTGCATAAGCACCTATCATCCTAGCGCTTGGTCATAGCCCGTGGTCACATGAGATTGGGGGCCAAAGAAAAAGGGCTAGTGCCCATAAATTGTTTTCAAAACAAAAGGGGGCTTAGAGAAGGAGTTCATGGGGTCCCAAATTGTATGAACCTGCACCTAAAGATGTAAATAAGGCTTGTGTACATTACAAGAGGATCCAACATGAGTCCGAGAACAAAATCCAGCTCCAGAAGAAGATCACATGTGCGAATATCAACTTCACAAGAAAGACAATTTTCAATTATCCATAACTTTCTGCTCAAGACTTAGAATTGAGAAATGAAGTAGTCAATGGAAAGGTATTGGAAAGAGGATTCCAGGTATTATGTCATAATTAAGGATTGAGTAGCTTAGATCACAGGAAGTCAGACAGAATATGGTTGGTGAACTTAAAAGGAAAATTGTGTATATATTACCAAAATGGTATATTATGGTTCTAGCTAACATAATTTGTTGTATGCCTATTTTTGGATGTAATGGTTACATTTAAAACAAAAAAACATGCTAGATATGTCTACAGATCGAAGAAAGAAGGACATATATAGTTCTTCATTTTTCATTTAAGATATTTAAGAAGTAATTGGATATGATGTTGGGTTCAATAAGCAACATGGAAAACTCGAATGCAATTTTGGTTTGGGGAAGATCTATTCTATACATATTGATATATCATAATGCTAGTATTTTGATAAAGAAATACGAAATGTAGGCATGGAAAAAGTGACAACATCTCCAAAGATCAGTCCTACATTTTGGAGATATCACCTCCATTATTGCTATTAGAGTGCATAGTGGAAGCATGGTATGAAGGTCATCAAATATGGCATGACAGAAGTTGAATATGCATGTCAGGTTGAAAAATCAGATGGGTCAAGACATGAGAAAGTAATAATTCATCAAGATAATCACAGTGCTGACATGACCAATTAAGAAAAGGTTAAATCGACTGCTTCAAGAAAGAAATTGGTGTTAAATATCCAAGGTTACTCAGAGAACATGACTAGAAATATAATTGGGTCATGTAGGAGATGGATCAGAGGGATCCAAGTAATAGTGGAATGCTGAAAATTAATATCAGCATAATATGTGGTTGCAAGTATGTAAAGTAGACAAGTAAAGATTCCTGGATGGAGTCAAGTCCTTGAACTTCCTAAGATAATGTAATAAGAGATCATGAGGTAGATATCAAGCTAATAGGAATGCATGACAACAGTCCAGGAGGGACAACAAGAAAAGAAGAGGATTGTTGATGCATTCCAAAATTGTTGAAGGTACTTCCACAATAGCATGGAGATATCAGGTCGAGAATAACTTAAAAGTGAAATGAATTTCTGAAGAGAAATCAATATGGAACCATGAAGAAGAAAATGGTTCTACGCATCGTTTTGAATGCAAAAAGAGATGGCGTCTGACAAGAATCCATCTCAAGTGGCATAGAGCCACGAGTAACATCCTCAGAGGTTGGAGGTATTACTTGAAATTATGATGGTAAATTGAAAGCAATGTTTTCAATTATTTCTATGCAGCTAGCGAAGGAGGCATATGTGCATATTTACAATATGCTAGAGATTGGATATACAAGTCAAGTTGAGACTAGTTGGCAAAGAGAAGAGGCGAGTGCAAGAAACCTCAAGTACTAAAGTATTTAGTTAGGAAAGGGATGAAGTAGTTTAGTCCGAAAAGTAAATGGATGTTGAAGATCCAATGTCTATAAGACAACATGATTGGAATTATAATTCATCCCAGTATGAGTTGGGATAGATGGATCCGGGAAATAAATAAAAGCTAAAGGTTAATATCAACATTAGTATTTGGCTGTAAATGCAAAGGTATCCAAGAGTGATTTGGCTAGAAAGTGCCCAGGACAGAAACAATCATGCACATTGATTGTAGTGAGAGCACAAGAATATTCAGGAGTCTGGGAAGAATTGAAGACTTCTGGGATCAACAAGGAAAAGTATTACAGGAAGAAAGAAGTTGCTGCAATTACTGTGGTTGATCCATCATTATTATTATAAAGAATTTAACCTTTATTATATCATAACAAAGTTAAAGTAATCTAAACCACATATCATCATAATTGATTAAGAGTTAAGATTGCTCCAAGTGGTTGCAAGTGAATTATGATGCAAGCCATTATCACATTAAAAATAGTGGAATATGTGTAAAGAGGAATCTAAGAATGTGGAGGTGGTAGTGGATGAGAGATGTGAGACATTCAACATACTCATCCCATGACCAAATGACCAATGAGAGTAGGTCACTACTCACATATAACATGTTGATATAGCTTTACTAGATTACAACTTAAATATGTAAATTTAATATTAAAAGGTGTAGCTATATCAAGAATTTATGTGTAAAGTATGAGAGTACATGACCAAGGTAACACAACTTGTTTATTTGGAGAACATGACTTCATGAAAATTCCCAACCATGAAATGAGTGGTATCTTTGTTTATTTTATTTTTCAGAAATTTTTTGTGGAAAAAGTCGACAATGATTCCCACATTTGTGTATGACATCCCTAATAATTCCATTAAATTCGACATTTGTTGAGATGGAATTAACTAAATCCCGATAACACTAACCACAACCAATTAAACTAACCTTTAGTTAATTATGTGACTCATATATGGATAACATAGTGGACTTTATATTTCAGATGCTATGCACATTTGTTGGAATCAAGGAGACATAACCCCATTTTGTTCCACCTTTTAAAAGAGATGGCAACAAATCTGTGCCAACACGTGTAGTTATAGCAATTTGAAGGTGAGGCATAATGCCACACATACATATATGATATTGATATAACCTTACAGGTAGTTAAAGTGTGTCTCAATGACCATCCTTGTTAGCCTTCGAGGCCAGGAAAATAAGGATGGTGAGGTAGTTGTTCTCATAAGAGTGACACAGTTGAAATATTTAATCCAATCACAGACGCTACCATCTATTTGGTAAAGCTAACCCAATGCTCTCTCTGTTTATTACGAGTGAGAAGTTATGGTGTTGAATAATGGTTGTAGTTGCAGATTCAAAAGAATATGGTTCTATTCACCAATCCATATTATACTTACATGGTAGAAGAAGAGAGCGAGTAATGTTTTGGGTGATGTTGGAATTTCCATAACTCATTGATGAATGGATTGTAGATTCACATGAGTTCTTTCCTATCATTTAGTTGTATTATCTTGGGGAAGGTGTTAAAGTCTTTTCCATCAAAGGTTAAATGTAAGGAGTTTGATCTCATACACATCCAATAACATGAATAAATGTATTTTATCTTGTTACGTGAGGGTTGTCTTTAAATATACATCATTCACTGCATAAGCTCACTCAAAACTTTTGTGATTGGAAAACTTTCATCCTGCTTTCATAGGATAAATAAATGGTATAGGGTTGTCTTTAAATATCCATCATTCACTGCATAAGCTCTTTCAAAACGTTTGTGATTGGAAAACTTTCATCCCGTTTTCATAGGATATATATATATATATATTCAACTCTAGATGTAATTTGTTAGAGATAAAAAAAAAACACAAAAACATTTTTTAATTAAGTATTTTATTATTATAAGTTTTTTTTTTTAATTATAAATTTTTACTTATTTAAATTTCATTTTTTTTTTCAATTTAATTTATTAATATTATAGATGTAACACATCTATCTATATTTTCAATACACCTAACTACTCTTGGTACAAGAATTGGATCACATGAAAGTCCTTTTCCTCAACCAATTATAGTTACAGGGAAGTAATTTTTTCTATATTTTCAATACACCTAACTACTCTTGGTACAAGAATTGAATCACATGAAAGTCCTTTTCCTCAACCAATTATAGTTACAGGGAATTAATTTTTTGAAAGGGCAATATGACATAGTTGTCAATAATATTAAATCTATTTTGTTTTTCCTTTCGAGGAATTCATAATCACATTTACACTATTATTCTATGGAAAAATATAATAATGTTTATATATATGTAAAATTATTTATAAGTCTATTATGTCTGTGAGAAAAAGATAACATCATTTATACATAACCAATTTCATACATTTTTTTTAACAATTTTATTAATTGAACTAAGGGTATTCCTTACAAGTTAAACTAATTTTACAAAATCATTTTTTTTTTTTTTGGAAAAAATCAACAATAATAAGAATATTACCATAATGTTATACTTTTTATGAATAATGGAGGAAAATGTTGCATGGACAAATATTATATACATGTTACCTACTAACTTTCACAATAAAATTGAAGTAATTCTACATAATCATTTTTTTTTTTTAAAATCAACAACAATAATAAGAATATTACCATAGTGTTATGCTTTTTATGAAAAATGCTTTTATGAATAATGGAGGAAAATATTACATGAACAAATATTATATACATGTTACCTACTAGCTTTCACACTAAAGTTGATAGATGAGCTTTTGCATCATAAAAATTTCACACTAAAGTTGATAGATAAGCTTTTGCATCATAAAATGGCTTCACAAGTTATTAAAAAAACTCGGAATACCAAAAAAGTGAGAGAAAGATAAACATAACCAACCGCATATAACAATTTTATTAATTGAACTAAGGGTATCCCTTACAAATTGAATTAATTCTACATAATCATTTAAAAAAAAAAAATCTAACATAATAAAATTACCATAGTGTTATACTTTTTATGAATAATAAAATTATTCATAGTGTTATACTTTTTATGAATAATGGAGACAAATGTTGCATGGACCAATATTATATACATGGTACCTACAATAAAGTTGATAGATGAGCTTTTACATCATAAAATGGCTTTACAAAAGCTATTGAGAAAACTGGAAATACCAAAGAAGTAGGAAGTCACCTGAAGAAGCTATAAATTAAAATAACTTTTAAGTAATACAAAGGAAATAGAACAAAGTTAAAAGAATAAGTAATAAATAGGAAATACAATCGGATAAAAAAACATTATAGTAACATATATAAAAATATAAAAATGTTATCAATTAATATTTTATATAGGAAAAGAGAGCAAGGAACAAGAACACACTTTTTATAGAATATGATTATTATAGCTAACTTGTTCGGACAAGCCAAAAAAGTGTTATATTTTCTTTTGGACATTCTTTCTAACAAAATTTACATTGCTTCTTTTGGACATTCTTTCTAACAAAACACAAAAACATTGCTTCTTTGCATATTCACAAATCAAATATGCAATTATTATAGAAACCAAACGATAGGAATAGTTTAAACCAAACGAGATGCATAGATTCACTGTATTAAATATATCTATATCTACATAATTTTAGGAAGCAATCCTAATGGAAGTATACTTACATATTAAACAACTATCTTCATTTAAGGGGATGTATTCTTTAGACCAACATAAAATTTTCAAACATCAAAATAAATGAAATGGAAGTATACTTACATATTAAACAACTATCTTCACTTAAAGGGATGTATTCTTTTGACCGACATAAAATTAACAAACATCAAAATAAATGAAGCTTTTGGTAACATGCAGGGAGCTAATGACATAAATACATAAAATTTTAATCATTGAAGCAACCATATTGGATGATAAATAAGAAAAATCCTTCCGTCCTAGCCCTTTCTACCTTATCCTACTCCTTCCGTAAATAAGAGATCTAAAGGTTTAGGTCTCATCATTTCCCTTCCTTCCGTGGTTGGATGACTGGGAATAAATTGGTGCAGTGATTGGATGATAAAGGTTACAAGATCTTTGATTTTCTTTGAAAGAATAAAGATTCTTGATTTTCTTTGAAAGAATAAAGATCCTTAATTTTCTTGATTTGCTTAGAAATCATAAAACACAATGCTTTTTTTTTCATTATCTACGATTTTTTCTACATTGTGAGGAAACTTGTTGTATGAATAAGCGATTTATGTGATGTTTTACAAGCTTTGCAAAGTCCAATATGTTTCAAATATTTGGAGAAGACCTAAAACAATAGTGGCAAATTTATCAGAAAGTAAAATTTACATCATTTCAGGTAACCAATGAAAATCACCTGCCTTTGTTGGGATATGTGTGTCATACACTTTGCAGTCCTCTAGTGGAGCAGAGAATAAATATAAAGTTATAGAAGGAAATAAATACAAAGTAGTGGTAGGGAGTAAATGTAGAGCTATAACATGGAATAAATGCATATAAGTGGTATGGAATAACTATTGAGTTGTCATACCCCTAGGCCGAACTCAATTGTAAATGTAAATGCAAATGTACTTAAGCTGGTGCGCTATTTGATATCATTTTTGTATTCACCTTCCATGGTATAGTACACACTTGTACTGTGCACTAAAATGATGAAGTGTGCACATTCCATGATACCACACACAACAGACTTAAGTGCACACGATTTTGAGGCCAGGGAGCCTTTGTGTATATGTTGAGTCTTATAGGCTAGTAAGCTAGTTATTATGAGCTAGGAGGCTTATGTTTTGATTAGGCCCGAGAGCCTAGAATCTAAAGGCTAGCGAGCCTATTTTTGTATATGTCTTATCATTAATATAAAATACATTGTTGCATGTAGACTGACCACGATAAAAGAGAATGGGGGACTAAACTCCACTAGTTAGGGAAAGGGGGGGCTAAAAGTTAAGGAAAAGGGCTAAGCTAGGGAGCTTAAGCCAAAAATGAATATTATATTAATATTCTTTAAAGTATAAAGTATGGATAATTATTTTATCCTAAGTTCTAAGGATGGGTACAAGTGGGCCAAAGTAGCTCCCAACATGACAAGTGTCAAGTTGGGAACATGCATACATATATTTTGGACTTAGTTCATTTTCCCATCATTCATTCAATCATGCCATGATAATTCACTCACTCATTGAGCCGTCCTTCGTACCTTTCTGTTACTGTCACTGTACCTATACTTGTATATGTACCTGAACTGGTACCATACCCGTACCTGGTTATTTTTGGAGTTGGACTGAAGAAGCGGGTTGTCAGGCCCATGGGATATTAAAGAGGCGGGTTGTCAGGCCGGTGAATAATTTCTCTCTAGGTGAGAGAATTGATGGGAATTGATTTCCCGAAGGTGCTAAACTCCAGCTACAGGGCTCTGTGACTTCCTGTCTGACCTATTGTTTAAGCCCAGAAAGGAAGTGGGGTAGCCGAGGGACTGTTGAGCAGAGAAGGGACACACTTCCTGGGGTGGGACAAGCATGTGGGGAATGAGGGTCTGTAGGCTGTTAGTTTGAGTGGCATCTGTGACAGAGTCTTTCTTGTTGTCTGAGATACATCAACTTGGTTAGGAATCCCTTTACCCGGGTTGAGTTTAGTCCCAGCACGGGGGTGACCCACTGCTGAGAGTGATGAGCAGTGTGGTCTAAGGCTGGGAGGTTCGTGGAAGGTATCCACATAGTTGCTGATATTCTTACCAAGATAAGTGTCAATTGTGTGTTAATTTATATGCTACATTATTAATTATGTGTTTATATTTATAGGTATTGCCTGTCTATGTTGCATGGATATGTTTACTGTTATTTCCATATGAATCTGTGCATTTATAGAATGTATTTGTATGTTTTAATTTTTATATATAAAGTTCCGCAAGAGTTTCTGTGTGTATATGTTTTAATTTGCATACAATTCAATTTTTTTTACGTAGCATAGCCCAGTCGGATGCTGGGGATGTTACAGTATGGTATTAGAGCTTCAATTTTCAACACTAAGCCTAGATGGGCTGAGCAAGTTGAGTTGAAGCGAAATTTCACAGAGGATTGATTTCGAAGTGGTCAAATTTCAAGTTACAGAGCATCCATGGTAAAAATTAGAAGCAATTGCGTGGAATTGGGAAAAGCCCCAATTTCTGTTGTTAAATTCATGGGAAAATTGAGAAATTTGTTCAAGTGGTGAGATATTCTTGATTTAATATATGTTCTAGCAAATTCATACCTGGAATTGGTCGAATTTGAAGTTACAGTGAAGCCATGACAGATGGAGCGAGATTAGTTGATTAAAATTCTCAATTCATGAGTTGAGTTTGGGAAAAATTTATTCCAGAAATGTCAACCCACAACGATTTGTTGTTGCAGAGGTTGAATTGGTGTTATCGTGGTGAAATTGAACAAATTTCATAGTTGTAGAATGTCTATGGTAAAAATTGGGAAAAATTTAGGCAAAAGCCCCAATTTCTGCAGCGGAATTCAAGAGGAATTGATGCACATAAAAATGAATGTATGCAGGTGGGCACATTAAAAATGCATTATGTGTAGTGAAAATCTTGTAATATGTGGAAAAATATTGGCGTGCGGGTGCGCGTGCTAAAATTTGGTGATGCACGGAAAAATATTGGCGTGCGGGTGTGTGCGCTAAAATTTGGCGCTGCACGGAAAAATATTGGCGTGCTGGTGCGCGCGCTAAAATTTGGCACTGTGTGGAAAAATATTGGCATGCGAGTGCATGCTCTAAAATTTGGCGCTACATGGAAAAATATTGGCGTGCAAGTGTGCATGCTAAAATTTGGCGCTACGCGGAAAAGTATTGGCGTGCGGGTGCGCACACTAAAATTTGACACTGCGCAGAAAAATATTGGCGCACGGGCATGCACACTAAATTTAGCATTGCATGATGAAGATGGAGTGGCATATGATAAATAATGGCACGCACGATGTGCACATGCATAATAATGGCACGCTTGGTGTGCACAATATTGACAGAGAACATAGGAATTTTGTTGGTGCACGCGCAATGTGGGTATATGTTGTCACACAAAAATTGAATTAATGGTGCACGCAGAGTACTGGTGTGCGGTGGGGGATTACTAAAATTTGGCATGGTGCATCTCATAGAGTGAAATGTGTGTGGAATATTAGCGTGCGACAAAAAAATTGCGCGTGACACAAAAATTATGCGCAACGGGTATTAGTGCATGAACCAAATTTGTGCGTGGTGGATATTGGCATGCGGAAAAAAAGTAGTGCGCACTAGTTATTGGTGGGACATAGAAGTGATCCACATTGGTTATAGGTTCATTAAGCATGCTCTACCTTATGGTGTTGCCGCACATGCTAAATATGGGTGTACAAGTTGAAATTTGTGTGGGCGAAGTCATTTGGATGGTGTACAAGAGCAAAAAACTAGCGAATTTATGCGACGTTTTATACTGTTTGAAGATCATATTTTTGAAACGCATTTTTGAGGCCCTTAATTTTTTTTTAGATACTAAAAAACAACGAGATAGAGCTTTCTAATGGTGTAAAATGTTCGTCAAACAAAGCTTTTATGAGGAAGTTATAGGACAAACAATGGAAGGTAAATTTTAAGACCCAACTAACTTTGAAGGGCCATAACTTTCTGCTCCGAAATCAGATTGAGGCACATGAAAAGTCATTGGAAATATATTGAACCATAGAAGACATTCCTAGAGCTGAATTAAATTTTTGGGCATGTTAAAAATGTTTAATATGGCAAAGAAGGTACCTGTAGCATTCTAGACCAAAAACACAAATTGGCCTAGAACTTCAACAGGCTATAACTAGCATCCCCAAACCCAGAAAAAGGTGAACTTGGACAGATTGTCCAAAATATTAAACATTTTTTTACCTTATGGTCCAATGGAGTAGGTGCAAAAATGCAAAATTACAACGCATAATTGCACTAAGTTGAAGAGTGAACAAGAAAATTAATGGACAATTTTCAAATAACCATAACTTTCTACTCAAGACTCATAATTGAGCAAGGGAGAAGTCGTTGGAAAGGTCTTGCAAAATATAATATAATTATTCACACTGAAAATTAATCTAGATAATCAATTTTTCAGGAAATCAGAAGAAATAATTATGATATATTATTGAACCAGAATGGTTCATATTTTTCATGAAATTGATGAGTTAGTTAACATGACAAAGTTTTGTTGGCTGCACATTTTGCAGAGTTTAAAACAACTAGATCAGGTCAGGATCATCACAAAGTGTAGAGGAATGGAAGATGCAGGAATTACAACAAGGAAAATGAAATCAGAGGGATGGATGTCCATTTGGGCATTGAAGGAGCAAACTCCAATGGACATGGAGAAGGAAGGGATAAAAACATGAATATGGTAGAGACCATTAAAAACTTGTAGAAGGATGTCCAAAGCCATAAAGATGATAATGAAAGGATTATGAAAGCCAAGGAGTAGCAGGAGGAATTCAACATGAGTTTAATGCAGAGCTTGAACATAATAGAAAATAAATTGGATAAGGAGAGTGGCTCAAGCAAATTAATAAGTCACAGGTCTCCTGATGAGAAAAGAAGAATAAGAAGTGTTAGCAGATATGAATATCACTCCCAGAGGCATTCCAATAAAAGAGAATACAACAGTTCAAGTCTATCCCCTGTCAGGAAGCATAAGAGGTATGGGGTGGATGAGCTACGAGGAGAAATGAACAAAATCAAACCTCCTACATTTGATGGTGAGCACAAGAAGAATGAAGATGCAGAGACATGGCTTTTGGGCATGAGAAAGTATTTTCAATTGCATAATTATTCATCTCATATAGAAGGAAGAGTTTCCATCTATCAAATCAAGGGAAAGGCATCCATGTGGCGGGATCAACTTGTGCAGGTGCAACACATTAAAGAAAAAAGTGTTACTTGGAGGGAATTCAATAAGTATTTTGAAAATAAATACTTGACTAAGAGATATTATGACAAGAAGATGAAAGAGTTCTTTGAACTCAAGCTTGGGAGTATGACCATAGAGGAATATGAAAGAAGGTTTTTAGAATTGTTGAAGTATGCTTCTTTCATCAAGGATGAGATAGTTAAGATTCAAAGGTATTTGAGTGGATTTCCATCATTCATCAGTGAAAAAATACAGTATGATTATCCCAAGACATTGGAGGAGACCATAAGGTGAGCTAAATGCCTATATGATCAACAAAACGTAAGGCCAACTTTCCAAAAATCTTGGGAAGACAAAGAAATTCAAGATGGATCAAAGGAAGAAGGGGACTAAGCCACCATTCTTTAGAAATAATCCTCAGGGACAACCAACTCCCAGAGAACCACAAAGGATGGAGACACGGGGTCAAAGGCCAAGGCAACCACCTATTCAATGTTGGGGTTGTAAAGGAGATCATATGTTCAGAGATTGTCCTCACAGAGGTGAAAAAGTGAGGACTGTTTACAATGTACAACAAGCTGAAACAATGGAGGACATGGGCGTAAATGTGCCAAAGATCTATGCAGCCTTGGACATCAAACAAGCAGAGTATCAACCACATATGATTGAAGTGAAAGGTATGATCAACAACTAAGCCATTGCTATTTTAATTGATTTAGGATCTAGTCATAGTTATATATATCCTAAGATGGTGGAAAGTTTGCATTTTCCAAGAAGAAAGCATGGAGAATATTGGTTGGTGCAGCTGGCTACCAGAGCCAAACAAAAAGTTAATGAGATGGTTAAGTGATGTCTTATGGACATGAATGGACCGAACATAAGGAAAGATTTGAACATCTTGCCTTTAGGTTCCTATGAATGTCTAATTGGGATGGATTGGTTGGACCAACATCATTCTATCCTAAATTGTCATAACAAGGAATTTACTTGCTTGGATGAGGAATGGAACCTAAGGACAGTGTAGGGAATTTGTAGGGATGTAACCATTAGAGAAATTTCAACATTGTAGCTGAAAAAATGTTACAGAAAATGGTGTCAAATATTTTCAGCACATATGGAAGAGACACCTAAAGATAAGGTGTCAAATATTGAAGATTATGCAGTCCTAAAAGAATTTGAAGATGTGTTGAAGGAAATATCGAGATTACCCCCTAAAAGATACATTGATTTCTGATCCAGGTGGATATTGGTGGCCACCCACCTATTCAACTTGGACCCCCACCATTGCTTCTTTCAGTTTTTTAGTTTTCGCACAGTTTACTATTTTTAGCAGTTTTTCGGGTCCTAAACTTTTGGAGCCGTTTTGAGGCCCTAAACGATGTTTTTTGGGGTATGTTGCGGTTGCAAAATTTCATGAAATTTTATCACAAATTTTGTAGTCCTCGGATAGATCTTTCCAATGGGCTATCATACGCCTAAAATGGAGATCGTATGCAAAAGTTACGACCCCGGGAAGTTGATGTACCAACTTACCCAAACGGGGCCCACATGACTTTTGGTGCTTCATCTCCCAGGGTTAGGTTTTTGGATGTCTAGGAATTTTGGCATTCCCATTTATTGTAAAAGGGCCTTCAGAGCCTCATTGTAATCATCTTCTCATGGATGCGAGTAGCAGCCACATCTCTTCTCAGAGATAAGCTACCAACGCCCTAGCTAGTTTATTTCCATTCTGTCTGTAAGCATATTTCAGTCATTTGTTATTAATGAAATGAAGTCTTATTTCCGCTGCATCTCTGTGTTTATGTGTATTTCTGTATTTCATTGTGTTCCTACATAAATCCGGATCAATTTCTCCATAAATTTGATGCTTAGAGCAGCTCCAGTATCCAAGACTCCCTACATGATGAGTACACCGGAATTGAAGGATTTGAAAATGCAAATTGAAGAGCTCTTGAAGAAGGGGTATATACGCCCAAGTGTGTCACCTTGGGGTGCCCTAGTTTTATTAGTGAATAAAAAGGATGGAACATTGAGATGTTGCATTGAATTTAGGCAGTTAAACAAGGTAACTGTGAAGAATAAGTATCCTTTGCCAAGGATTGATGACCTCTTTGATCAGCTGAAAGATGCAAAAATATTCTCCAAGATTGATGTCAGGTCAGATTATCATCAAGTAAGAATTAAAGAAGAATACATCAATAATAGTGCTTTCAGAACAAGGTATGGTCATTATGAGTTCACAGTGGTTCCCTTTGGATTATCAAATGCACCAGCTGTCTTCATGCATTTAATGAATGGTATTTTCTGATGTCATTAACACTGTGGTTCTTCCGACAATTTCTGAATACTTAGATAAGTTTGTCATTGTACTTTTATATGAAATTCTTATATATTCTAATTCAGAGGAAGAGCATGAAAAACACTTGAGGATGGTATTAAAAGTATTAAGGGAGCATCAATTGTATGCCAAATTGAGCAAGTGATCATTTTATGAGAAGCAAATTCATTATTTGGGACACATCATTTAAGAGGATGGGATAGTAGTGGATTCTGAGAAGATAGAAGCCATTAGAGGATGGTCAACGCCAAATAATGTGACATAGGTCAGATCATTCATGGGCCTTGCAAGCTACTATAGGATATTTATTGAAAGATTTTCAAATATTGCACACCCAATCACTTCCTTGCAAAATATGGGTGTGAAGTTTCAGTGGACATTGAATTGTGAAAAGATTTTCCAACACTTGAAGCAATTATTAACTAGTGCTCCAATTTTAAGGATTGCAGATCCAAATGAAGACTTAATTGTATGCACAAATGCATGTAAATAAGGACTTGGTGGAGTCCTCAATCAAAATGGGTTTGTTGTATGTTATGAATCAAGGAAGTTGAAAGAGCATTAAAGAAACTATGCCACTCATGATTTGGAGTTGGCATCCATAGTGAATGCTTTGAGAAAATGGAGACACTACCTCATGGGGGAAAGGTTTGAGCTAAGGACAAACCATAATTGTCTGAAATATTTATTTGATCAGCCAACTCTAAATGCTAGGCAAAGCAGATGGTTAGAATTTCTAATTGAATATAACTTTGATATAAAGCATATCAAGGGGAAAGAGAACAAAGTGGTTGATGCACTCAATAGAAGAGTGCATGAGTTGCATGATACAACCATTAGCATGTACCAATCATATTTGAAAGACTGAATTTTGGAGGCTGCAAAATCAGATTTGCAATACAATGAATTAGTGACAAAATTACAACAAGGTATTTTGCAACAACAAATTGAATAATATAAGCTAGATAATGATGAAATTATCATGTACAGGGGAAAAAGTTATGTACCAAATTCCCAGGAATTGAAAAATATGCTATTGAGAGAAATGCATAATGTACCTTATGTTGGGCACCCATGTTATCATAAAACTATTGCAGCTATCAAGAGCCAATATTATTGGCCAGACATGAAGAAAGAAGTTGCTTATTTTATTACCAAATGTTTGGAATATCAAAAGGTAAAGGATGAGCATAGACACCCAACTGGTTTTCTACAACCATTACCCATTCCTGAGTGGAAATGGGAAGTTGTAACAATGGATTTCATCACTAAACTGCCTAGAACAAACAAGCAACATGATTCTATCATGGTAGTGGTGGATAAGCTTACTAAAGCTGCCCATTTTATTCTAGTAAAGCTCACTCACAAGGAAACCAACATTGCTAATGTTTATATGAGAGAAATTGCTCGATTACATGGTATACCCAAGACAATTGTGTCTGACAAAGATCCAAAATTTACATCAAATTTTTGGAAAGGATTATTTAAGGGATTTGGAACAAATTTGAATTTTAGTACAACTTATCATCCAGAATCAGATGGAAAAATAGAGAGGGTGAATCAAGTGATTGAGGATATGTTGAGGATGTATGTGATGGATAAACCATATGTTGAGCAATCAACACACCCTAAAATCCTTATCAAATTTTGTCACTTTTTGGGTATGACTTGTTTTCTGCACTGTTTGACTCGACTTCATTGTGGGAAATGTTTTATCTTTGATTGTTTTCATGACTCTTATCACCTATTCAGGTTTGTTTGAACTTATGAAACCTCATGTCTAAAAGACCTTAACACATGAATTAAAAATCAACAACTAAACCCTGCACCTAACGCGCTTAGGTTTGGCTTTGGAAAGAATTCAAGTAAGTAAAGGAACCACACAAAAACAACAATCATCGATCGCCAATCCTTATCAGCATCAGAAAAAGGAGGTGTTGGTTTATGTAGGTTATTCACATAAAGGTTTGAGAGATAGTTGATCCCCTTTGGCATCGGTAAAATGTGAGGAAGACAAACGTTAACAAAGGATGTAAAACAATCGCCGATAACCGATGCCCGATGCGCTTTATCAGGATCGGGAAAAATCCAGAAGGATTACAACAAACATTTCTATCACGATAAAGTTATCTCCAATCATCGATCCCCAATGCGTTTTATGCATTGGGAATTTTTTGAGGGAGCCGATCCGAGAGCACTTGGGTAGGTTTATTGTCGATCACCGATTCTTGACACTTTTCGACGTCTTTAAGTTAGGGTTGGTTTTAGAACGAATGGATTAAAGAAAGTCTCAAATCCGATTAATACATGTGAATTAATTCACTGGTCTCGAATGCCACGTGTCTTTACCAGGTAAGAGGGTCGTATGGTCTGGTTCTATCTCGAGTCATTTTTGGGTTCCCTAGGTCCTAGTCACACCTCCGAGTCAGCCTTGCCACGTCAACACTGTATGGTAAGATTGATTGGCGTTAGAGATTTTGCAGGAGGATAACAATGAAAATGTTCACAACACAATCCTAACCACCGATCCATCAACTGAAAGAGCGGAACGATAGGACGTTTGCAGCAATAGATATGATCAGATTTTGGACATTTAAGGAACTAGTTAATGCCCGATCTTGCATTAGTTGCTACCCGATGCACCGATTAGACAACAACATTTTGAAATCGCTGATAGAATACATTACCACTCGTGCCTCCACCGTCAACCCACAATGAATTTAAGTTTCGACTCCTCTGAAGATTCGACGATAGATTTGTTGAAATTTCAATCATAACCCAAATTGAATGGCTGATGTGACACGGTAAGATCATCCCTATTTAAATCTCTAGAACCGTTGTGAACAAATTCATTCTGTGTGTAAGTGAATTCCAGAGCATCCGAAGGAGCAGAGTGAGCAACTTGAGATTGTACTTTCCCTTTTTATTATCAAAACTAGGTTTAACAAGGTTAAGATTCGCAGGAAGAATGCCACCGAGAAAGCCAACCACCAGACGCTCTTCGAGAGCACCAAAGCTGAAAGAACCAGAGATAAGCAAAGGTTCTTCTCCGGGGACCACAAGGTAGTTGGAGTACGCTCCCAGGGAAGATCTTGTCATCAAAACCTTGACAAAGAAATATTTTTCCCAGCCTCCGGCCTTAGGTGATACTGAAGAAAGCACTGGGTCAAAAATAATGCTCTCACAGTGGGGGGATCTCTTTAACAGGATCACCCAAGAAGAATAACCAGAATGTATCCCACACAGTGATTTGGACATAAGGACGCTTGATGACCAAGTGTTCCCGAACATCCGATGGTCATATTTACACATGGTGGAAAGTAGAACCCCGATTTTCCCCTGCATAGAGGTTATGAAATGGGTCATCGACCACATATATGGGCATAAATTCTTGATCAATGATGAGAATGGAAGATGCGCCATATTTTTCCTCCCAACATAAGTCCAAAAGTACTATAAGATCAGGGACCTAGATGAGTGGCTCAACACAGACTTCGTGGTAAATTTCTATGATTTGCATGACACCAACTGACTGATGGCCTCATGGTGTAAGGAGGACAAGAAGTTCACTAACTAGAGAAATGGATGGTATGTAATGATTAATCCGAGGGATCCATACATCTATTTGATGGCTCTCACCTTCCGGTTATATGGAGGAAAGGATTTCTCCAAGTTTTCAGAAGCATGGATGCCTTTGGCATACACACTTGCAATCGTCGGGAGAAAATTCAACTAGGGAGTGATTATATCCAAAAAATTAAGCATCTGTGTACAACAGGATCAGACACCGAAGGAAGGAGAGGCACCAAATTTCTACATGGATTCGTACCTACTCGATGTAATGTGCAGAAGGAACATCTTTGCTTGCATGAATATGAGCTGGCATGTTATAGAACTCCCGATCAACATCTACTTTAGCGCACTATGGGAGAACATGAACAAGAAAGATTACGCACTCATCTGCGATGAATTCATCACTCGCATTTATTTTATTATTTTTAAGAAGGAATTCTCAAGGCTATCAGCGTCAATGAAGAAAATGATAGCGAAGGTAGGCCATTGGTAGTTGGATGAGCGCTCAACCTACTTCAGGGTTTTCAGGCCCACCAGAGCACTACATCTCCTACCCTCTCATGTCCCAGAACGACTTAATGTGGGAGAAATCTGTTATCAGACCATTCTGCAGGGCTATAATGCCACATTGGTCAAAGACAAGAAACAAGCCTTCATACCCTACGGTTTCCATGTGGGGTTATATCTGGTAAAGGATACTGCTCAAGACAAATAGGAAGGGATGAGCCAACTTGAATTCAAGTTCCCGATAGGCTGATTCCGCAAGCATGACCCTAAAGGCCTGGTCCTCCAACATGCTTCGAAAGTATCATCCTGCTGGCTGTATGCTCACAAAATTTTTCAGGACAAAGTATTCACAGAGAACACCCAGGACTGGGATGAGGTGGTGCAAAGGATGGACAAACCAAACATGACCAGGTTCAAGGCCATGAACGTGGATGAATACTTGGAAACAATAGAGCAGTCGGCTCAAGAGGCCCTCAGATCTAGGGAAGAAATCAAAGCGGTAGAGACAATGGAATCATAAAGAAGGGGATTGTTCTTGATACTAGAGGCAAAAACAAGGGGATTTATCTTGATGACAGAGGCATAGAGAGTCATTGATCAGTTTCCGAATGACCTAGATCTTGTAGATATGACAAGGGTTCCTGCTGACAACCCAATCAAAATCCAGGGAGGACCAATTGACCCAGAGCCGATACATATTGAAGAAACCATCGGGTCAGATAACCTTGAAGCTTCAACACCATAGGTCAGATCACTAGGGGAAGTTTTGGTTCAACCCGATATAATGAGGACATAAGGGAGAACAAGTAAACCAAATCCCCTGTTTGATCTAATAACCATGTATAGCGATGATGAGAATTCAGAGGTGTCCTTGGTCACTCCGGTGAAAATAATAGAGGAAACAAAACCTGAGAGTGCATCCACCCTAGGTCTTGATGCTTAAATTTAGAGCCACCCGCAAAACAAGCATGAGGTGGAAAGTGCCTTGGATGCTAAGCCGCTCAACATACTGAGAATCCTAATGGATGGCTTGATGGGTGATCCAAGATCACTCGAACAAGAAGGAGAAATCACACAATAGGAAATTATCATTTCAACAGTTGATTACCAAGTAAGTATCGAACCTACCTCTGATTCCTTAGTTTTGACCAGTACTTTACCACCCGATGAGCAACAACCAGAGGCCAAGCCATTGGGACATAGAGAAGAGGTTCATGAACCTAGTCTTGAACATATATACACCATCGGGAGCCTGGGAAACACTCTTACTTGGGGAGAGAAACAAATCTCCGAACCTGTGGATGAGGTCGCCAATATAAAAGCCATCGCCTACAACCAAAAGAGAAAATCCATCATGAAGAGAACCACTAAGAAAAGGAGGCTTACTTTGGAAAGTTCCATCCTCATCACCACATAAGATAAATTGATCAGCATGGAGCATGCCAAGACGTCCAATCTTATCGATGCAGGGATGGAAATCAGAGATGCCACCCTGGATAGAGGGAGGAAAGATGAAGAGGAGATGGCCACTGCGCTAAAGGAGTTGAAGCATCTGCACCATTTGGACAAATACTATCAGAACTCCACACAGGCCATGATATTCTTGAGAAGCAAATTCCAAGATGCCTACAACAAATTCATGAGTGAGTGGCACCTTTTCACTACAAGGATATCCGACTTCCAAGAAGATACCCTTATGGTGCTAGTGACATGCAAATACATTGAAGGATGGTATGAGAAGGCCCTCCAAGTGGTGGAAAGAATTGATTACATAAGCACGGTTCAAAAGGGCCGAGACGCCAAAGAGCATGAGCTTCCGGTGCTAAGGGACAACAACATCAATAATATAAGGAAGTCCACTGAATACATCAATTGGGCAATGAGAGACATCGGTCTCCCAGAATTCGGCTCACCCGAGGACTTTGTCGACTTGCATGACATAGTCAAACAACATGCAGAACAAGACTCATTGTGGATTGCAGAGATAGAAAAGGTGGAAAACATGGCACCAGGTCAAGTACATTAGTTCATGGAGCACCTGATCAAGGCTCGAGCAATATTACAACAGTTAAGTGCTAAAGTAGTCAAGTATCGCGCACGGGCAATGGAGATAAAGGAGATCCTTTCGGCCCTGATGGATCAACACATATTCCCATATGCCAACACATGCGAGGAACTCTTCGTCAAATGGTCAGAGTATGAGAAGAGTCACTCACTTAAGTGAAACCATTTGATGACTCTTAGAAGACAGAGAGATGAAAGCACCATGTGGTGATGTTTTGTTTTACTTAGCTTGCACTTTTGATAGTTATTTTTAGATAATAATTTGTTATAAATAATAGGGTCGATCTTTTAGAAAAGGTCGATGGATTTGGCAAAGACCCTCATTTTTGGAATTGTAAAGAACTATTTTAGAACTAACTTAATTGATAAGTCCTGTTTAGGACCAGAGACAAGTTTCTGTTTTACATCAAAGGCGTGTGTGATTGGATCATAAGGATGAATTACTTTTGACTTTATCTCATGAATGGATGCTGTAATGAGTAAGAGTTTTTGAATCTATTGATAAGTTAACTGATTCAATATTTTTATAGTTCTTATCTCTAATGATGAAAATAAAAATCATTTTGTTAATGTGTGATTAGTGATTAGAGCTAAGGAAACTAATTTTTTGCCATCATTTTATTGCACGCATTTTTTCTTTTAATAATTGTATCTTAGTCAATAATTGAAATACTAGCAAGTTGATGTATTATTACTAGGATTGTCATAGGTGTGAAAATATTTGTCTACATGATATGGCACGAGGGTTATCCCAAGCTCAACCTTTTTCAGTAGTTAATATTTCCCCCTTTTGCCCAGTTGGTTTATACCAACACACATATTTTAGCAAACCCATCTAATAAAAGAAAATAAAAAAGAGAACGTTTAAACTGAAGGAGGAATTTTCATAAGAAGATATCATGTCAATCACTACGTAGAGCCCATTGATTATTTGACTGGATCGACAGATCTGGAGAACCATTCCACTTTCAAATGCTGCAGAGTCTAATTGGGCCTCGGTGGAGGGTTTGGTTCCTGCTGTTGAGCTGAATGGATTTAGGACCCCTCAACAGAACTGGTACTAGAAGGAGGGTCTGCATGAATGAATGGCTGACAATATTTTTGATATAATATTTCACACAACCCGTAGATTCAAAAAAACCCACATGCATGGCTAGTCATTCTCAAGACAACCCACACACATTGAGTAATCCTGAAATGAGTAACTCACCCCCGCAAGAGGAAGAACATTTATTCCTTGAAATACCTTATGCTCTTCCCCACGAGGAGTTGAACCAATTCATAAGAATCACAAGAGCTTATGCCCGACAAATTGGAGCACTGCCCTTAGCTTCGTTACTCTCTCGTAGAAAAAAAGTAAGAAGACCAATGGTCGACACCCCTCACCAGGTTTTTGTCCACACAATAGAAGACCTAATAGATTTCGCCCTCATCAAGATCGAACATCCCCTCAATCTAATCCCCAAAACACCAGCCGATAACTGCTCTGAGTCCGACGATTTTGAATCTGATGAAGAAGGGTTTAACTCAGAACGCTCAGTTTCAGAGTTAGACAACATGGAAGATAACAATGATAATACTGAAGAAAGGGGAAACCCACATCAGAATAATCAACTGTGGTTGACCAAATATGCTCTGTAAATCCCTGGAAAAGTACATAACCTTCCCCGACATCCATAAAAGTTACTCCCTAAATTTGACCCAAAAACATTAGGATTGCCTGAATATCATATCAAAAAATTCATACTAGCTATTAGACTAATGAATGTCTAACATGAAGACGTAGTATGCAGGATTTTACCCTATACTTTTGAGAATTTATCCCTTTTCCCCTATACTTTTGAGAATTTATCCTCCACGTGGTATTTTAACTTTCCTATAGGGTCCATAACTAGTTCGACGAAGTTTCAAAAGGACTTTTTAGATCAGTTTGCAGAAGAAACCACTACAAGAGATTTGATGGCTGAGTTGTTCGCCGCTACCATGAGTTCAAAGGAGAAGGTTAAAGACTTCAATCAATGATTCACCAGTATCCTAAACAAATTTCAACCCGAAGCTAAACCCACTCAGGATTTGCAAATCGAAGTATACACTAATGCTCTCCCTGCTTCCATTTCCATGTTTGTGAAGAGGGATGCCAAAACAACTTTAACTGAGAATTTTGAGGAAGCCAAAACTATAGAATTCCAAATGAAGGGATGTAAAGAAAGTCAGGTCTCATTAGTTAATAAGGAAGTTCAATGTATGCCTAGGAGAGGACTCTTGTTGACCATACCCCCAGGGAAACAAACAAAACAAGGTCCCAAAAAAGGAAGTGGAGACATAGAAGACCTACAACAAATGATAAAGAAGTTGTCAAACAAAATCATAGACATGAAAAGAAGTGTAGGGAAGGAAACCAAGGCCAAAGGCACTATAAACCTTTTTTTAAAAGAAATCCACCGTTCAAAGAAATTGAACGTCCCCCAACCAACTTAAACATCGACCTGTGAAATGTGGCATCCAACTCTTTCTGTACCTATCACTAAGAGAAACATTATGAAAGAGATTGCCCACAATGGGTGCATGCCATGAATTTGATGGCCAATTGGTTTCTAGACGAGGTTTCCCTTATCGAATTATCAAGTGGATCAACTATGAATATTTCTGATCAGAAGAAGTTGACCCACCAGAAGAAACAACCATGCTACTATGGGACCCCGACCTACCGATGCCTTCCAATGATCTATTTGAGGTTCAAGAACCACCCACAGAGGTCTTGGCTATGCAAACATGAAGTAGGGGTCAATTGGTCTCAAATGACCTTACCATTTCCCACACTTCAAGAGGAGAACAAACGTCCAGTCACTTGAAATAAGTTGTTGTCTCCCAAATAAATCCTATAAACATCCATACACGAGAGTCGCCCAACCTAGACTACAACATAGTAAAAGATTTGAAAAATTTGAAGGAAAATATATCGGTCATGGACATGTGTAGAATTCCCCAACAAAAGGACTCTCTGTTACAAGCTTTGAAGTCAATAGAAAATCCTATAATAAGAACTGACCAAGAAGAAAATCTTGCGCTCTCGGATCTAAGAAATAATCCAACTGTAAATGCTTGCTCTGAATACAAAAAGGGAAAGACTTTTGTCCCACCATTCCTCTTGACATTTGAAGTCTTCAACAAAAACCTGCATAATTGTTTGGTTGACTTAGGGGCATCCTCTAATGTTATGCCATTATCTATATGCAAGAAATTAAATACAATCCCTCTCAAAAGTGATAAACATGTGATACAAATGGATAGAACCCAGGTGAAAGTTATGGGAGAACTCAAGGATGTCATGATCAGAATGGTGACACACCCAAAATTTGTTTAAGTGATCGACATCATTGTAGTAGATATACCAGAAGCTTATGGATTTCTACTTAGTCGAGATTGGTCCAAAAAATTAAACGGATACTTTAGTACTGACTGGGATCACATATGATTTCCATTAAAGGGACACACAAATATGATCAGGATCGATAGGGAAAGATATCTAAAACATACTGTCACCGACCTAGAATCCCTCAACAAACACTCTTCGGTATATTTCCCCGTCCTAGGAAATTATTCCTGCGACTTCGATTTCGGGAATTTCTCCCCTCTCTCATCTGACTTCCCTCTTACTAAAAAATCTGAAATGAATTTTCAAGAAAATTTGTCAATGATAGCAGAAGAAATCCTCTCTTGTTAAGAACCTCTATTAAAAACCATGGAGCATATAGGAGTAAAGGATGAAATTGGTAGGAAAAAATAAATTGATGGTTTTCGCTCGCAAGTTTGGACCTTGTACTTTGATGGATCTAGTTGCAAGAGGGATTAGGAGCGGGGTGTATCCTCATTGATCCCAAAGGTAAACGGAATTTTCTGTCCTGCAGACTAGAATTTGAATGCACAAACAACACCGTTGAGTATGAAGCTCTAGTACAAGGGATAAAGAAAGCCATATAATTAAATGTTAAAGAACTAAAGCTTTTCAGAGACTCTGAAATCACCGTTTGACATGTAAGGAACGCTATACACTGCATGTCTCCCCACCTAAGGAATTATCAACAGGAAGTCTACATACTAATAGAACAATTTGAAGCCTTCAACATTACAACAATCCCCAGAACAAAGAACACTCTTGCTTATTCCCTGGCCACCGCTGCCTCAAGGATATCCCCTTTAGAAGACTATGAAGTCTCTTGGTTCACTATGAATCTACACTACAAACTGTAGGTGCCCAAAAATATTTCTAATTGGAAGGTCTTTGAAGGAGATGAACAGATCATAAAATTCTTAACCAATCAAGAAAATTTTAAAGATCTGGCTATTGACGATGAAATATTTCAGGAGAAATTAGTAGAAACCAATCCCCATGTACAAATAACTGAAACAGATCAACCAAGTGACAAGTCGAGGTTTCACACAATACCAAAAGGGGTAGCCAATTTAGAAAACCTTTTTGACTTTAGGGAAAGATTCAAGGGGTCAAAAAATAAAAAGATAGGGAGTTCCTGCCCCATGTATGAGACTATAAATCTAGGAACCCTAGAAAACCATAAGAATATAAATCTCGACAAGACAATATCTAAAGAAGAAAGGAATTCCTATCTCAAACGTTTCATACAATATCAATATGTTTTTGCATGGTCCTACCGATATGTGAAGACTTATGATACTTGTATCATTTAACACACAATCCTGTTAAAACCCGGAGTAAAACCCTTCCAACATAAGCTACGGAAGTACCACCCATATCTGGAACCTCTCATGTGTCAGGATTTGAAGAAATTACTAGATGCTAAAATTATCTTCTAGGTTAGACACTCTGCATGGGTAGAAAATTTGGTTCCTGTCAGGAAAAAGTCTGGGAAATCCGTCTGTGTGTGGATTTCAAAAACCTCAACAGAGCATCAGAAAAGGACAACTACCTAGTCCCACCGATAGAGAAACTCTTGCAGATCGTATCTGGTTCTGAGGTTTTTTCTCTGCTGGACGGTTTTTCAGGTTACAACCAAGTTCTAGTTTCAGAGGAACTTTTCTTTTAAATGCATGCCCTTTGGGTTAATAAATGCAGGGGAAACCTTCCAAAGGGCCATGGACATGGATTTTCGAGGACTAATCAACAAATGTGTAGTAGGTTATTTGGACGATGTGACTGCATATTCAATGAATAGACAAGATCACATCCAAACCTAACCCATATTTTCGAAAGGTTTAGGAAATACAGTATATCCTTAAACCTCAAGAAAACTATCTTTGGTGTTGAGGAAGGGAAACTAATAGGTCATCTTCTATCTCAAGAAGGAATTATCATAGACCCATAATGAATTAGGGCTATAGCTCAGCTTCCATTACCCCACAACAAAAGGCTATGCAATCCTTCTTTGCGAAAATCAATTTTGTGAGAAAGTTCACCCCCTATTTCACTAAAACTATCAAACCCTTACCAAAAATGATCCGCAAAGATGCTGAATTTAAGTGGGATGATGAACAAAAAAGTTCCTTCAACAATATTAAGACTGCAATATCTCAAGCTCCAGTGTTACGAAGCCCCGACTTTAGCAAAGATTTCTTCCTCTACAATTTTTCCTCTGATCAATCGTTAGCTGCCTTATTGACTCAGAAGGATGATGACAATAATGAGGCCCCGATATCGTTTATGGGCACTAATCTCCAAGGGCCTGAACTAAATTACCCTGCTATAGACAAGGAAGATTATGCAGTGTACAAGGAAGTGAAACACTTCAGATCTTACATCCTAAAGAACCATACCGAATTCATTGTGCCTCATCTCACAGTTCGATCCCTATTCACTCAGAAAGAGATGGGGGAAAGAAAAGGGAACTGGATGGCAGTGGTCCAAGAATTTGATCTTGATATAAAACTTGCCAAACTAGTTAAGGGACAAGGATTATGTAAATTTGCAGCTGAAGCCCAGGACCAAGTAAATGGAGACCCCATATGGGAGAAGCAATTGGAATTATGGTGTGGTGAAGATTCACACGTCTCCCCAGGGCAGGAGTCTTGGTATGAGAAACTAACTTATCTCCTGCATCATGGGACTTGCCCAGAAAACTTGAAACCTAAGGAAAGGAGAGCTCTGAGGCTAAAATCAACACAATATCGCCTCATAAATTTGGTGCTCTTTTGCATTAATTATGATGGGGTACTTTTAAGATGTCTCGAATGAGAATATGCAAACAAGGTTCTGAAGGAGCTCCATGATGCTCCTATAGGTGGACACTTCGCAGGGAATACCACCGCTCACAAAATACTGAGAGATGGCTATTATTGGCCTCCTCTGTTCAAGGATGCTCACACATACGCTAGGAATTGTAAAACTTGTCAAATAAGCATGGGGAGGGAAAAGAGAGAAGCTGTCCCTTTCCAAACCCTGGCCGTCTCCAGGCCATTCGAGAAATGGGGGTTAGATATCATAAGAGAAATTACACCGAGTTATTAAAAAAAACATAGATACATACTGACTGCCACATACTATTTCACGAAATGGGCAGAGGCTATCCCTCTGACTCATGGAAACGAAAAGGTGGTGATCCAATTCATAGAACAACAATTGATCACAAGGTTCAGTATGCCTTTTTTCCTTGTTTTTGATAATGCCACTTACTTTTCTTCTACCCTATTGACAGTCACAGGGATGATTTTAGGGGCTAAATTTCGCTCATGGGCTAATTTTCCATGGTTTTTCTAAAAACTAGATTCACTATTTTAAAAATGATTCGCCCAAATTCTATAGGATAAAATTATTTTACCTTAAAAATCGCCAAAATTTTATAAAAACTATATAAAATAATTAGAAATTTGAATATTTTTACAAAAATATCATCAAACATTTATAGTTGACATATGAAGGATTAGTAAGATTCACCAAGGTTTCTACATTTAAAAATAAATTTCCATCCTTAAAATCATCCTTGTTGAGA
Organism: Picea engelmannii; assembly: GCA_009831015.1. Taxonomy (NCBI): domain Eukaryota; kingdom Viridiplantae; phylum Streptophyta; class Pinopsida; order Pinales; family Pinaceae; genus Picea; species Picea engelmannii. The sequence continues at coordinate 122,027 of ML778350.1, forward strand.
GAGTTTTCTTTAGACAAAGGAATCATAATCAGATACTCTGCAAACTACTATCCACAGGGGAACAAAGTGGCAGAATCAACCAATAAGAACCTAGTGAAGATATTAAAGAAAATGGTTGTAGACAACTAAAGGAATTGGCACAATTCACTTCATAATTCCTTATGGGATGATAGAGTAACACCCAAGGAAGATATAGGGAATTCCCCATACTTTCTGGTATACATAGAGGAAGCCATTTTCCCGAATGGGCCATATCTTCCATCTCTTCAGCTTGTTCAGGATTCTATAGGACAACCCTCATCGATTATACAACAAATAATTGATGCCCTCCTCATGCTGGAAGATGAAAGGGAGAAAGAAAAATCAAAGTTCATTTCTCATAAGAAAATAGTTAAAAGGTGGTTTGACAAGCATAAGGCCAAATAAAAGAATTTTGAAGTAGGAGACTTAGTCCTGAAATGGGACAGAGAAAATGAGCCAAAGGGGAAGCATTCGAAGTTTCAGAATCTATGGCTTGGACCTTTTCAGGTAGCTGAGAAAATTGGGGTAGGCACGTATCGATTGCAAAGTTTGAGGGGGGAACCTAACGCCCCCCCGGTGAATGGCCAATCCCTAAAACAATATTTCTGTTAAAAAAAATAAATCTTTTCATGATATTTTATTTTTAGGTAGGATGATTTCGGGGTTCTTCATTTTTTTTTTCTTGTTATAGTACTTTTTGCGCTTTTGAATTTTGTTTTCAGAAAGACATTGGTTGACCTTAGTTCATGAGGTATAACGAACTCTGTTCCTGACTCATGCTTACATACAACACAAGAAGCGCTGGGAGAATTGTGGTTGTTTTGAAGGACTTCTCTGTCTAACCTGTGCAGATAAACAACCTTGGAAAAGTGATGAAGTGTCCACCTAGTGGTTTGATAAAACCTACAGAGAAACATGGTAATCTTGAAAGTACCTCTTGTACCTCAATATAGAGCGAGCAAAATTCACATTAACCATCTCATTTTGCAAATAACAGACGTCCTCCTCTCCCACTCGCTCAGGGCATTCTGCCAAAATAAAATCAATTATATCAAATGAGTGCAAATTAGGAGAGGGTATGCAGATAACTCCGCTAGGGATATGGACGCTCACTGGCAGCGGAGCAAGGTCTATGACGTCGGGGTGACTCCGCCAGGCCTATGGAATCTTGTTGGCAGCGAAGAAACACCGTATCAAGTGAATGATGATAATTAAAAGGCATGGTGCCAGTGAATTCTTTAATTGAATCTTGTCAAAAGAGGGCATGGGTCATGGTTAAAGGAAAATAAGGTGGAATAATGATTGAAACCCCACAGGAAGGCCCAGATTCACCAACCAGGGAATTTCAAATGTAAGGATAAAAGAGGCTCTCATTAAAAAATAGTCAGGTTCTGAACCAGCCTCTGCATCAACTGAGCCTGAGGAAGAAACAAATATTCTACTTTCTCCCAGTAAGTCACTATTTTTTGAGCACTCAACACACCCTAAAAGCCTTATCATATTTTGTCACTTTTTGGGTACCACTTGTTTTCTACACTGTCTGACTCAACTTCATTTTGGGAAATGTTTTATATTTTATTGTTTTCATGAATCTTGTCACCTAATCAGGTTTGTTTGAACTTATGAAACCTCATGTCTAAAATACCTTAACACCTGTATTAAAAATCAATAGCTAAACCCTGCACCTAATGCGCTCAGGTTCGTCGTCGGAAAGAATTCAAGTACATAAAGGAACCACACAAAAACAATAGTCGCCGATCGTTGATCCTTATCGGCATCAATAGAAGGTGGTGTTGGTTTACGTAGGTTATTCGCATAAAGGTTTGAGAGATAGTTGATCCCCTTTAACATCTGTAAAATATGAGGAAGACAAACATTAACAAAGGATGTAAAACAATCACCAATAACCGATGTCCGATGTGCTTTATTGGTATCGAGGAAAATCTAGGAGGACCACAACAAACATTTTGACCGTGATAAAGTTATCTCCGATTGCTGATCCCCGATGCATTTTTGACATTGGGAATTTTTCAAGGGATCCGATCCGAGAGAAATTGGGTAGGTTTATCGCCGATCGCTGATCCTTGACACTTTTCAATGTCGACAAGTTAGGGTTGGTTTTAGAATGAATGGCTTCAAGAAAGTCTCGACTCTGATTAACACAAGCGAATTAAGTCACTGGTCTCGAATGCCACATGTCTTTACTAGGTAAGAGGGTCGTACGATATGGTTCTATCCCGAGTCATTTTTGGGTTCCCTAGGTCCTAGTCACACCTCCAAGTCAACTTTTCCATGTCAACACTGTACAGTAAAATCGATTGGCATCAGAGCTTTTGCAGGAGGATATCAACGAAAATGTTCACAACACAATCCTTACCTTTGATCCATCAACTGAAAGAGCGGAACGATGGGACGTTTGCGACATTAGATATGATCGGATTTTGGACATTTAAGGAACTAGTTAATGCTCGATCCTCCATTAGTTTCTACCTCGTGCACTGATTAGACAACAACATTTTGAAATCATTGATAGAACACATTACCACCCACACCTCCACCATCAACCAACGATGAATTTAAGTTTAAACTCCTCTGAAGATCCAATGACAAATTTTTTGAAATTTCACTCATAACCCGAATTGAATGGCTGATGTGACATGGTAAGATTGTCCCTGTTTAAATATATAGAACCATTGTGAGCAAATTCATTTTGTGTGTAAGTGAATTCTACAGCATTTGAAACAGAAGAGCGAGCAACTCAAGACCGTACTGACCCTTTTGATTATCAAAACTACGTTTAACAAGATTCAGAGTTGCAAGAAGAATTCCATTGAGAAAGCCAACCACCAGATGCTCACCGAGAGAACCAAAGTTTAAAGAACCAGAGATAGGCGAAGGTTCTTCTTTGAGGATTACAAGGAAGTTGGAATACGCTCCTGGGGTGGATCTTGTCATCAAAACCTCGACAATGAAAGCTTTTTCCCATCCTTCGACCTTTGGTGATACTGAAGCAAGCACTAGGTCCTAAATAATGCTCCCACAGTGGGGGGATCTATTTAACAGGATTAGCCGAGAAGAATACCTAGAATGTATCCCACATAGTGATCTGTACGTAAGGATGCTCGACGACCAGGTGTTCCCAAACATCCGACGATCGTATTTATTTTACTATTTTTAAAAAAGAATGCTCAAGGCTATCGACGTCAACCAAGAAAATGATAGCCAAGGTAGGCCATTGGTACTTGGACTAACGCTCAACCCACATCAAGGTGTTTAGGGCCACCGGAGCACCACATTTCCTACCCACTCATGTCCCAGACCGGATCGTCATGGGAGAAATATGTTATCAGACTATCCTGCAGAGCTATAACGCCACATTGGTCAAATAAAAGAAACATGCCTTCATACCCTACAGTTTCCATGTGAGGTTCTATCTGGTAAAGGATACTTCTTAAGACAAATAGGAAGGGATGATCCAACTTGAATTCAGTTTTTCGACAGGCCAATTCCGCAAGGATGACCCTAAAGGCCTGGTCCTCCAACATGCTTCGCAAGTATCATCCTACTGGTTGTATGCTCACGATAAGTTTGAGGATGAAGTCTTCATAGAGAACGCTCAAGACTGGGATGAGGTGGTGCAGAGGATGGCCAACCCAAACATGACTAGGTTCAAGGCCATGAGCATGGATGAACAGGTGGAAACAATAGAGCAATCGGCTCAAGAGGCCCTCAGAGCCAGGAAAGAAATCAGAGTGGTAGAGACACTGGAGGCACAAAGAAGGGTATTGTTCTTGACACCAAAGGCACAGACAAGGGGATTGATATTGATGGAGGAGGCATGAAGAGTCATTGATTAGTTGCATAACGACCCTGATATCATAGAGATGATGAGGGTTTCTGTCGATAACCCATTCAAAATCTAGGGAGGACCAAGTGACCCAGAGCCGATACAGATTGAAGAAACCAACGGGTCAGATAACCCTAAAGCTTCAGCACCACAGGTTGGATCACCAGGGGAAGTTTCATCTTAGTTTGAGATAGTGAGGACATCAGGGAGAACAAGTACACCAAATCCCATGTTAGATCTAATAACCATCTATGATGATGAGGAGATTTTAGAGGTGTCCTTGGTCACTCTAGTGAAAATCATAGAGGAAACAAAACCTGAGAAGGCATCCACCCTGGGTCCGGATGCTTCAATTCAGAGCCACCCGTAGAATGAGCATGAGGTGGAAAGTGCCTTGGATGCTGAGCCACTAGACATACCGAGAATCCCAATGGATGGCTTGATAGATGAGCCAGGATCACTCGAACAAGAAGGAGAAATCACACAAAAGGAAATCAACGTTTCAACAACCCATTACCAAGTAAGTACCGAACCTACCCCTGATTCCTCAGTTTTGACCAGTACTTTACCACCCAATGAACAACAACCAAAGGCCGAGCCATCGAGACATACAAAAGAGGTTCAAGAACCTAGTCTTGAACAAATATACACCGTCGAGAGCTTGGGAAACACTCTTACTTGGGGAGAGAAACAAATCCCCGAACCTATGGATGAGGTCGTCGATATACAAGCCATTACCTATGACCGAAAGAGGAAAGCCATCATGAAGAGAACCACTAAGAAAAGGAGGATTACTTTGGATAGTTCCATCCTCATCACCACAAAGGATAAATTGATCAGCAGAGAGCATGCCAAGACGTCCAAGCTTATCGACGCAGGGATGGCAATAACATATGCCACCCTGGATAAAGCAAGGAAAGATGAAGATGAGATGGCCGCTGCGCTAAAGGAGTTGGAGCATCTGAACTAGTTGGAGAAATACTATAGGACTCCACACAGGCCACAATATTATTGAGAAGTGAATTTCAAGATGCCTACAACAAATTCATGAGTGAGCGACAACTGTTCACTGCAGGGATAGATGATTTCCAATAAGACACCCTTATGGTGCTATCGACATGTAAAGACATGGAAATATGGTATGAGAAGGCCCACCAAGGAGTGGAAATAATTGATTACATCAGCGTGGTTCAAAAGGGTCAAGAATCTAAAGAGCACGACATTCGGGTGCTATGCGAAAAAAACATCAATCGTATAAGGAAGTCCACCAAATACTGGGTGAAGATGGCCCAAGAACCTCAACAGGAGATTCAAGAGAAATGGGCTGATTGTGAAAGAGGCCGGACCAAGATCAATCGAGCGATGAGAGACATTGATCTCCTAGATTTCGACTCACCCGAGGACTTTTTCGACTTGCATGACATAGTCAAACAACATACAGAACAAGACTCATCATGGATTGCAGAGATAGAAAAGGTGGAAAACATGACCCCAGGTCAAGTACAACAGTTCATGCATCACCCAATCAAGGCTCAGGTAGTATTACAACAATTAAGTTCTAAAGTAGTCAAGTATCGAGCATAGGCAATGGAGATAAAGGAGATCCTTTTGGCCCCGATGGATCATTACAGATTCCCATATGCCAACACATGCGATGAACTCTTTGTCAAATGGTGAGAGTATGATAAGAGTCATTCACTTAAGTGAAACCATTTGATGACTCTTAGAAGACATAGAGATGAAAGTGCCATGTGACAATGTTTTGTTTTACTTAGCTTGCACTTTTGATAGTTATTTTTAGATAATAATTTGTTATAAATAAGAGGGTTGACCTTTTAGAAAAGGTCGATGGTTTTGGCAAAGACCCTTATTTTTGGAATTGTAAATAACTATTTCAGAACTACCTCAATTAAGAAGCCCTGTTTAGGACCAGAGACAATTTTCTGTTTTGCATCAAAGGCATGTGTGATTGGATCATAAGGAGGAATTACTTCTAACTTTATCTCATGAATGGATGCTGTAATGAGTAAGAGTTTCTGAATCTATTGATAGGTTAACTGAATCAATATTTTTATAGTTCTTATATCTAATGATGAAAAGAAAAATCATTGTGTTAATGTGTGATTAGTGATTAGAGATAAAGAAATTAATTTTCTTGCCATCATTTTATTGCATGGATGTTTTCTTTCGATAATTGTATCTCAGTAAATAATTGAAATACCAACAAGTTGATGTATTAGTACTAGGCTTTTCGTAGGTGTGAAAAAATTTGTCTGTATGTTGGAGCACGAGGGTTATCCCAAGCTCAACCTTCTTCAGTAGTTAAGATTACCCCATTTTACCCAGCTAGTTTATACTAGCACACATCTTTTAGCAGACCCACCTAATAAAAGAAAATAAAAAAGAGAACATTTAAATTGAAGGAGGAATTTTCATAAGAAGATATCCTGTCAATCACTACGTAAATACCATCGATTATTTGGTTGGATCGACAGATATGGAGAACCATTCCACTTTCAAATGCTGCAGAGTCTAATTGGGCCTCGGTGGCGGGTTTGGTTCATGTTGTTGAGTTAAATGGATTTAGGACCCCTCAACACCATCAAAATGGGAAGACTACCTACACTTAGTAGAGTTTGATTATAACAATGGGTACCAAACATCTCTATAGATGAGCCCATTTGAGGCACTTTATGGAAGAAAGCGCAATGCACCGGTAAGCTTGGATAACCCAATAGATAGAGTAGTGGTTCGGCCATATTTACTCAAGGAAATGGAGGAGAAAATGTTGAAAATAAAACAACATTTAAAGGCTTCCCAAGACAGGGAGAAAATCTATGATGACAAGGGTAGAAATCATTGGGAATTTAAAGTGGGTGACCATGTATTCTTGAAAGTGAAGGCCAACAAAAGTTCCCTGAAGTTGGGAAATTGTTCAAAGTTGGTAGCTCACTATTGTGGACCCTTTGAAATCCTAGAGAGGATAGGTCCAATAGCTTATATGATTGCATTTCTTGCATCTATGTATGTTCATAATGTGTTCCATGTATCATTTCTCAAGAAATATATAACTGATGATAATCATGTCATTGATTGGAATGTGATTCAGGTGGAGCAAGAAGGCGCATTACAAGTGCATCCGATACACATTTTGGACCAGAAAATAAAATAGCTCTAGAATCGAGCCATAGGTCTTGTGAAGGTCCAATGGACCTGGTACGGTCCTAAGGATGCTACTTGGGAGCATGAGGATGCAATGCAGGAAGACTAACCACACCTTTTTGAATATTTTGGAAATCATACTAATATGTGTACATAATGCACTGAGAAAAATGCATAAATAAGGGGAGGGGATCATAATACCCCTAGGATGAACCCAATTGTAAATGTAAATGCAAATGTACTTAAGATGGTGAGTTGTTTGATATCATTTTTGTATGCACCTTCCATGGTATAGTGCGCACATGTACTGTGCACTAAAATGCTAAAGTGTGCACATTCCAGGATACCGCACGCAACAAACTTAAGTGTGCTATTTTGAGGCCATGGAGCCTTTGTGTATATGTTGTGTCTTATAGGCTGGTGAGACAATTATTATAAGCTAGGAGGCTTATGTTTTGATTAGGCTAGAGAGCCTAGATGCTAAAGGCCAATGAGCCTATTTTTGTATATGTATTATCATTAATATAAAATACATCGCTACATGTAGACTGACCACGATAAAAGAGAATGGGGGAATAAAATCCACTAGTTGGGGAAAGGGGGGGATAAAAGTTAATAAAAAGGGATAATATAGGGAGCTTAAGACAAAAAGGAATATTATATTAATATTCCTTAAATTATAAAGTATGTATAATTATTTTATCCTAAGTTCTAAGGATGGGGACAAGTGGGCCAAAGTAGCTTCCAACGTGACAAGTGTCAAGTTGGGAACATGCATACATATAGTTTGCACTTAGTTCATTTTTCCATCATTCAGTTAATCATGCCATGATCATTCACTCACTCATTGAGATGTCCTCCGTACCTTTCTGTTATTTTCATTGTGCCTATACCTATATCCATACCTAAACCAATACCATACCCATACCTATCCCTGTATCTGTACCTGGTTAGCTTGGGAGATGGATTGAAGAAGTGTGTTGTTAGTCTCGTAAGATATTGAAGAGGTAGGTTGTTAGGACTAGAGCAATTTCTTTGGGTGAGAGAATGTCTAGGAATTGATTTCTTGAAGGTGCTAAATTGCAGCTACAAGGCTTTGAGACTTCCTTTCCGGCATGTTGTTGAAGCCCCATAAAGGAAGTGGGGTAGCCGAGGGACTGTTGAGAAGAGAAGGGGCACACTTCCTGGGGTGGGACATGAATGTGGGGAATGAGAGACTATAGGCTGTTAGTTTAAGTGGTATCTGTGATGGAGTCTTTCCTGTTGTCTCAGATACGTTAGCCTGGTTAGGAATCCCTTTACCCGAGTGTATTTTAGTCCCATCTCGGGGGTGACCCATTGCTGAGAGTGATGAGTAGTGTGGTCTAAGTCTAGGAGGGTCGTGGAAGGTCTGCACAAAGTTGGTGATATTCTTACCAAGATAAGTGTCAATTTCTTGTTAAATTATATGCTACATTATTAATTATGTGTTTATATTTATGGGTATTTCCTGTCTATGCTCCATGTATATGTTTACTGTTATTTCCGTATGAATTTGTGCATTTACATAATGTATTTGTCTATTTTAAGTTTTATATATAAAGTTTTGCAAGAGTTTTTGTGTGTATATGTTTTAATTTGCATACAGTTCAAAAAATGTTACGTCGCATAGCCTGGTCAGATGCTGGGGATGTTACATGAGTAGTGACAACGAATAAATGCAAATCACTAGCATGCAATGAATGCTAAGAAAAAACAGTTGGCCAACTAATTGTTGGTGGTTTCTATCATATAACTACAAGGATAACACCTTTTAGTGGAGGTTTTTGCGAAGGTTTTTAGTGTTGAAAATTTTGGCAAAATTTTAAAAAAAACCTCCACTACAACCTTCTCTATTGGTTGTAAAAGTTTTAATGAAGATTTTAACAAATGTTCCATATACCTAAAAACATTTGGGCGGGTGGAGGTTGTAGCAGAGGTTTTTTTTTTTTTTCCAGTGCTTTTATTGTCAAAACGCACTGATGCGCTCTTTACAACCCCCCTGGTGCGTTAATATAGTACAAATGCATCGGCGCATTTATAATTACTATGCATTGATTTCACCTTTTTCGTTGTATGCAGAGCATCAATTCTTTTATAATTTCTACGAACCGATTCAACCTTGTTTGTTTATGAAGCATCGATGCTTTTTATTTTTTGTATGCCTCGGTGCATTTAAGTTATAGTGCACACCAATGTGTTTAAGTTATCTTGAGCGATGATTCATTTAATATAGCGCATGCCCCAATTCATGTATAATTAATACATACTAGTGTCTGTTTTACCATGTGCACCAAGGGAAGTGAAATTTTGAATATTTGAGGTGATATGATGACACCATTATTTTTACTAAGAATTGGTGCATATATTATACTAAAATAATTGGTGCATACATTATATTTACAACCTTGATGCATATAATAAAAGTAATGCACCGATGCATACATTATTTGTTTTGTTAAGTAAGGAAAGACTATATTAATATAAACATATTTTTCAACTATGCTTGATCAACGTCAGTTTCCAGAGAGACCATAACAATCTCCTATAATCAAAATGAGGTTGAAGAGTTTTCCTGCCCCATAGGGGAAACTAGGCTTTAAAAAACATAATAAGTTCAACAATCTATTGAATATAAGACCCGTAGTGCCACGTAGGTTTACTAGAACTTTTCATAACAAAAAGGCCTGACAAAAGAGGTTTGAAAACCTGAAAAATAGTTTAAATCTTGGCATGGTGAACCTGTGGAGAGGAAAGGACTGCTTCGTCTGGTCGAACAATAATAGATGGAGGTCTATACCAATTTTTAGTGGGAGGATGGAAGGCACCACCATGACGCTAGGCAATCCATGTTACCACTGAGAGAAGATAGGAATTTTTTTTCTTCCAAAGTCAAAATTTTGTGCTTAAGCATATTGAAATCATCGTCCTTGGGTAGCATCCCCAAAGCCACCATTGTCTTGGTGTTCCAATAGATATCTAACTTCCAGAAAAACTTTATATTCCCTTTTTTGGTGCAACCTAGATCAAGAATTAAACCACCAACTTCCTTTGATTATCAAACAAGTCTAACTTCCACCTCCAATGCTCACATTGTTGTGGGATCCTCCTTAGGAATGAAATCATGATAGAAATAAAAAAAATCCACAACTGCTTGGGCTGCTTGTGATGGACTAGGGGTGGTGCAAAGCTTACAACCACATAGTACCATGATGCGAAGGAGGAGAAAGATATGAGCGATGAACTTAAGAATGAAAAAAATAGGTTTCACAGGAATCAGAAAGCAGGACAACATAACAACCTTCATACCTTCCCTCTTCCGGAAAGGCCACTTAACAACCCACATTTATTCTCTCTGCGAGCGTGCTCTTGCTTCCTAGCCTAGCATGGTCATGATGTGTTGGTTGTGGAGCCTGATTATCTTCCTGATTCAGAGGTATTTTTTTTTTAGTTGTGTTTATACCCCATGAAGACTTTACACCCTAGAAAAATGTACACTACTCCACGTAGGGGAGTGCAAGGGGGGGGGGGGGGGG